>OX375868.1:104059043-104408003 GCA_947359475.1 Heligmosomoides polygyrus bakeri | reverse complement strand
AAGAAGCTCATTTCGATTCAGTTTCGATTCGGAAGAGTTTGCTTTGATTTCAAAAGTCTTGGGCTTAGGCTTAGAAGAGTGTCCAATTTGATTTGAAAAATATTCGATTCAACGTGAGAATGGTATTTTTGTGGTATATTCGGCCGGCACTGTACTATAGGCCTCAAGAAGCCGTTAAAGGGGGAGAGCTTTCGAGAGAGCGTTAGAGTGGGGTCTCCATATTCTATTCTGAACGACTTCATTGAGGCTCCGGAACAGCTCGATACTCCAGTGATCCAGTACTGTTGCAAATCGAAGCCGCCGGAGAGGTCACTTCTTCGCCCGAAGACGACGTTTCCGGTCGTTGCGGTTGCTCTTCCCGTGCTCTCCGTCTGTTTGTGTGTCGTTTCTGCTTATCTCTCTCGATCCTTCGTTTTCCGTGGTCGTCGTCGTCTTCTCGCTCGGTGTCGTTGGCGGCGCGGCGCTCTGTGGTGGCTGGCGTACAGTCTCGTCGTTGCTCGACCGTTGTGTAATCCATCAGAGAGCGACGCACTAGTGAAAACCATCATCGTCGCCATCGTCATCATCATCCGGTGATACTGCGCGCGACCGTTTCGCAGATTTCTGCACCGCTGCTGGAGACCTTTGCAGACGACGATTGCTGTGCTCTTTAACCGCGCGCACTCGACGATCTATCGTTTTGGTCCGGCGCTTTTTCGTCCGATTATTACTGCGTTCATCGCTACCATATGCAGTTGGTCTCCGTGGACTTTATCAGGCTGCTTGGTAGGTATATATTTACCCTTTCGGTGTCTTTCTGAAGTCAGAGCGGCTGCCCTTTATCCTTGAGTTTCGCTTTTTTCGAAAAAGTTCCGCCCATGAGAACCTTCCAAAGGTAGGGACGAGTTGTCCGTCAAAGTGGACGAGTTTTCTCTACCATATACAGCTGGTCTTCGTGGACAGTATCAGGTTGCTTGGTAGATATGCATTTACCCTTTTTTGATCTTTATGAAGTCTGCCGATGAGATCTTTCCAAAGATAGGGACGAGTTGTCCGCCAAAATGGACGAGTTTTCCCTAGCATATGCAGTTGGTCTCCGTGGACGTTATCAGGTTGCTTGGTAGGTATACCTCTACCCTCTTGGGGTCTTTATGAAGGCAGAGCGGCTGCCCTTTATCCTTGAGTTTCGCTTTTTTTTCGAAAAAGTCCCGCCGATGAGAACTCCAAAGGTAGGGACGAGTTGTCCCCAACATGGGCGAGTTTCCCCTATCATATGTAGTTGGTCTTCGTAGACTTTATCAGGTTGCTTGGTAGGTATACATCTAGCCTTTCTTGATCTTTATGGACACAGAGTGACTGCCCTCTATCCTTGAGTTTCGCTGCTGTTTTGGTGCCCCAAAATGAGAAAAAATTCTGCCGATGAGATCTTTCCAAGGGTAGGGACGAGTTGTCCGCCAAACGGGACGAGTTTCATCTGTCGTCCGCCAAAGTGGACGAGTTTTCTCTATCATATGCAGGTGGTCTCCGTGGACTTTATCAGGTTGCTTGGTAGATATACATCTAGCCTTTCTTGATCTTTATGAAGACAGAGTGACTGCCCTCTATCCTTGAGTTTCGCTGCTGTTTTGGTGCCCGAAAATGAGAAAAGATTCTGCCGATGAGATCTTTCCAAGGGTAGGGACGAGTTGTCCGCCAAAATGGACGAGTTTCATCTGTCGTCCGCCAAAGTGGACGAGTTTTCTCTAGCATATGCAGTTGGTCTCCGTGGACGTTATTAGGTTGCTTGGTAGATATACCTCTACCATCTCGGGGTCTTTATGAAGGCAGAGCGGCTGCCCTTTATCCTTGAGTTTCGCTTTTTTCGAAAATGTCCCGCCGATGAGAACTCCAAAGGTAGGGACGAGTTGTCCATCAAAGTGGACGAGTTTTCTGTTGTCCGCCAAAATGGAGGAGTTTCCCCTATCATATGCAGGTGGTCTCCGTGGACTTTATCAGGTTGCTTGGTAGATATACATCTAGCCTTTCTTGATCTTCATGAAGACAGAGTGACTGCCCTCTATCCTTGAGTTTCGCTGCTGTTTTGGTGCCGGAAAATGAGAATTCCCACCAATGAGATTCTCCAAAGGTAGGGACGAGTTGTCCGCCAAAATGTACGAGTTTTCTCACGGCCTAAGACCTCGTTTATACTTCCGACGCCGAGCGACGCGACGGCATTTATACTGGCCAAATTAATCGATCGCGTCGCCCGATCAATGTGGCCACAATACTTCGACGCCACGTCGCTCGGCGTCGAAGTATAAACGGTCACTAAGGTGATCGTTCTAGGACCGCGGCAGTGCGCCACTTCCTCTGGAGGATCGGTCCATGTTGCGAATGTGGGCAGCATTGGGAGGTGGTAAAGCTCCAGCCAATTGGGTCACTTCAAAAAGGTGTATCATCTAGAGAGGGTGTGTATGGTTGGTGTCCTGATTGGATGATGCGTGTTCGGTCTGTGCTTTTCTTGGTTATGATTAGCTGGGGCGCTTCGACCTCACAATGCTGTTCACATTCGCGACATGTGCTGGCAAATGCCACGTGGCTGGCAGCATCGTCATTTTTTCCTTTTTTCCCAATTCCTTCCTATGTTCTGGGTATTTACGCAGATTGTTCTGTTTTTCGCATTTGCGGGTTGCTGTATACGACTTTCTCGACGTTTTTCATACTTTTGATATATATGTTATATGTTATATTTATTACGAATGCATAAGGCAAACGTTTGAGAGAAAAAAGAACACAACATTTGTTGAAAACACAACGAAAAATCAACAGAACACATACATCAGCAATCAAATAGAAGTCAACTTGATGCAAAGCCATTAACATGGTCAGGAAAAATCGTACTTATACAATATAGTTTCCACATGGCTCTTCATCTGTCCGGGTGATAGCAGGGACTGAATGTTTCTAGCAATTTTCGAGTAGAGGCTCCCCGCTCTATAGGTAAAAGACATTGCTCGAGACCTAGTTTTAGGACGAGGCAGGCATAATTTGGTAGTACCGCCTCTGGTGTGTGAAGTTTTCATCTTAAAGAATTTGCATGGCCCGGAATCAGGTGTGAAATGCAGAAGCTTGTGAATGAGGCAGACGTCAAGAACTTTGCGGCGAGATTCCAGAGACGGAAGTCCAAGGTATTTGTTTCTAATTGACACTCTCGGTACTCGACTATATAGAAAACTACCTGTGCGAAGTAGCAGCTTGCGGGTAAAGTTGTTTTGCACCTTTTCTATGGCAAATACGCCTTTCCTTTTATAAGGCGAGAAAACAGATACACTAGATTCAACGATGGGACGTATGTAAGTTTTATATACCTTTAAGAGAATTGATTTTTTTCTAGTTGATAAGGCCCTAAAGATATTTGATGTTCGTAACATAGCTGCGTTACAAATTGTTCGAATGTGCTTCCCAAAGTCAAGATTTTTGTCATAATAAAAGCCTAAGTCTCTAACTGATTGTACTGCCGATAAAGTGGATTCATTAATTGCATAATCATGAGGCTGTCCTATTCCTGAGTTTAAATGTAGAACTACAGTTTTTTGAGGGGAAAGAGGTAATTGCCACTCGGTTGCCCAAGCCACTAATAAATCTATTGCTTGTTGAAGCTTGAACGCATCGGAAGGACATGTGATTGTCCTATAGATTTTTACGTCATCAGCGTACATCTTCGTTGTGACATTACATTGCTCCATTATCTCTGGAACCTCAGCAGTAAACACGTTGAAAAGCAGAGGAGAAAGGACCCCTCCTTGTGGTACGCCACTGATTGCGCTTCTCACAGTTGAAAATGATGAATCTACCTTAACCTGAAATGTTCTACCAGAAAGATAATGAGCTATCCATTTAATTAGTAAGGGGTGAAATTTGTACCTCTCCAGCTTAAAAATTAGCTTTTCATGCGACACTCTATCAAACGCCTTTGCGAAGTCGAAGTAGACGACATCACAAGGACGCTTGCAGTCAATTGCCTCCGTCCAGTCGTTTAGACACTCCAGCAAGTTAGTTTCAATAGATCTCCCAGGCATAAACCCATGCTGTTCCCGGGAGACAATGTTGTTGGTACAAATGTGTCTCATCATATGATCTTTAAGTACCTTCTCAAAAAGTCGACAAAGAACGGAGGTAATGCTAACTGGTCGATAATTTTCGGGGTTGACTGCTGGTTCCTTCTTAAGTATTGGAGTAATAAAGCAATGTTTCCAACGCTGAGGGACTTCGCCGTACATTAACGACTGATTAAAAAGGTAAGCCAGTGGACCGCATATAACAGGCGAAATTTTTTTAACATAGTGTAGAGGTATCAGATCAGGTGTAATCGATGAAGAGCTAGGCCACTTATTGATTAAGGCATAGAGCTGATCAGCAGCAAACCACGGAACTTCTTTCATATTCTCCGCCGGACTTGTGCCAGAGAAACAGGGAATTGTGCTGTTATCCCTTTGGAACATTTTTTCGAATTGGTCCGCTAACATATTGGCCTTATCTACAGCGGAGTTTGCAACGACACCACCTGCTGTGAGAGAGGACACAGATTTGTTATCTTGAATTTTGCCATTAACGAAAGCGTAGAAGCTACGAATATTTCCAGATTCAATTGCTTTTTTCTCTAAAAAATTGTTGTATTTTTTAAGATGGGTAATGTATTTTTTATTGAACTTATTGAAAAGGTCCCAATTACCAGTACGCCTAGCCTCTAGAAATAAACATTCACGGTGGCATGTCATGTTTTGCAAATGTTTAGGAAGTACAGTAGTTTTTAGTGATGAAACCAGTTTAAGAGGGACATGAAATTCTATGGATGCCCTGAGGACAGAAAGGAAAAGCTCATACTTTTCATTAACGCTACTACTAGTTTCAAAAAGTTCCCTCCACCTAAGCTGAGCTAACGTTGAGCATACAACTTCGTAGTTGCATTGACTGTACAGCCTACGGTAGACAGGGGTAGATTCCATAGCGTCACATCTTATGTCAAACGTAATGCTGTTATGATCACTCGCTCCAATAGGGGAGCACACATTGACGTTTTCAATGATGGTTTTAGAGCTGGAAAATATCAAGTCTAGTATATTACAGCCCCTGGTAGGTTTTGTAACGTACTGCGTAAGGTTATGATGATACATAAGTTCATGCAGGGCCAACGCCCCAGCCGATTTAGAATTACTGGTAGGGCAAAATTCAGGAATATTGAAATCGCCTACAATGATAACATGTTTTTCGTTGGCTGACAAGTCACTCATTACCTTGAAAAGTTGGTCCGTCTTAGCTGCTGTACAGGAAGGCGTTCTATAAACGATTAGCATCCTAAAACTTGAGCTAGCATAACTATATCTATTGACTGTTCTGTTAGCGCCTTTATGGATTCCCTGCCCTTTTTGTAGCGCAAAGCAATCAAGGGTTCATGTCGCGAATATGGACAGCATTGGAAAGTGGGGACGAGTTGCTCACCAAAATGGTCGAGTTTTCTCACGGCCTAAGATGATCGTTGTGGAACCGCGGCAGCGCGCCACTTCCTCTGGAGGATCGGTCCATGTCGCGAATGTGGGCAGCATCGGGAGGTGGGAAAGCTCCAGCCAATTGGGTCACTTCAAAATGGCATATCATGTAGAGAGGTCACGTACGGTCGGTGTCCTGATTGGATGATGCGTGTTCGGTCTGTGCTTTGCTTGGTTATGATTAGCCATTGCGCTCCGACCTCCCAGTGCTGCTCACATTCGTGACATGTGCCACGTGGCTGTTACCGTTGTAATTTTTCTTTCATGTCGCGAATCTGAACAGCATTGGAAGGTGGAAATGCGCCAACCAATCATAAGCAATCGGGGCACTGACCGAAAATACACCCACCAATCAGAGTTCCGATTGTACACACCATCTCTGAATGACGGGCTCATTCGCTACGGTTGGTGTGTTTCCCTCATTGGTCGGGCCTGACGCAGTCGCCCAGGAGTGGGAAAACTCGTCCAATTCGGCGGACAACTCGTCCGTACCCTTGGATGTCTAGGGACATATGTGTCGATTCACATGAGTCCTCCACGATATGACCCTGCCTTGGACACGAGCTTGCTTCGGAATAGTAGAAGACTTGGCAAAAGTTGGCAGCGCAGTCGGAAGACGCTCCGGCTGACGCATGCACCTCGAATAGTGGTTCTCGGTTCAGCAGGTCCCGCCCTGGCCATACAAGCGTTCCTCACCGCATGGGTCCGTTAACTGCTCAACACTTGTTAGGGAGGAATAAAAGACTGACTTGTCCACAGGCCGATTCTGAAAGCAAGGCATGATGGCATTCTTAAATACCTTTAGAGCGTAAAGTTTACCAGAAATGGCCGCAGTCGGACCGTCGTTGCGTCCATGCGTGCGTCCGTCCGAGAAAGGAAACCACCAGATTTTTATATGCACGTATCAGGGGTGGTCGATTCCGTTAAATAGTTGGATTTCGTTAAAAAGTATAGATAGCTGCATAGTATTTTTCGATTGAAAAATACTATGCAGCTATCTATACTTTTTAACGAAATCCAACTATTTAACGGAATCGACCACCCCTGATACGTGCATATAAAAATCTGGTGGTTTCCTTTCTCGGACGGACGCACGCATGGACGCAGAGACGGTCCAGCTGCGGCATTTCCGGTGAGCTGCACGCTTTAAAGGTGTCTAGGAGTGCCACCGTGCCTCGCTTTCAGCACCGGCCTATGGATTAGTCAGTGTTTCATTCCTCCCTAACAAGTGTTGAGCAATTAACGGACCCATGCGGTAAGAAACGCTTCTATGGCCAGGGCGAGACCTGAACCGAGAACCACTATTCGAGGTGCATGCGTCAGTCGGAGCGTCTTCCGACTGCGCTGCCAACTTTTGCCAGGTCTTCCACTATTCCAAAGCAAGCTCGTGTCCAATGGTCATATCGTGGAGGATTCATGTGAGTCGACACATATTTACCTAGACATCCAAGGGTAGGGACGAGTTGTCCACCGAATTGGACGAGTTTTTCCCCTCCTGAGCGATCTCGCCAGGCTCCTTACGAAAAGCGAAAGAAACGCACCAGCCAATCAGGTCCCATCGAATGAGCCCGTCATTCAGAGAAGGTGTGTGCCATTGAAACCCTGATTGGCGGGTGTGTTTTTAGTCGGTGACCAGGTTGTTTATGATTGGTTGGCGCTCTCCCGCCTCGTAGTGCTGCCCACATTCGCAACATGAACCCCTGATTGTCCCGCTAGCCAACGTCTGCCAATCAATGCAGGTGCTTCGACGAACGAAGTGTTTAGTATCTCGTACTCCTGAAGATGTGAATATCTCCCGAGCTAAACAGCGCCTCCTGTGGTCCATAACTTTTCGCGAAGAGGCGCGCAGCACCATTCGCTGGCGATTTGTGCTGGCAATTAAAAGGCGCACTGCACTCTACCAGTTGTCCGTCAGCAATGGGTGTGAACTAGAGCGATTGCTTGGTTCGAAGCGGTGCGCGCGAAGGCGATAAATCAAACGCAGAGTCTGCAAATAGCGCTTTTTGCGAGTTGAAGTAATCGCTGAGAAGGAAAATGGCATCACAAATGGGATCGTTAGCGGACCAGGTCATCGTGATCACCCCGCAGAGCTCGTCGGCGATTTGGTTCTCAATTTGCTGCCTTTCAAGGGTTTCCCACTGTCAGCTGCTTGCAGGAGCGGCTTCGTTTGTAGTGAGTAGCGAGACAAACTTAAGAAGATCTTTCTGAATGCGTCTTCATTCGATGGATAACGCCAGAGTCATAGTTGCTCTCATACTTTTAAGAGAACTTTGTTAGACACTGGTACTAGTAGTTAATGTGGCCTACATGGGCGGGCGGGAGCGCCCCAATCAGGGCAACAGGTGACCGAATATGCCATTCTATGGGCGACGTGCCCTCTCGATGTGACCTGATTGGTGTGATTGGTCTCCTCATATCGTTGTAGGCCAAATTAACGACTAGTACAGCTCTGGCCTTCTATACTTCATTTTCACGTCGAACTGGGCATTTTTAAAATCAAATCGGACACTTCTCAAAGCTAGCCCAGGACTTTTGATATCAAAGCGAACTCTTCCAAATTCGAATGAGCTTCTTCCAAACTAGAGACTCTGCGAAGGTTAGAATAATTTTTTACACAAGGAGAATTTTGTGACGATTTCTTCGAAGTTTTGATTCACTTATGGTTAGTCAGTGAGTGAATCTTTGTCGGAAATTTTTATAAAATTCTCATCTTTTGAGGAACAGCAATGGCTTACAGCTTGTTTTAAAGAGTAGGAGGGCAGCGGTTTTTTAGTGCAGAAAAAGAGATTGCGCCAAGCCTTCGTCCAAGACGTCGCGATTTTTATTCGATTGATACCAGACCTTCTGTTCGGAGGAAGTTTGACACCTGGTAATCAAACAACAAAAACAATTGTAAAATCTGTCACAACGATGTTTTGTTGCGATCAAAACTTCTAGCGCCAGGCGGGACTCGAACCCGCACCTCGCTCTGACCGGGCGGGAATGCTCTACGCCATTACACCATTGGTCCCACGAGGTGTGGATGTTGCGTTCGATCAAACGGCGCCGGTGGTGTAATGGCGTAGAGCATTCCCGCCCGGTCAGAGGGAGGTGCGGGTTCGAGTCCCGCCTGGCGCTAGAAGTTTTGATCGCAACAAAACATCGTGGTGACAGCGAACTACCTCGGTACCAGCCACTTGAGGCTTAAAGAAACTGATTTGAATTGTAAAATCACACATGTTCTCCCTTTGACTCTTCATGTATGCAGCATTTACACCATCAATCAAATAAACGTCGAGACGAGCTTTTCGAGTGCATGGCGCGATCTAGTTTTGTAATACACCACATGGTTGCTGCATTGTTGCGCTTCAAATCGAAAATGAGTTTATTATTTTTCTCAAAAATCAAATTTTCATAATATTGTTACACTTATTGGGGCAGATGAACTAAAAAAATTTTAAAGAAAGTTATAGCAAATTTTCCTTGAACAGAAATATATTCTAACCTTTTTGAAGAGTCTCCAGTCTAAAGAAGAAGCTCATTTCAATTCGGAAGAGTTCGCTTTGATTTCAAAGGTTTTAAGCCAGCTTAGAAGATTGTCCAATTTGATTTGAAAAGTGTCCGATTTGACGTGAAAGTGGTATATATGAGTTGGTCCGTACGTCTGTGTATGATTCCGTCCGCGAAAAAATAATCGCCGCTGGGCAACAAGCATCGTCAAAATGTGCCTGATCTCCGAAGATGGCAAAGGAACAACTTGTAAGTGATGAGATGGTGATACATCGCGACGAAGTGGAATGTATGGCGTTGTCCTAAGGGAGGGTTCGTGACTCAGTCGTTGCTGGATGCGACGCGTTCAGAATCATAGATCTCGATCCTACCCGCTGCCTAATCGATATCGATCGATTAAGCCCTTGCGGAGGAACAGTGCACAATTTTGCGTAAAATTGGAGCGCTTCGCGGATATCGGAACCACCTAGCGCCTGGCGGCAATGTGCTCATTAATATCGATTGGGCCGCGAGTAGGATCGATCGATCGTGCTCATCGATATCGATCCTTCTCGCGGCCTAATCGATATCGATTGATTAAGTCCTTGTATGTAGAAGAGCAGTGCACGATTTTGCGTAAAGATGGAGAGCCTGGCGCATATCGGAGTTACCTTGCACCTGGCGGCAATCGATATCGATCCTTCCGGCGGCCTAATCGATATCGATTGATAGCGCATTGCCACCAGGCGCTAGGAGGCTCCGAAATGCGCGCCGTGCACTCCACTTAAAAATCGTGCACCGCTCCTCTACAGGGACTTGACCAACGCAACTGGCTACCCAACCCTTGCGTTACGGGTGATGGATTCGACCTGACGAATGACCGCTGCGGTTCTGATTCGAGCCGGTTGGCTTTGTCTGTTGTTGCCACGGAGTGATGCGCGTGTCCAACTTATCTGCGTGCATGTTGGGCGTGTGTTCGCAGTTCGCCGTCTCAGTAGAGAAACCAGTTAATTGCGTGATGGGTTGGTTGTGTGCTGCGATGAGAAAGAACGGCAGTTATGGGTCGTTTGTTTGCTTCGCGAGAGCGCCACTTTTTTAGGCTTGATGGTTCTCTTCGTTTATTTCTTAACAAAGGGAGGTTGGGAGGGTTCTCGGGGTGTAGTCTTATTCGTTTTGAATAAAAATTGAGTTTTTTAAAAAGAACTATTAAATTGGTTACTTGTCGGTAATGTGGCCTACATCAGAAGAAGCCCCAGATTAGTCAGGCAGTATAGAACAGGCCGGTTGGCACGCCGACAAACAAGTCAGCGTTTTTGCGTTGGTTGGCGTGGGCGAGACCTGAGCCGAGATCCTCCTCCTCCTACCACTGCGCTACTACTCGCCTATTTTTACAAAAAATTAAATGAATGTAATGTTCTTACGGATTTCTTTTTAAAGTGCAAAGCAGTTGATATAGAAGCTACATATTGTTGCATGATGTTTTGCTGCGATCAATACTCTTGCGCCAGGCGAGACTCGAACCTGCATCCTCTGCTTTCCGGGCAGCAATGCTGCTGTAAGGCGTGGCATCTCTGCCCGGAAAGTATTATAGGAGCTTTGATTGCAACAAAACGTCCTGTGACAATATGCAGCCTTTATATCAGCCGCTCCAGACTTGAAAAAAAATCTGCGACAACATTATATTTATTTAATTATACAATAGTAATAATGATATTGTTTATTATTTTTATTTTGATTAATTTTATAATAGTAACAACGGTGTGAAGAAATATGGTCCGTTTCGCCACCTTTCTTCAGACGTACTTTATTTTTTAAAGTAAGATAACTACATTTCATTTATTTTATTTATTTTTATTAATTATAAAATTTTGAATTATAGAAGTTAAATTATCGTAAGGCTTCGACAGCGGTTATGATATTGAACTGCAATGACCTTTGATATTGCTAAGAAGGTACTAGTCGTTTATATGGCCTACAATGAGGAAGGGTGACACAACAAACCAATCAGTTCGCGCGTCGAATGGGCGCGCTACCTAGAGGGGGTGAATAAGGTCCCTAATTGGCTGGCGCGTGTACGGTCGATGCATTGATTGGCTGACGTTGGCTGACGCGTTCCCTCGCCTCGTCCATGTAGGCCACACTAACGACAAGTACTTGAAATATCAAACGATGCTCTGGTGAAGTGATAGAGCCGCTTCGAATGCACGTTACTGTGTTACTCTGTGGTGTTCCTCTTTCTGGCATAAAAGGCTACAGACCCAATCGTGTGAGATTTCTGCAAACAAATAGAGTGGGCACTGGTCGTTAATGTGGCCTACATGGAGAGATGCTCCGGACCAATATGGCCGTACCAAACGGCCGTGGCGTGCAGAGGGGGCGTGTACGATCTTGGATTGGATGACGTTAGCTGGTGCGTTCCCGCCTTCCCATGTAGGCCACATAACCGACTAGTTCCATAAAAAGCAATGTTTCCTAGTAGCGTTATAGAGCCGCTTTTTAATGTGTGTTAGGCTCCATAATGCTTCCTATTTGCGGAGTAAAAAGGCTATAGACCAGATTAGTTGAGATCTTTGAATATCAGGTAAATGGGGTACTTGTCGTTAATGTGGCCTACATTGAAATATACCATTTTCACGTGGAATTGGACACTGTCCTAAGCTCGCTTAAGACTTTTGAAATCAAAGAGAACTCTTCCGAATTGGAACATCCTTTATACAGATTGAACTACAGACTCAATAAGATGGTTAGAAAGAGTTTTTTTTGTTCAAGGAAAATTTAGAATAACTTTTTTTTATTTTTTTTTTACTTTAGCTGCCCCAATGAGTGTAATAATTTTATAAAATTTTCACTTCTGACGAAAAAAATAACAGGTGAAACTCTGTTCCAAAGCGCAGCAAAGCAGCAACCATATAGTGCCCTAAAGGACTGGATTGCGCCATGCGCTCGAGAAACTCGTCGCGATTTTTATTTGATTGATGGTGTAAATGCTGTTTACATGGAACAACGAGATATGTGCGTTCTTAACAATTGTACTTGTTGCAATGTCGACAGTTGTTTTTTGTTCGAGGAAAATTTCAGTATGATTTCTTCAAACCGTTAATTCACTTACCCAAGAAGTGAACACTTTGTTTGAAATTTTTTTAAATTCTAATTTTTCGTGGTTTATAGTGGAAGAATAAAGCTTGAAGTTATTGTCTATTGACTTCTATTGACATACTGAAATTTTCCTCGAACAAAAAAAAACTGTAGACATTGCAACAAGTACCATTGTTAAGAACGCACATACCTCGTTGTTTCATGTAAGCAGCATTTACATTATCAATCAAATAAAAATCGCGATGAGCGTTTCGAGTGCATGGCGCAACTGGTCTTTTAGGGCACTGTATGGTTGCTGCTTTGCCACTCTTTAAAACAACATTTAACTTGTTATTTTTTCTTCAAAAGTAAAAATTTTATAAAATTATTACACTCATTGGGGCAGCTAAAGTAAAAAAAATTCAAAAGAAGTTATTCTAAATTTTCCTTGAACAAAAAAAAATCTTCTAACCATCTTATTGAGTCTGTAGTTCAACCTGTACAAAGGTTGATCCATTTCGGAAGAGTTCTCTTTGATTTCAAAATTTAGGCGAGCTTAGAAGGGTGTCTAATTTGATTCGAAAAGTGTCTAATTTGGTTCGAAAAGTGACCAATTTGGTTTGAAAAGTGACCAATTTGGTTTGAAAAGTGTCCAATTTGGTTTGAAAAGTGTCCAATTTGACTTGAAAAGCGTCCAATTTGATTTGAAAAGTCTCCAATTCGACCTGAAAATGGTATAAAAGCTTTAGAGTTTCGACGAGCAAATTAAAGGGGTACTAGTCGTTAATGTGGCCTTCATAGTGAGAGGCCCGGACCAATCAAGGCGCATAGAACACGCGTTGGGTCTATCCTAGTCCGGGGGGGCACATAACTAAAAAGTATTATATGTAACAAATCCACTTGAGACTTACCGAGCGGCTCCTACAGAGCAACGTGAGACCTAAACAAGAAAAGTCACAAAGAAAAAAACGAAAAAAAAAACATTTGTTGCGGTTGTAAGCAGGCAAAGTTGTGTGCCCTCCTCACCATGTTAGATCCTGGTTATAACATGTCAGGCCGCGGTCAGCACGCGGTGTGCGGCTTTACGCGCCTTCCTCACCATGTTAGATCCTGGTTATAACATGTCAGCCGGCGGTAGGTACGCGGCATGCCTCCATTCCGTCGCTCTTTGCCCGCCGAGTCGGTGGTAAAACCGCGGCGATTTTTTACTTTTTGTTTATTCTTTTTTGGTTTCTTTTAGGTTTCATCTTGTTCCCCAGGAGCCGCTCGGTAAGTCTCAATTCATTTTGTTACTTTTTTAATTATGTGGCCCACCCCACGGACTAGGATAGATCCCACGCGTTTCGTGCGGACGGGCGTGGCGCATGCTTTGATTGGCTGTGTTAGCCGCCGCGTTCCCGCTTCCTCCATGTAGGCCATATTAACGACAAGCACGTGAAAAAGCAATATAGAAAATCTAGGCAGTAAACGCACTATCAATCAACAACCTCATTGAAACCTTTTGATTAGTTCGCTACCGAATAGGCATTCCCCGGGGCATCTTCGAGGAGCCGAAGTGGAAAGTCTCATCTCTTCCTTCTCATTCCTTTCCTTGTCTCCTTGTTTTCTTCCTGTCAGTGACAAAACAAGCCATCTGCATGTGCCCAGGGGGTCTGTCCACGTCGTTATTTCGGGTTGGAGGTTGTTGGGGGACAGTTGATGGACGTCGTTCGGGTGTCGGCCGGCCTGCTGTGGAGGCGCAGTGCAAAGGAAATCTCTGCATGCGCTCAGGCGATGGTCGGCCGCATTGATTTTGATTCGCTCTGCTGATGGTTGTGGTGGTGGTGGTTCGCTTCGACTCATTTACGAACGACGTGGTCGTCGTCGACGTTGACGACGAGCGCGCCGCGCCATTACAATGATTTGTTCCGTGTTCTTCGCCACTTGTAAACGAAGTACTACTACTGCTAGTACGCTGATGGCCTCGGCTGGTGTTTCCATTGTCTTCTCCCACATTCATCGTCCGTGTGTCTTTGTTCAGTTTTCAACGGGAATGGGTACAGCTGGCTGTGTTTGCTTGAAGTTTCGTACGAAATTCGGCTGAAGTGCTTCGGTTTTCTACAACTTTTTGGCAATAATTTGCTTTCTGGGAGCTTTTTTTTTGGAATTTGGGAGGGATTTGGAGGTAGAATACATCATAGAACGGTCTGTACACCCAATCAGCGAATTTTTATTCGTTTTTCACTGCGTAAGGATTGATGGTCAGCTCCCTCCAAAGTGCAGTTAGCCAAGGATTGAGTTTTCGGTACTAGTCGTTAATGTGGCCTACATGCGGTGGTTGAAGCACACTAGCTAACTGCAGTGAATCAGAGCGCCGATCGGCAGCCAATCAGCACAGCGACCATGCACTCCTGCTCCTTGGGCGGCACACCCTTTCGATTCGGTGTGATTGGTCTGCTGCATCGACCCCATCATGTAGTAGGCCACATTAGCGACTAGTACCAGGTTTATGCTATAGAGCGACATTACTAACTCTCTAAAAAGCTAAAAGTCCTTAAAATTCTTGAGACAAGATTACTCGGCTCCGTGAAGGTACAAGAGCCACCTGTGCTGATTAGGGTGTGTAAATGGTAGGGTATCACCTGTATCACCTGTCGTCCCGTTGATCATCGACTTGCTCGAGCGGGCGCCAGCAGCGTCTCCATTCGTCCCTGTCGCGTGCCAGAGTGCTCCAATGGATCCTCCTCGCTCGAGGGACACGAAGAGCGTCATATCGGTCGTTCAGGGCTTTCACGAAGAAGTCCGACCAACGCGTTGGTGGGCGTTATGGTGTTCTTTTGACATCCCGCGGAATCCAGTCTGTGACGGCTCTCGTCCAGCGGGTGTCTGCGAATCGCATTACGTGGCCGGCCCACCTAATTTTCGACGACTTGGCCCATGCGACAGCGTCTCTGATCTTCGAACGTCGGCGAAGCTCGGAACTCCGGAGGCCTTCTCTCACTTGCGTGAGTCGTGTCACTCCGAGCATCGTCCTCTCGATTCCACGTTGCGCGACGCTGTTTCTTCACGACTTCTTCGACGCTCTTGAAAGCTCCCCAAGCCGCTCGTTTCCTCCTGCTCAGCTCTGGTGCTAGGTCGTTGGCCATGTTGACTTCGCGACCCAGATACACATAGCTGGAGCATTCGGAGATGTTCGTTCCGTTGAGCGAGATTGGGGAATCAGAAACCCATCCGTTCTTCATGAACATCGTCTTCGTAAGATTGGTGGTAGGGTACTAGTCGTTAATGTGGCCTACATGGATGGCTAGTATATCGTAGCGAATCAGCGCGTTGACCGAACACCCGCCAACCAATCAGGGCATCGATTACGTACGCCCTTTCGATGCGTCGTGATTGGTGTGGTTCGTCCTCCTCCTCACATTAACGACAAGTACGAAATAAGAAGTTGACATTACATGGAGTGTTTATTCGAAATGTTTTGATCGTATACGGTCTGCGTTCTGTCGACCTCTGACTTTTTAAATTTCTTTTCCTAAGGGCCTGTTTATGGTCGCTGAGGCCGGCGATAAGGGCGACTGATCGCCCGGGCAAAATGTGCATATCGATTTCTACCGGCCGATTGTTCGGCGTCAATCGATTCGTATGCTTTGCACAGGTCACTCGGTCGTTCCCGTCGTCGTAGGCAATGAACGGACCCTTGGAGCTTGACTATTTGTCCTTCAACTAGAGCTGGCAATGCTCGATTTCCTCCTTTTTTTGCGAGAATCTGAAGAGGGTCATAGGTGATTCAAGCGGATAAGTGTTCTGGGTATAAGTATTATACCTTACCCATATATAGGCCAATCTATGCTTCTGGCTTTCTGAAGCCTTCCTGAAGCTCGCTTACCATATAGCATGGCGCTCAAGGGCTGATGAACATTCTTAACCTTCGACGACGGAAAGGACCGAGTGACCTGTGCAAAGCATACAAATCGATTAATGCCGAAAATCGCCGGTAAAAATCGATATGCATTCTCTGCCCGGGTGGCCAGTTGCTCTTGTCGCCGGCACCAGCGACTATAAACAGGCCCTTAAAGAAAGAAAAAAGTTAGAGGCCAAGAGAAAGCAGGGCGTATTCGATCAAAACATTCCGAATAGGCATCATCTGATGTCAACTCCGAATTTCGTACTTGTCGTTAATGTGACCTACAAGGGTGGGGGAGGACGCACCACAACAATCAAGCGTACGCAGTCGATGTCGTGATTGGTTAGCGGGTGTTTGATCAACGCTCCGATTCGCAACGATTGACAAGCAATCCATGTAAGCTCTCACAGTGAGGCTGAAGGGTATTCTGAAAGGAGTGCTAGCTCAGAGACATAGAATTTTCACGCCCAGTTGGACACTTCTCGAATCAAAGTGAGCATCTTAGGTTAGAATACTTCTTGTTCAATGGAAATATTTACAATTTTCACGTCGAATTGGACCCTTTCCAAATCAACTGAACACTTTTCACGTCAAATTGGACACTCTTATGGCTCATTTCGATTTGGAAGAGTTCTCTTTGATTTGAAAAGCCTTTGGTTAGGTTAGAAGAGTGTCCAATTTGACGTGAAAAGTGTCCAATTTGACGTGAAAATTGTACAATAAGGGGACATACTATTTGAAATTTTCAAAGATTTATATTTTCTAATTTCAGAGGAAGAAAAAAGAGAAAAGATGAAAGTATTCGTTTAAAGCTTGTCTTCAGGAGTAGGAATGCAGCAATTTTTAGTGATAAAAGAAGAGATTGCGCCATACACTCGTCCGGGATGCCGCGATTTTCATTTGATTGTCCGCAAATATTCTGTTTACGTGGAGCTACACAGTTGTCATGATGAGTGCATGGTGTGACTTCCTCTTTTAACACTATAAAATTCTGAATTTTGTGCCCTAGAATGAGCGTATTCCAAATTTTTCTTTGAAAAATAAATTTTTACAATTTCAACAGTGCGTCCTGTTATTAGTACAGCTGAATTTGAATAAATTTAAAAGTCGTTTAGTTTCAAAATGTTTTTCAAAATTCGTCAAGCTTGCCTAGAAGAGCGTCCAATTTCGCTTAAAAAGTGCCCATTTTGGTTGGAAAAGTGTATAATTTAGCGTGAAAATGGTATATAATATTACAGCATTTAACAATTATTAGAGATAGCCTGTGTTCAGACGGCTGCAGATTTTCTGTTTTCTGTTTCCTGGGTCAATTTTCAAAAATTTCCGCCCATTCCTGGTGCAAATGCATAGTGTCAGGTGCCGGAAGACCTCAATCACACTCGATGCCCGTCGTGACCAAGTTTTTGAACGCTTCCGTTAACACTTGTGGTTGTCGTCGCTTTATGACGGCATGGTGCGATTTTAACGGCCAAGCTGGCAGTCAGTCAGTTGTTTATGTGTACTCACTGAACGATCACCAACCGCCTTCGCGCCGGCAGCTCAATGCTGGTCTCCATCTGTCTTCGAAAAAGTGACCCTAGCAAAGTGGGGTCGCTCAGGAATTCTAGGAATCCGGCCTCTGGCGATGGCTATTTTAGGTCCAGGTTTTCTTGAGTGTTGTCTCATCGTCGGCAAGAGGTGCTACGGTTTCCACGTGGTGCTCAGCGAATTGATCCGTTTGTCCGTCTGTGAGTCCGCGCGAAATTAATGGCCGCTGTTCTGCGCTGTCTACTGTAGTCTTGTTTTGGTTGAGTTAATTTTTTCACTTGTTGGACGCCCCCAAAGGGTCATCAATTTTGTGTGCGCGGATGCACGGACGCATTCAACGGTGAATTTTAATTGAAGGAAGGGTTGGAAAGTAGCGTGCCTTGCCAAATTGGTTGTAGCCGCCACTAGAATAGGGTGGTCTGGTCAGCGTTCAGGCCGACCGCGACTTTCTACCCTTCGAGGCGCTTGTCTTCGTTCTGGGATCCCATGCATTAAAATCCTTATAAAATTCTGCATGTGCGATGTAAGCGCAGTGCTTTAGCGCGTCCGTTTGTCCATCTCTGAGTCCGCGCGAAATTAATGGCCGCTGTTCTGTACTGTCTACTCCAGTCTTGTTTTGGTTGGGTTAACTCTTTCACTTGTTGGACGCCCCCAAAGGGTCATCAATTTTGCGTGCGCGGATGCACGGACGCATTCAACGGTGAATTTTAATTGAAGGAAGCTTTGGAAAGTAGCGTGCCTTGCGAATTTGGTTGCAGCCGCCGCTAGAATAGGGTGGAATTCATTTGGAGTTCGATTCCGCGCCTAGAACGGACTAGATTTTCCGACTTTCAGATCTTTTGGTCGAATGAACTCAGCTGTAGATGAAATTGAAATTATTTATCGATATTGGTCGGTGGATTGACAAAGTTTGCATCTTTGTTGGATCGTCCAGCGGTCATTAACTTTGCTCGGACGGACTCACAGACGGAAGCACACACGGGATTTCTATTAATTTATAGACAAGTTTGGCATTCGGTTGTATGGCTCGATGTCATGATCGATTCCGTGCCCAGACCGGATTTAGTTTCCCTCCTTTCGCGTTCGTTGGTCGACTGTAAACTCAATTGCAGGCGGAATGGAAATTATTGATCAATATTGATCGGTGGAACGACTTTGTGGTTTTGTTGAACCGTCAAGCGGTCACTAATTTTGCTTGGACGGACTCACAGATGGACGCACACACGGGTTTATTGATTTATAGACAAGTGTTGTATTCGGTTGTATGACTCGATATCATGTCCGACTACTTTCATGTCCGTTGGTTGACTGTAACCTCAGCCGCTGCAAAATGGAAATTATCGATCGATATTGATCGATGGATCATCATGTGCCTCTCTTTGTTGATCCTTTCCACCGGCCACCAATTTCTTGTGAACGGACGCAGTGACAGAAGGACATATGCGGCCTAACTGATGGACAGGTATTGAATTCGGTTGGAAAGGACGCTTTTAGGTTCGATTCCTCGCCGAGGCTGGATTAGGTTTTCCTCCTTTCATATCCATTAGTTGACTGTGATAACTTCAGCTGTAAGCGAATGGAAATTATTGATCGATATTGATCGGTGGAGCGACTTTGTAGCTTTGTTGGGCCTTCCACCGGTCACTAATTTTGCGTGGACGGACTCACAGACAAGTTCAAGTTACTGATCTGTATTGATTGGTAGACTTTATGCCTTTGTTGGATCCGTCTAGCGGTCACTAATTTGGCTTGTACGGAGTCAGAGAAGGAAGCATAAATCTACGGGCTAATGGATTTGGATTTAGACGAGTGGCGCAGTAGGTTGGGGGGGGGGGCAATTTTGAGTTCGATTCCGTGCTTGGGCGCATAGATCTTCCTTAGGCACACGAGGCGTCTCCTTAATGTCCATTGAAAAGGTGATGCATGGCGCATTCCCAACTACCACCTCTGCCGTCACATGCCCAGGAATGAGCCGTGCACCCGTCAAATGTAGTGGTTGTTAAGGTGGAACTTTTCATGAGAGCGGCATTCCTGGCGAAGGTCTTCGGCTTAACCGGTTCCTTATCATCAACAGTTGGTCCCCCGGGTCACGAGAGAGCGATGCTGGTTCGAGTCGCACCCGGTTCGGCGGGGTTCTGACTGAGCAGCTCATCGATAATCTGCCACCACAGGTTTACAGCTCAATCAGCTGGCAGTTTCTGGCCAGAACCCCCAATTTTCTCAGCTCAAAAGGCCTCGACGAGGGTTTCCGGGACATGGTCGTGGTCCGAGTGGTCCGCGGCGGCGGGAGACGGCTGGGCGCGGTCGCCGACGTCAGTCGGGTGGCGTCAGTCGCCATGCGGCAGACGTGAACGAGAGCGCTTTCGCTCGCCAACAGCTGCTGTCACGAACGGGGCGGGTTTCGGCAATTTGCAATGCGATGCGAGAGGAGCTTCTTCATGGAAGTGTGCTGCTGCTACTGTGGCCGAATGAGCCGCTTGGTCGCAATGTTCTTCTTCGTTGTTGACTTCTGAAGACCTCTCGGGCGTTCTTTGACTGCTCGAAACTGTCTGGCATTTAGCTCCGGGGTGAGGTTAGGGCTGTTCGTTGTTCGTTTCTCGTGTTTTTGAAAGAATTTTCCTTCTTTTATGGTCTTGTGTGAGCTTCTGAATCCTCTGACAGTTGCAATCGCATCTTCATAGACGGCGTGGAAGTCAGAACTGATGTATTCTCCACCGTTCTTACCAGGATTTTACGATTCACGGCGATTTTGGCCACGTTTTTGTTTAAGGATTTCGATTTGCAGCTTTTTGAGATGAGTAAAACTGCCACACGGTAAATATGCTTTCATTTATACTTTTCGTTATTTTTTCACGTCGACTTGGGCGCTTTTTAAATTAAATCGAGCAATTTCCGGCAGGCCAAAATCCTAGTGAAATCGATATTTAAATCAGTCGATCTTCAATAGTCACATCAATCGATAACCGATAATCGATAAATCAATGTAGACCATTTCCTCGTTCAATTGGGCACTTTTCAAATCAAATTGGACGCTTTTCAAATTGAATCGGGCACTTTCCGGCAGGTCAAAATCTTAATAAAGTCGATATTTAAATCAGTCGATATTCAATAGTCACATCAATCGATAACCAATAGTCGATAAATCAATATATACCGTCTTCTCGTCGAATTGGGCACTATTCAAATCAAATTGGACGCTTTTCAAATTAAATCGGACACTTTCCGACAGGTCAAAATCCTAATGAAATCGATATCTAAATCAGTCGATATATAATAGTCACATCAATCGATAACCAATAATCGATATATCAATATATACCCTTTCCTTGTCGAATTGGGCACTTTTCAAATCAAATTGGACGCTTTTCAAATTAAATTGGGCACTTTCGGGCAGGTCAAAATCCTAATAAAATCGATATTTAAATCAATCGATCTTCAATAGTCACATCAATCGATAATCAGTAATCGATAAATCAATATATGCCATTTCTCGTCGAATTGGGCACTTTTCAAATCAAATTAGACGCTTTTCAAATTAAATTGGGCACTTTCCGGCAGGTCAAAATCTTAATAAAGTCGATATTTAAATCAGTCGATATTCAATAGTCACATCAATCGATAACCAATAGTCGATAAATCAATATATACCGTCTTCTCGTCGAATTGGGCACTATTCAAATCAAATTGGACGCTTTTCAAATTAAATCGGACACTTTCCGACAGGTCAAAATCCTAATGAAATCGATATCTAAATCAGTCGATATATAATAGTCACATCAATCGATAACCAATAATCGATATATCAATATATACCCTTTCCTTGTCGAATTGGGCACTTTTCAAATCAAATTGGACGCTTTTCAAATTAAATTGGGCACTTTCGGGCAGGTCAAAATCCTAATAAAATCGATATTTAAATCAATCGATCTTCAATAGTCACATCAATCGATAATCAGTAATCGATAAATCAATATATGCCATTTCTCGTCGAATTGGGCACTTTTCAAATCAAATTGGACGCTTTTCAAATTAAATTGGGCACTTTCCGGCAGGCCAAAATCCTAATGAAATCGATATCTAAATCAGTCGATATTCAATAGTCACATCAATCGATAATCAGTAATCGATAAATCAATATATGCCATTTCCTCGTCGAATTGGGCACTTTTCAAATCAAATTGGACGCTTTTCAAATTAAATTGGGCAGTTTTCGGCAGGTCAAAATCCTAATGAAATCGATATCTAAATCAGTCGATATTCAATTGTCACATCAATCGATAAACAATAATCGATAAATCAATATATACCACTTTCTTGTCGAATTGGGCACTTTTCAAATCAAATTCGACACTCTTCTAGACCAAGTCTGCTTCTTAAATCAAGGTGAACAACTTCCAAATCGAAATAAGCTTGAACTACTGACTCAACGTAGGACGGTTAGAATAATTTTTTGTTCAAGGAAAAATTGGCAGAACTATTTTGGAATTTTTTTTAGTTCACCTGGCCCATTAGGTATAATATTTTCATAAAATTTTTATTTTTAGAGAAAAAATAGTAAACTAGAATTTGTCGTAAAATGGAACATGGAAGCGAGCGTACAGCGCATTGAAAGATCAGATTGCGCCAAGCACTCGAAAAGTTTGTTGCAGTTCTTATTTGATTGATTGTAGCGAACATGAATTCACTGTTGTTTTTAATGCTTCGTTAACAGGTGTCAAACTCCAAGCAAACAGAAATTCTGCTATCGATCGAATAAGAATCGCAAGGTTTTGGACGAAGGCATGGCGCAGTCTCTTTTTTTGCACTAAAAAGTGGCCTCTTTTGTAGTTTTTAAAAGAAGCTTAATGCCATTATTTTTCCTCAAAAATAAAATTATTTTAAAATTCAGAAAAGAGAAGCTGTTTTTGTGCGTCATACGGTAGGATTGCGCCATGCGCTTGTTCAGTATGTGGTTTTTAGATTATTTGAGCAAACGCTGTTTTCACCAGCTGCGATCATTCCCTTCAACTTTTAGAAAAATTTATCGAAAAAATTCTTTTTGCCCTTAAAGTAAGCCGCAAGACACTTTCACCTAAACGACTATTCATAAAAATTCATTGTAACTGAGAAAGACGACGTTTATTGTGTAATTCTGCTGAGAGAAAGTGGAGACATATAGGGCGAAGACCAGAGGAAGCTTCATGGCAGTGAATCTGAACTGTCCGTGCGTCCATAGGTGCGTCCGCAATTTTTTGCGCGTTTACAGATAAGCGGGGAGCAGAACCACGCAGACTGTGCTGCTGGGCTCCTAAGATTTATTAATTTTTTTTTACACTGAAAGACCTCTATTTCGAAATTTCCACGCCTATTATGAGGACTTCCGTTATAAGCTCCTAAATCGGCCATTATTTCTGTGCTTACAGGACATAGCGGTCGGTTTCCACCGAAGTTTCATGTTTTGCTTCGTAGAACGCTGCTCACGTGCAGCGTGCATCGTCCAAAAAAGCCAGAGATGACTAAACCGGAAGAAAATAAGTTGGTGACTCGAATTAGACGGCCGACCGACCCGGTCCTACGTGCTGTGCTGCGCGAAATTCAATTACGGTGGGCATCTGGCCAGTGTTCAAGGGAATGGAGCGGTAGAACACAGAGACCGTCCTGTTCGTTGGGTTAAGGGACATGAGTAGTTCGCAGCTGACCAGTGTGCGATGCGCCATGCGTTGCGTTTCCTTGCTAGATCAAGAGGCCTTCGAAAAGTCGGACGATCCGGCGATTTCCTTCAATATTTACCAATCGATGTATCGACTTTATGGCTTGTAATGGTGGGCAAGTGAGGTTGGAGATTGATCCTGATGCATTCAGATTACCTTAGCAGTTTGACCTAGAAGATGAGTGCATGGCTCACTCCGGGCTTCTCCAGTTTCGCCTTTATGCATTCTTTTCTGCTGTTTATAAGAATCCTTCGTTGCTATTTCGTATTAATTCCAAGGATAAGAAAGCAGCGTGATTGAGTCTCTGTTTGGTGTGCGCCGTGCATTCTACTTCTACTTCTGCATGGTGTTTTGGAAGCACTTCTAGTGCGCATTTGGCTTTTACGGCACGTTTTGAGCCTCGTGGGTCTTGACTTCTGATTCTTCTGTGTGGTTTTTGCGCTGAGCAGAATCTTTTCGACATTCTAGAAGTTTTTTACGTCGTCGACAATTCACTGTGCATAAAAGAGCTCGATCCGTACATCCATATGTCCGTCCATGCGTCCGCTCAAAATTATTGGCCGTCTTCACGCCTTCAGCGTAACTAATTTCTGCATACGGCTAACCGCAGCCTATATGTGACTCACACCAGTATAATAGCCAATGGACAGGGTTCCAAGCAAGTGTGCCCAATATCGATTGAATAGCCACCATCGACGGACTTTATCGATTTTTCCCTTTCCAGAGCTTACTTAACCTTTCGGGATGAGTGAGCAGGCTTTGCAACGGGTAAACCGAAACTATTCAATGGTCAACAAGCTTTACAATGTGTAATCCGTATCGATTTACAGCTCATTATCGATTGGTTTTATCGATTTTTGGAAACCGAGCGTAGAAGAGAGAATCTGCTGATATACTGGCCAGTAGATGGGCTGCTTCACACCACTTTGAATATATTGTTGATCTACGCCATGACTTGCAATGGCTCAGAGTTCTTTATGTTCTTTGGTGCTTTAATTTTGCAACGTTTTGGATACGCTGGAAATCAATCTGTCTGTCTGTCTGTCTGTCCGTCCGTCCTACTGATCGTTCAAGCAAAGGTAGTAGCCGCTGAAAGGGTTTCGCAAAATCAGACGCCGATCGTTAATCTATTTAAGAGAGTCCTGGAACAAGTACACGGCATTGATTAATGAATATCGATCAACATTATCGATTTTTGCTGAGCTGACCGCTTTGAGTAGAAGTCGTGGAATCTGATAGGCTCGGCGCAGAACTCACAACATGAGAGCAGTATCGATCGGGAATTATCGATTTTTACCCCGATTTTATCGTTTCAAGTGGGGATCGCGTCATTATGAAGACCAACGAGTGGTGGACCTGCGCTGCAAGAAGTAAAAATCGATTTTCGATAAAAATAATTATTATTAAATATTAATTAAAAGTCGATTGTCGACAAAACTCGGTAAAATCAAATCTAGTAATAATGCATAGAATTATAGTAATAGTAATGGAATAGTGTAGAAGTATCGATTGTGATGTCGATACTAATCGATAATATCGATTTCCACCCTGTGAGATCGTTTAGGTGGGATTCCATGAACATGCTGACCACCAGGAAAATCTCGATCGATTGATTGGTATCGATTAGTTGCTTTCAACTTCTGAGATGAGAACTAGCCGTTAGTCAACTCTGCTGCTATTCCGGCTGATTGGTGACTAAATAAGGAAGATGCTGCTGAATTAGCTAAGGCCCCGTTTATACCATTCGCCGAGCGGAGGCGTGTTGTGATGAGAATTACTTATATCGATCGCAGCTCTGCCTAATCGATATTGGTAGTTCGCACGCTGCGCGGCGATTCGAGTATAAACGGGGCTTAAGGGTAGTGATCGCTGCAGATTAAGGGTAGATATCGTGAAGACTTGACCTCTATTACCATCTAGTCCTAGAGCCCTGCTTCCTACTTACAATTCGCCTTAAAGAAATGGATGAATCGGTTCTATCGTAGTTGGGAGGGGCAACCGTACAGGGCCAACTGCGTACGCCATCCGATGTCACAAAACCATAACCGTGAAATTTCTCCTCCTCGTGGTTATGTGGGACGGTAGCTGAAGCCCTCGTAAAACTCAAGAAACTATATGCTCCCCTCCGATTAGGATCGAGCTGACCAATCGGAACCTTCTGACCGCCATCCGAGAATTTTTGTCGGCTTTCCTTGTGTTTTTCCCCCTCTACGTTATCCCACAGCCATTTTTCATCGTTTTTACATGAGGCCATGCCGCAACAGCCGATTAGTGTCGTTTGACGTTCGCGGTTTCCGGGCGTTGAGTAACGTCGAACGCGAAAAAGTGGTCCGTCGATTTCTAGACGAGTCCAGAGGTACGTTACGTGCATCATCACGCATCTGTTCTCTGTGACTCAACTGCTCCAAGCGTGATGATGCCATTTTTCGTCGTTGGACGGAGAAAGGTTCGTCCCGATGACTCATCATCATCACCTTCGCCGTCATTCCATGCTGTTTACGGCTTTGTTTACACCGACTTATTGACTTCATAGTCCGTGCAGCACTTTGAGTCGTACAGTTTCGGTTTATTTTTATTTTTTATGATCTGCGAATATTCAAGTTCTTGTTTTATCACGAGTTCAGCGATCCACGTTTCTCTTTCAATCAACTTCATTCCATTTTAATTCATTCTTCGTTCTGCTTCTATTTCTTACGACCCTTGTGTAAGCATCTTAGGGTGTGTTCATACTTCGAGACGTGAGCGATTGTTCGGACGCGCAAAGCATACGTATTGATTGATGCCGAGCGTTCGGCCACAAAAATCGATACATATGGATTCGCCTGGCTGACCGAGGTCGCTATCCTCGCTCCCGAAGCATAAACAGACTCTTAACTTTGATCTTTTTTAAGGCTCCTCCATCACTAGGCCTCCATTCGGCTACTTTACGGCACCTCTTAGTGATTCCGTTGAAGAACACTCGCTTTTTGAGGGGTTTTCTAGTTGACCAGGTCCTGTAGAAGTGTTCGCTACCCCATGAACCTCTTGTAGGGACGATAGATTTTCTGTTTCGTTTTTTGCCCATTTTTTGTTCGGTTAGTTGGCATCAGATTTGTCCAGTCCATCCATCTATCAATCTACCCGTCAGTTCGTGTATCCGCGCAAAATTACTTTCCGCTCGATGGTTCTTGCTAGTATTCGAACGCGGTATCGTTGATTTCTGGTCGATGGTTACGGCTTAAGGTGGACATTAGGCAATATGATGGGTGTGATGTAAACAGTATCGATTGACATTGTTCAGAAAGCGTCGGTATTGATTACCCGCAGAAGTGGAATGCGTGGCGTATCCTGAGATGGTGACGATTAACACGATTCTTCGTTACCCGTCATCCTTTAGTGCTTGCCTCAGCCGTTTTGGATGCACAAACGTTACTGTAAGCTGAAAATGGTCAAGTATCAGCTGTTGTTTATCGTTTTTTGAATGCGCCACGCATTTTGTTTCTACTGGATGTCGATTGAATGTTTGCTTAGCCCAGAAGTTTTCGCTGGAATCAACACTTCCGATACCAGTTCAAACTTCGTCCACCTAAGCCTACCCGTCTGTTCGTGCATCCGCGCAAAATTTCTTTCCGCTCGATGGTTCTTGCTAGTATTCGAACGCGGTATCGTTGATTTCTGGTCGCTGGTTACGGGTTAAGGTGGACATTAGGCAATATGATGGGTGTGATGTAAACAGTATCGATTGACATTATCGATTTTTTGTTCAGAAAGTGTCGGTATTGATTACCCGCGGAAGTGGAATGCGTGGCGTATCCTGAGATGGTGACGATTAACACTATTCTTCGTTACCCGTCATCCTTTAGTGCTTGCCTCAGCCGTTTTGGATGCATAAACGTTACTGTAAGCAGAAAAGGGTCAAGTATCAGCTGTTGTTTATCGTTTTTTGAATGCGCCACGCATTTTGTTTCTACTGGATGTCGATTGAATGTTTGCTTAGCCCAGAAGTTTTTGCTGGAATCAACACTTCCGATACCAGTTCAAACTTCGTCCACCTAAGCCTACCCGTCTGTTCGTGCATCCACGCAGAATTATTTGCCGCTTGGTGGTTCTTACTAGTATTCGTACGCGCGATGTCGATGATTTTTGGCCGGGGTTTATCACTTGAGTTGGACAATAGCTGAATGTGATGGGTGTGATGTAAACAGTATCGATCGTCGTTATCGATTTTTTGTTTAGATAGTGTTGTCGAAATTATAAACAGAATCGATATGTCAATCACGTCGACAAAACTGATCGATATTGTAGACTTCTCTAGCGATCATATCTGCAGTGGCGGTAATCCATTTATCTTTGCTCACGTTCTTCAGTCCGTCTGTCCACGCAAAATTAATGGCCACGCCAGATGCGCTTCAATTCTGGATCAGCTATTATCGATATATTTTCGGGGCTAGCCGTCGTTCATTCACACGGGCACAGGATATACCCTCGTGAGTCCGCCATCGGAGCGAAAAACCGCCTGTTGGCCGATAATTTTACGACGGACTCATGGACGGAGCTTTGGACGCCAGGCTAACTGAGTTATATGCAATAGAACGGAATATCGCATGATTCTGGCATCGGAGAGTTGACTAGGCGCGAAGTGCTCGTTCATCGGCCATTAATTTTGCACCGATGGACTCATGGACGAGGTCGCGGACATCTAAGGTAGGGCGTCATGCGAATATAGTGGTCGATGATTCCGATTCCGGTTGAATCGGAAGCCATAGTAAGAAGTCAATATCGATCAATATTATCGATCAATATTTTGTTCGAAAATAGCCGTTGATAACGGAGAATCACTAGATTATCCGACAGCATCCATCTTCCTGCGATTATCGATTGATGCCATTGATCTTGTGCAGTCGATGTCAGTCTCATTCAGTATCGATCGAAATTATTGATTTTTCGTTCAGATGGTGCCATCGAAAGTGAGAACACGTTGCATTCTACCACATTCCGCTACCCTTTTTCACGTATTAGGCGAGAAACGCTCTGTCTGCGGCATAAAGAATTGTCTTCACGACGACCTAATCGAAGCCCTTTCTATTTGCTAATCAATATCAGTCAATATTATCGATCATAGTACTAATACAGCTGTTGACGGCGGAGAATCACACGGGAATCCGACAGCATTCATCTGCCAATGATCATCGATTGATGCTACTGATCTTGTGCAGACCGTATTGGTCTGCCATTCAGTATCGATCGAATTATTGATTTTTCGCATGTTGCCCATAGCAACCCTTACCTTCACGACATGCAAACATAATCCACAGGCTAATCAATATCAATCGATATTATCGACTTTTATAGATATGTAAAGGCGCTATTCCGTCCCTGTGTCCCTCAGTCCGCCTGTCTGCGCAGAATTAATAGCCGATAGATGGGCTTTGCTTTTGAATCGGCATTATCGTTATCTGTTCGAGTCTTGTCATTGTTTTCAGGTGGGCATCATACGATTATAGTGACCGATGAAACGGGTTCACGACGACCTAATCGAAACGTTATCGATATTCTATCCAATATCGATCAATATTATCGATCGCTTACCAATAATGCTGTTGATAACGGACTATAACATCCGAGGGTATCGAACTGGCAGTGACTGTCGATTGATGTTATTGATTTTGTGGAGATAATATCGGCCAGCCATTCAGTATCGATCGACATTATCGATTTTTCTCTTCGATGCTGCACAACGGACAGGTTTCATTGCGGGTTGACAAAATTGATCGATCAATATCGGTCTGTGTGTCGACTTGTAAAGTTACCTGTAGACAGAATGAACGTTTGGTAGGTGAGCCTGGCATGTTCTTCATCACGGAGCGGTCGACTGCCAGCACGTCTCCACTGTACTGTCTCCAGAATAGGATGACTGATGGGAGGGAATCACATCGCAGGCGAGAGTGTTTACCCTGTCACGATTCGACGACATAAACAGCGCCATCGACCGTTTAGACGGGGACGCAGCGTCTCGAAGAGCGCGAGGTGGTCTGGCGCTGAGCCCGCTAGGGGTGTCGGATGGCTGAAGGAACGGCTGAGATCCAAACACTGTTGTCCTCTTGCTGAAGTTTCGAGTCAGGTTCAAGTCACGACGAGAGTCGAGTGTTCCACCCGGAGCCATGACGAAGCAGCCACGTGCCTGGTGCCCTTTTGACGACCCTCATAGCACTGCCAGCTAGCCAATCCGATGCAGCTGTTGTCGGCGAGCTGACGTACGTTGGCCCGCGAGCCGTTGGCTTCCTTGAGCGCTGTTCCTTCCTTTTTGGGCAAAGTTCAGGTCTTGTAGCGGAAGACAAGCGCAAATGTGGACACAAGCAGCTTCTCTAGGATGCGCCACGCATTCCACTTCTTCTTAATATTGCCAATTGACACTCCACAAATGGCTTGTTGTTCTACGCAATGATTTGCTGGGTCATTGATCAGTCCATCGACTGGGCCAGCAAATCACTGCGTAGGACAACAAGCCATTTGTGGAGTGACGAATGGCGATATTAAGCAGAAGTGGAATGCTTGGCGCATCCCACTGGAGCCGCCTATGCCACCTTTTACGCTTCTCTCTCGATTCTTCCATTGCTCAGCCGTGCAGTGGCGTAATCCCCATTGGGTCTAATTCTACGCTAAAATCGATAGTTCTATAGCAAAGTTGTGAAACTCTTGGAGCGGTCACTAATTTCGCGCCGATGGACGCACACAGGGAGTGACGGACTGTGTAGATCATTCATGACAATACATTGGTTGTATTTTGTGAGGCTCATTCACCGTATATCATATTCGCGTCATTCTCTCCTCAATTGGTCATTTCTATGCTGAATTCGATGGTCCGACAGAGGATAAGTTGGGAAGACATTCAAACGGCCATTAATTTTGCGCGGGCGGACGCACAGAGAGACAAACTGACGGGATAGATCTCTGACAACAATATTGATTACCTATTCCTTCGTCGCAGAGACAAAAGAATAGGCAATCAATATTGTTTTCAGAGATCTATCCCATCAGTTTGTCTCACTGTGCATCCATCCGCGCAAAATTAATGGCCATCCTAAATTAGCCATTCAAACGGCCATTAATTTTGCGCGGAGATCTCTGAAAACAATATTGATTGCCTATTCTTTCGTCGTCGATATCAAATTCGCGTGATTGCCATCTCAAATTGAGAATTTCTATGCTAAAACTGATGACCAGATGCAGACCTCTTTGGGCGGCCATTAATTTTGCGCGGATGGACGCACAGAGAGACAGACTGATGGAGTAGATATTTGATAACAGTATTGACCGCTTCTTGGAGAGCAGCGATCAAGAGCAGCTCTTGAAATCTCGAGCTCTTACGCTGGCAGTTGTACCGCTGTGACGGACAGATGCACAGACAGACAGATGGACAGGAAGACAGACGGGCGAACTCATGAAACAGCTATTTTAAATATACGAGGATTTTGGCTATATGTTGTATATTATGGATTGCGGACAGGCTGCAGCTGGCATAGGCACTTACTCATCAGTTCTTGGCGTGTGCCAGAGTAGCCCAGTGAACCCCAAACCTTTCCTGCGCGTCTTTCCGGCTGAGTCACGTGTGCTGTTAAAGGGTAGATGACCACATAGATGTAGTGGTCGGGGTTGTGTGCATTTTTTGATTTTAAAACATTTTAAGGGCGTAAGTGTGTTATTGGAGTACAGCTTTGTGATCATCAAAACTTCTGCACCGCGTGGGAATCGAACTCGCATGTCTTGCTTACCGTGCTTTCTTTCGCCTTCTGGCAGTTTTTCTGGTTTCTCTAACGATCCTTGTTTCGTTTTCGGCATACTGTAGACTCCATACCGTAACCGACGATCGCCCTCAAGGGATAAAATCCTCGAGAACGTCCGCTTGTTTCCAGATTTATGTGATAGACCTGTGCCCGGTGCCTTGTCGACGACCCAATCAGCCGAGTGCCTTTTCGAAACAGCTCATCGACGACAGTGCCTTACTGCTGCTGCTGCTGCTGCTGCTTTCATGTCTGTATTCTCTATGCTGCTATAGTGCGTGCGTGTGTGTGTGATTTTACTGCCATATGATTCCGATGAGTCCACATTCCTCTTGCGACACGTCTTCGATATCGGGCGGACGGCTGACCGCCAGTCAGAACGTGTGGGCGAATGTGTTCGTCGAACGTATCTATCAGGTGGGCGGCTACTTCACTCGTTTTTATATTTTTTATTTAACATTTTGTCGTTATCGAGTGTTCGCAAATCAACTAGTAGCGGTTTATTAGTGATGCGAACGCCAATACCTCAAACTTGGATAATTAAACCATATAGAAACAAGGGGTTAATGAAACACTCCACGGACCGATAAAGCATCTAATACGAATAATTGGTTATTCGAAGTGACGAACATCGAGTTTACGGGAAGGCCTAGGTGCAAAAACTCACAGAACAGGTTTTTTTGTTGTTGCAAAAATTCTACAACGCAGTACTCAATAATAATCAGTACTCATAATGAGTTTAAAACGCATGTTTGCTGCGCAGGTTTTATATGAATGTCCGAAAATCAACGAATGACGGTTTGTTGATTTGTTAGTGATGCAAACACCATCGCCTCAAACTTGGGTAATTAAACCATATGGAAACCAGGAGTAAATGAAGCACTTCACAACCGATAAAGCATCTAACACGAAAAATTCATTGTTGAAAATGATAAACATCGCGTTCACGGGAACTAGGCGCATAAACTCATTTCGCAGCAGAACAGGTTTTTTTGTTGTTGCAAAAATTGTACAACGCAGTGCTCACAACAATCAATAATAATCAGTACTCATAATGGGTTTTAAAACGCTTGCCGTGCAGGTTTTCTACGAATGTCCGAAAATCAACGAATGACGGTTCATTGGTTTGTTAGCGATAAGAACGCCAATACCTCAAACTTGGGTAATTAAACCACATGGAAACTGGGAGTAAATGAAGCACTTCATGGACCGACAAAGCATCTAACAAGAATAATTGATTATAAGAAGTGATGAACATCAGGTTTACGGGAAAGCCTAGGTTCATATATTCTATTCGCAGTAAAACAATTTTTTTTCCAAAAATTGTACCGTGGAATACTCATAATGCTCAATCAGTCATGATCATTACTCATAATGTGTGTAAAAGATTGCCTGCAACGTAGGTTTTATACGAATGTTCAAAAATGAACGAGTAACAGTTTATTAAGTAATATGAACGCAATACCTCAAACTTGGGTAATTAAACCATATAGAAACTGGAATGAATTATGCGTTTCATGGACCGATAAAGCATCATAACAGAAATGATTGATTATTAGTACTGGTGACCATCGGGTTTACGGGAAGTTTAGTATCTTAAACTCTAATCGCGCTAGAAGTTGTCATTTTTGCAAAAATGATGCAACACAATACTCGTAATGGGTATAAAACGATTGCTTGCCGCGCAGGTTTTACGCGAGTGTCCGAAAATCAATGAATAACGGTATCTAAGTAATACGAACGCATTACGTCAAACTTGGATAATTAAACCATTTAGATAGGAGTAAATGAAACACTTCAGTGATCGATAAAGCATCGAATCTAACACGAATAATTGAATATTGGAAGTGATGAACATTGGGTTTACGGTAAAGTCCAGTCGCAGGAACTCAAATCGCACCGAAAGCCTTAGAAATGGATAATTCTTCACGATCTAAAAGCAAAGCGTCAACAAGAAGTTTGCTGGAGTCGATTTTTCCCACTAGAAGAGACGAAGGCTCATCGAGTGGTTGACGGTTGACGCTTTGGCGCCTCTGCGTTCTTCGGAGCTTGAAAAAATCGAAAATGTTCACGATACCGCTCGCCCAAACATTATTTCATCCTACTACAGAGAAATTTAAAATTAAATGAAATAAAAAAACTCTGTGCGATGAAATGATGTTTGGGCGAGTGGCGTCGTAAATATTTCCGACTTTTCCAGGCTCCGAAACGTCAACCGTCAACCATTCGATGAGCTTTCGTCTCTTCTGGGGGAAAAATGGACACCAGCAGATTTCTTGATGAGCCTTTGCTCTTGGATCGTGAATAATCGTCCACTTGTAAGGCTTAGATTTTAAATTTTTTAAAAATATTTTTTAGTGAATCTGTGTGAAGCGTGAACGTTTTCTCCGGAAAGAGTGAAGAAGAGCCACTTCAGAAGCTAATGAACCGTCTTTTTTCGCGAATTTTTGAGAAAATTCGGCATGGTTCCATGAAAATGGTACTAGTCGTAAATGTGGCCTACATGGAGAGGTGAAACGTACCACAGCGACCAGAGAACATCAAGCAGATTTGCCAAGCGGAGGCTTCTGTACGTTCGTTGCGGGCAGGTGCTGTCGTTGCTGTGATACTGTGATTGCTTGTGACTGCCTGACATGTTCCTGCGTCCCTATGTAGGCCACATTAACGTCTAGTACAATTTTCTTGCAAATTTCCCGAATCTTCTCGGGAATTCGAAAAAGATGACAATTCATAAGGTTGTTTCTGAGGTTCTACATCAATGCCGTAGAAAAAGGTCACGCAAGGAGTCACCTTTCGATGAACTTTTGGTTTTTCTAGGAGGAAAAATTGGCCACTTGCAGTCTATTTGATGAGCCTTTGCCACAGATAGCGAACAAATGGCTGCTTGGAGGGCTTATTTTGAGGAGTGTTTCGTTTTCTCAGAAGAAAAGGCTTCAGAGATTACCAATAGAGAACTGTTCTGTATCAGCCTTGGACGAAGAAATTTCTCTCAATTTATTTTTAAAGATCCGCTTAATTAACGCGAAAAATTACCACAGCTGTGGCTTACAAGGAGAGTTCAACCGTAGTTGACCACTGGGGGTCCTGAAATTATTTTCGGCACACCTGTGCTCCATCGTCTTACATTGCTGGCGAGAAATCTTTTTTTTTCGCGTAAGGTTTCGTTTTTGAGGTTTCATGTTGAGGTTTCGCTGAGCAGTCAATGGAAAGCTGCTCATCTATGGACTTTCTTATGGGCTTCGCTCAATATTCCGTAAGAAATGGCCTTTCCTCAGATTTCTCATGAAGTTCGATGCGTTCATAGAGAGCTCCCGATGAGGTTTCTCTAGGATGCGCCCAAAAAAAAATTGGGAAGAAACTTAATTTTCAAGGGATTTTGCCTGAAAACATCCCTTTTTCGTATTAACATCAGGCAAAATTCCTTGAAAATTAGGTTTCTTCCCGTTTCTTTGGGGCGCATCCTAGAGAAACCTCATCGGGAGCTCTCCACGAACGCATCGAACTTCATGGGAAATCTGAGGATAGGCCATTTCTTACGGAACATTGAGCGAAAGCCAATAAGAAAGTACATAGATGAGCAGTTTTTCACTGACTGTTCAGCGAAAACTCAACAGAAATCTCAAAAATGGCCAGTTTTTTCGCGACAACCTCGTCGTCCCGGCTGTAATTCGCTCCCAGAATCGCATGGAACTGCCAGACAATGGCGGTCAGCGTGGCAGTGGCACTGTCACCGTGACCGAACGAACGAGCGCGCTCGTTGTGTGAGGAGGTGCCTGATGTGGTGATTGATGTTGCACGGATCGATGTTACCGCGCTCACTGAAGTGAACGACGGCAATAACCGCTTGATGGAGAGTGTAACAGGGCACTAGTGGACGTAATTCAGACGTTAGAGGTGACGTTATTTACGAGATCGGCGTTGATAAGTGCCCGGATTAGCAACTGCCTACCCGGCTTCCGGGTCATTCGGTCGTGCAAGTGGATCGGAAGAGCGCGATAGGCTTCGCTGGTGAAGGAGAATTTGAGGGAGCCGACCGGGTTCGATTCTGCGGCCAGGCCAATCAGACCTCGGATTCTTCTTCTCGGTTTTAAATGTTGACTTTCCCACTAGATGCCCCGGCTTGTCGCTGCTGCTTATGCTGGCAGAGCACCTCCTCTTGTTTTCGTGGAGTAGTAGAGTGCATGGCGCATTCCTAAGTGTCAAGTTGGACACTTTTCAAACCACATTGGACACGTTTGAAATCAAATTGAGTTTTTTCACGTCAAATTGGACACTTCACGTCAGATTAGACACCTTCCAAATCAAATTTAACCCTCTTCCATGGTAGCCTGAGGTTTTTTGGGTATATGTCGCCTAGGTGAGCAGCATTGGTAGGTGGAAACGCCTAAACCAATCAGACCGCATGGAATGGGCATGCCATTCAGAGAGGGCATCTACAGTTGGTACCTTGATGGGCTGGCATGTGTTCGGCCTGTGCTCTGTTCGGTTACTATTGGCTGGCGCGCTACAACCTACCAATGCTGCTCACCTACGCGACATGTACCGATTTTTGAAATCGAAGCAAACTGTTCCAAATTGAAATGAGCTTTTCCTACATTAAACTAGAGACTCTCCAAAAGGGTTCAAAAGAAATTTTTGTATGAATTGAATGAAGTTTTAATTCACTTACCCAATAAGTGTACAGAAGTTGTTACAGGATGTTTTGTTACGATCAAAACTCTTGCGCCAGGCGGGATTCGAACCCGCATCTTCTGCTTTCCGGGCAGCGATGTTCGCCTTACACCACCGGCGCTGTTTGACCGCACGTAGCAAAACATCCTGTAACAACTTATAGCCTCTATATCAGCCGCTCCAGGCTTAAACAAATGTGTTCAAGCATTGTTACAAGTGTACAGAAGGTTTGAAATTTTATAAAATCTTTATTTGCGAGGAAAAATAATGCTTTAAAGCTTGGTTTAAATGTTTTAAAGAGCAGGAAGGCGGCCATTTTTTTCGTGCCAAGAAAGGAATTGCGCCGTGCCGTCTTCCAAGACGTTGCGATTTTTTTTCCGGCTGATGGCGAAATTACTGTTTGCGTGGAGTTTGACAACTGTTGACGATACAACAAAAGCAATTGTAAAGAACACTCACATTTTCTCACTTTGATACCTTATGTAAGCAGCGTTAACACTATCAATCAAATAAAAATCCAAACTAGCCTTTCGAGTGCATGGCGCAATCTGTATTTTTAATGCACTATTGATTTGATTTGCAGAAGGATTTCTGCATTGTTGCGCTTTAAAACGAAATTCAGTGTATTATTTTTGCTCAAAAAGCAAATTCTATAAAATTATTACGCTCATTCGGGCAGCTGAACTAAAAAAAAATTCAAAAAAAGATATGCCAAATTTTCTTTGAACAAAAAATTATTCTAGCCATCTTGCGGAGTCTGTAGTTTATCCTGCCTGCAGGTCATTTCGATTTCAAAAGTCTTAAAGGGGCTTAGAAGAATATACTATTCCAGCGTGCTTCTCTAAGCTGTTCACCAAGATTGTTAAACAGGCTTTACTTCGGCTGACGTTTCGGCGTCTTCGCCTTCTTCGGAGTCTGGAAAAGTCGAGAATATTAGTGAAACTATTCGCCCAAACACCATTTCATCCTACAGAATAGTGTTCTCAAGACAGCTAGAGTAAAGGACCGATGTACCAGGTACAGCGTATCAACTAACCTTCCAGGTGAGTGCCGATGAGCACCACCAGTCACCCGTGGATGGAGATAGACGTGGGTGAGTGAGTTTAGCCCCGGATACCACCCGACTTAAATACCCTGCAGGTCAGATCGAATTGATCAAAACCCACAGAGCTCGACAAAGGGTGCCAGTTCCTGGGTTATCGCTATGCACTCGTCTTTGCGGTTGACCTGTGGATTTCTGGCCGCTATCCAAAGCGCCTCAAGTGTCCTGCGTGCTGAGATGTCGCTTTCTCTCGCTAAGATGGAGACGGACACTTGGAACATGGTGCCACAGTGGCATACAACCCTGTGCTCTCTCCAAGGAGTTGACACATTGGGTTTCTTGAAGCCATCTAGATGCTCCCTGACTCTAATACACAACGATCTACCCGTTTCCCCTATGTACTCCTGCTCGTATGTTCTACATGACATGAGGTATACCACCCCAGATGTCATGCAGACTCCCTCGTTACCGCTAGGGCAAACTACGCAGGATGGAGTGGAACACATCCGATCGTAGATTCGGTTCCGGACCAACTGCCCCTTCAAGTTCGTGGGATGCACCTCGACCACCCTCACCACTTCTTGGAGATCCGCTTTGCGAACGCACGCGCGGATCTCTGCGCTCACTTCGTCTGAGATAAAAGGCACGCAGAAGGGTATTTTCCCCGCTCTTCCTCACGGCGAACCATTACGCTGGGTCGTGGTCTCCCTCTTCTAGGAGTACTATTAGCTGGGTACCCGTTGACTTCTGCAATATTTTGTGCCATTTTTAAAGACAGCAGCTTTTGCTCGTTATCCGACGAAGTGGCAATGGCTGTCCGGAACATATTTTTAATAATGCCCTTTTTAGTGTTAGAGGGATGAGCAGAGCAACAATGAACAAGGATGTTCGGATCTATCCTAGTTCGGGGGGGGGGGGCACATAACTAAAAACTAGGCAACAAAATGAATTAATACTTACCGAGCGGCTCCTAGAGAACGAAACCTAACCTAAAAGAAACCAAAAACGGAGAACAAACAAAAAAATCGCCGCGGTTTACAACCGTCTCGGCGGGCAAAGAGTGACGGAATAGAGTCATGCCGCCTGCTGACCGCCGCTTGACATGTTATAACCAGGATCTAACATGGTGAATAGGGCGCATGAAGTCGCATGCCGCGTGCTGACCGCGGCTTGACATGTTATAACCAGGATCTAACATGGTGAGGAGGGCACACAACTTTGCCTTCTTACAACCGTAACAAATGCACTTTTTTCGTTTTTTCTTTGTGACTTTTTCTTGTTTAGGTCCTGAGTTGTTCTGTAGGAGCCGCTCTATAAGTCTTGAGTGAATTTGTCACATATAATACTTTTTAGATATGTGCCCCCCCCCCCGGACTAGGATAGATCCGGATGTTCTTGCTGCTGGGTTTCCGATACCATCTAGTCTTCATTTCTCCGTGAGAGAAATACACCTGTACATTGAGGAAGGCTAACCAATTTTCTGTAGGCGTTTCGCGTGTAAGCCTTATATGCCCGGTCTGTTGGTTCAACAGTTCGAAGCATGTGTCCATCTCAGCCTGAGTAGAACACATCACGAAGCAGTCGTCAACATACCTACAGTAAATAATTGGCATACGTTCAAGCACAGGTTTCTCCACTTTTGACATGAAGACTACCGCAAGGACAGGAGCCAGCCTCTGTCCCATAACAAGCCCTCGAATTTGACTATAATAGTCACCTGACCACCTGAATATGTTACATGATAAGCACTCGTTTACCAACGTCATTACCTAAGCTATACTCAGGCCGTAAAGATTAACGCTTGTATGGTGTTCTGAAAGAATTTCAGACACGGCTTGTAAGGCGTCCTCTCTGGAGACGTTGGTGTACAACGAGCTAACGTCAACGTCAACGAGCTTAGAAGAATGTCCAAATTGACGTGAAAAGTGTCCAGTTTGATTTGAAAAACGCCCAGTATGACGTGAAAATGATATAAAAGAGCTCATTTGACAGTCTATCCGTCTGACGGTTTGTCTGCGCAAAATTAATGACCTTTAAAGAGGCTTCATCGCTCGATCAAGATATTATTGTCGGAGAGGGACGCGGGTAGGTCCTACAGGGTGCCGCTGAAGCGTAGAGCGCAGTAGGCCAGTTGTTGGGCGCGCCATACAGAGATCGTGAGTGGGCGCAGCAGAGCATTGGTAGGCGCCGTTGACGCGTAGGGCAACAGAGGCCAAGAGATCAACCGTGCTAGGTGGGCGCGGGAAATCTGGTATATAAGGAGTTCGTCAGAGTCTTTCAGTAGTTGTTGTTTTGTTCGCCGACGACGAGGAGTCCGACTACGACGCCCTTCAGCTCCGTCCAGGATCCACCCGCGGCCGTCTCCCTCTCATCGCCTCCGCTGCTGCATTTCCCGAGTGTTAATTTCTTATTCTGTTACTGGTTGTTCGAATAAAGTCTTTTTATCTCAAGTGTGTTTGGTAGGCCAGAGGAACCTCCTAGACTTGTCCGGTCGTACATGGGGGCCGAACCAAGCCACACTTGAGTCTTCAGTGAAGTTCGGTGGAATAAGGAGGAACCGGACTCGATAAGGCGAGGCGTGAGGAGGAAGAACTCAGCCAGCCGAAAAAAAGGACCACTCCGAGGCTACCACTGTGTGAGGGGTCTCGGTTGTAACTACGAAGTGGGAAGTGGAGCAGAGCGACCCCCTGCACTGTGTGAGCCGGTGGTCGCCAAAAAGAAAAGGATTGGAGAACTAAAGTGAGTGTTACAGGAACCATGGCAGCTAGGGACGAAAACCTGGTCGATATGACCGAAGCCCAGGTAAGGCAGTCAATATTACCGACAAGACAAGAGGAGAGTTGTGGGAAGAAGGGTTTGAAGGTGCTGCAAGAGATGCAGACAAAAGTAATGGAGATTCTCAGTGAATCTAGAATAAATAAGGATAAGAAGAGTGAGATTGAGAGAGAGATTAGAAGCGGGATAGAATACGTAGAGCAGATTGTAGGAGCGGGAAGTATGCCGCAGGATTTATGGAGAGAAATTGTGGGAATGGTAAAACAGAGAGGGATAGAGAGTGTAGACGACTGGTTAAACTACGTAAACACGATGGAGCGGGACGGAGAGACAATGGCCGAGATATGCGAAATATTAAACACAAACGTGTTGCAGGTCAAAAATGATGTGTCCATCCTCCAAAAAGTCGCCGAGGAAGTGGACAAGGAAAAGAGGCAAGGTACGTGGGAGTCATCGGCAAGAAGAACGCATGACGAACGTGTCCAAGAAGGTACTTTGCAGAAGCCGATGTATTCGACTGGTCCGCCATATGCAGAAGCCTGGAGTCCACGCTCGAGGACGATACCAGCTCCGGAGGAGCCAGGTATGGCTGTTTCTCACCAATTGATTACATATTTGAGAGCAATGGCTTGTGCGGATCCAGGGGTCTTTAAGGGGACCAGAAGTGAGAACTTCAGAGAGTTTATTAGGAAGTTTAAAAGGAAATATGAGGGAGTGGTGGAGTGTGAAAATACTCTGCTAGAGATATTAGCTGATGACCATCTGGCAGGACGTGCTAAAAATATATTTTCCGCGCTCCCGCAAACAGTCAAAGAGCTGGGCTTCGGGTCTGTGGTTGAGGAAATGGCAAAATTGTTGGCACAGGATTCCACAGCTGGGAGAATGAGAGCATTGGCGGAGCTCAGAAATTTGAGGAAACGTCCTAGTCAGGACGTGTCGGAGTTCTGCGTAGTGCTTGAACGATTAGGAAAGCAGGCCAACCCCGAGTCAACTATAGAAGATCGCTCCATGGACTACGCACAAATATTGCTCGATAGTTTAAGCGACTGGCCCGAGCATTTTCAGCTGGTTGGCGCCTTACATAGGGTAGAACCACGGAATGCATACGAGGAAATAAAGCAATTAGCCCTTAGTATCGAGCAGTCCAAAATCATGATCAGTGCGTGCAGAAAAGCAAGCCCAGCCTCATGGAGGGTTAGGTCGGCTCGGTATCAGGAATTGGAGCAGGGTGGAACCGGAGACCGTCAGCCAGCGAGAGAAGAAAGGGAACAATTTAGGGGGCACTCCAAGCAGCGAGCGCCATTTCCCTCTGAAGGGAGAAAGACAACAGGCGCAGTGCTGGAACAGCCGAGACAAGAAAGTAACAATCGTAGAGCAACTGAAAGTAGGAAGTGCTACCTTTGTGCAAGGTATGGACATATAGCTCGCGAATGCCCATCTAAGTCGGCAAGGGTTAACCAAATCAAAGACCAGGAAACCCAGCCCACTAAGGCTGAAGAGAGGCTGTCGGAAATCATTAGACAAGCTAGATGCCTAGGCATAGCAGTTAAGGGGAGAGGTCAAGAGGAAGATGACCTAATAGGAGATAGGTGTTTAGCTCGCGTTAGACTACTTGGTGAAGAGTGCCAGGCTCTCATAGATACGGGCTCAATGATTAGTATAGTCCCAATGGAGGTGTTAGCGAAGGCTCAAGATAAAGGCTATGACTTGGACTCGTTACCAATGATAAGCAGCTCAAAATTGAAGCCAGTGTTCGACGCATCAAATAATAGGATGAACTTCTTAGGCGCGGTCCACGTAGAGATAAAATTGGATGGAGGAAACTGTAGCAAAGTAGCATTTCACATTAGTAGGTCGAAAGAAGAGGAGCTGATAATCGGAACGAACGCCTTGAAACAGTTAGGTGTCGATGTGACCATACGGGCGGACCCAACAACCGCTGGACGGGAAACAAACAAGGACGGAGCACGAAATAGAGTAGAGGTGGTAGGAAGGGCCTACATTCCTCCAAAAGAAGCAGCACTGGTGCGGGTACAGTGCGTGGGAGAAAAGGAGCGTTGCGCAGACCGAGTCATTTGGCCATGTAGACGCGGTGTAGAAGCGGGAGTCTTCAGAATTCAAGAGCAGCAAGTGGAAGTCCCAGTTTTTAATGAAAGTAGTGAGCCACTCTTATTGAAGGAAGGCGATAGTATTGGTTACTGGGAAACTGATAAGTGGCATGAAAGATGGGAGGATGTGAATCCCCTAATGTCGGAAGACAACGGTAAGGAGCCCAAAGGGGAAGAAAGAACCGAAAAGTTGTGGGAGCTAATAGCAGCTAACACGGAATGTGGTAGGGTTCCTATAAAGATCAAGGAACTGTTGGAGAAGCATGCTGATGCGTTTTCAATTACGGATAGAGAACTCAGCCAAACAGACTTGGTGCATATGACCATAGATACTGGAGACTGTGCGCCAATTAGAATGAAAGCGAGACCTGTCCCTTTGGGGGTAAGAGCAAAACTGAGAGAGTTGCTAATGGACTTAGTTGACAGGAAAGTAATAGAAAGAAGCAAATCAAATTGGGCATTTCCAATTGTGCTAGTGGAAAAGAAGGATGGGTCCATACGATTATGCGTAGATTATAGAGAGTTGAACAAACGCATTAAATTGGACGCATACCCATTGCCCAACATTGAGACAGTGGTGCAAAGCTTGTCGGGCAAGAAATACTTTTCCACTCTCGATTTATGCAGTGGCTATTGGCAGATCCCATTAGCAGAGGACGCCAAAGAAAAATCCGCCTTTGCGACGCCTGAGGGCCTGTTCCAATTTCGTGTTACACCTTTTGGGTTAAGCACGAGCCCCCCGGTGTTCCAGAGGTTAATGGACACGGTGTTAGGTGAGCTGTTGGGAGAAGAAGTCTTTTGTTATATAGATGACATAATGGTATGTACCCGGACAGAAGAACGACATATCGAACTTCTAGAAGAGATTTTCTCGCGGATGCAGCATGCTGGGTTACGCTTGAAAGCCCAGAAGTGTCACCTGTTGAAGCGAAAAGTATCGTTTCTGGGGCACGTAGTGGACGAGGGAGGGGTGCACATGGACCCAGAGAAGGTTAGAGCAATTAAGGACTACCCTGTACCTCGTAACGCCAAAGAACTTCGGACCTTTCTGGGAATGGCAGCATTTTACAGAAAATTCTGCTTAGGATTCTCAAAGGAGGCTGGAAGCCTTTTTCGTCTCACGTCGTCGAAAGTAAAATGGACATGGGAGAAGGAGCATGAGGAGGCATTCAACAGGTTGAAGTTGATGATGACCACGGCTCCAGTGCTTAAACAACCAAATATAGAAGCTGCAAGAAGTGGAAGCCGTCCATTTTGCATTTGTACAGACGCCTCGATGTATGGGATAGGAGCCGTGTTGTCGCAGGAGGGAGAAGATAAGCAAATGCACCCGATTTTCTTTGCGTCGAAGAGCTTAAGCCGCGCAGAAAGAAGATACCATATCACTGATTTAGAAGCATTGGGCGTAGTTTTTGCGGTACGACGCTTCCATCAGTTCATCTATGGCCTGAATACGGTTATAATGACGGACCACCAACCGTTAACTGCGTTGTTTAAAAGGAGTAGTGTCTCAGCTCGCGTGTTGCGGTGGTCACTAGAGCTGCAAAGATATAAACTAGAAATACGATATGTTAAAGGAAGAGCAAATGTGGTAGCGGACGCACTAAGCCGAGGTATACCCTGCACAGCTGAGATAGAACCGCTGGAAGGCGTGGACGAAGCAGTAGTAAACACAGTTACAGCGGGAGGAGATTCCAAATGGTTGGCGAAGTTGAGAGAGGACCCCCATTTGGGAGAGGTGATAAAATTAGTGGAGGAAGAGAAGTGGGAGCAACTAGTTAGACTTCCAGGCGAAAAACAAATTTTGAGAGTTGCGGATTTTGAGTTGAACAATGGTGAATTGAAAAAGTACCTAGAGAACGGTAAATCGGTTTTTGTGGTGCCTAGACCGCACAGATTCGAGATTTTTCATGAGGCTCACGAAGGACTGTTCGCAGGGCATTTCAGTGCCCATAAACTGTTGAATAAACTAAGGAAGGAAGTTTACTGGCCGGGAATGGCACAAGATATCTACAAGTGGACGAATGAGTGCCAAAAATGTTTCGTGCATAACCCGCGCCAGGAGTTGATTCCCCCTCTGAGACCAATAGTTACAACTAAGCCGTATCAGTTGATAGGAGTGGACGTCCTGGAGCTAGGGCCGACAAAATCCGGTAACAGGTATGCAGTAACGGTTATCGACCATTTTTCGAAGTACGCCGCAGCATACCCAGTACCGGATAAATCGGCAGAAACCATCGCGCGAACACTCTTCTTTAGATGGATCGCAGAGGGCTGCAGATGGCCAGCCTCTATCATGTCCGACAAAGGAGGGGAATTCGTAAATAAAGTTATGGAGGAATTAACGAGGGTTACCCAAATAGCACATGTGACAACGAAAGGGTATAACCCAAGGGAAAATGGAATTACGGAGAGGCTCAATGGAACAATTGTGGCCATGTTAAGGAAATCAACCGTTATTCCAACGGAATGGGATTCGCGACTCCCGTTCTGCATGATGGCGTACAATATGATGCCGCATAGCTCAACGGGGGAGAGTCCATATTTCCTACTCCACGGTGTCGATCCCGTATTTCCCTCAAATATTATTCCGAATGGCGGAATTTCATGGTATTCTATGGACAGATCGCTTGATGAGTATAAGGCGGAAATTCTGCAGGCGGTGGCAGAAACGCATGAACGGGTTAGGGAATACAATGAAAAAGTAAGAAAACAAATGAAAAGAAGGTACGATGGAGAAAATAAGGTGGAGGGAAAGACATACCCTAAACCGGGCGATAGAGTGTACGTTTGGGCGCCAAACGAAAAGGGAAGAAATGCGCATCCCAAGCTTACATGCGAGTGGGCTGGTCCCTTTCGAGTGATTGACACTAGCTCAAATTCAGCGTTAGTAACGAGAATTGGGACAAATAGCGAACCCATTAGAATCCAGTTTGATAAGTTGAGAATTGTGCCACCAACCATATCGGATGAGAGAGTGGACACTAAACATGAGAGAGGCAAGAGAGGGAGGAAGCCGAAGGCTAAAGTATGTTCGGTTAATGTCAATGTTTTCAGAGGAGCGGTGATCGGCAGTGCGGCTGACAAAGGACATCTCCAGTTCGCTTGCAAAGAGGATTGTTTCGCAAAGGCGACCTTAGCCGACATCGCTGGAGTCTCGTTTCCAGGGGCATATGGGCGGCAGCCTTTTGGCAACGTATGGTCCGCATGGAGGACCGCTTCAATCTTCATAAGAACAGACGTAACTGTGGCAGAAAAGATTCGCTTGAATAGGGAGAAGGTCGTGGCGCTAGACGTCGTGGCGCTCAAGAGTATTCTCAGGGTGGCATACGAACTGTGTACAGATTGGACCGAATTCATCTGTACTCATGCGACCATTGAGAAGCATCCTACAATCGAGAACAACTGCATACGGGATTTTTACAAGATTGCATTCGAGGACCTAAAGGAAGAATTGAAGCAGCAGTGCAGAGCGGCCAGGCAACGTAAGCTGGGTCCCGTTGGCTTTGCGGCACCAGAGACAGCACATCTGATGGAAAAAGACGGCCCACGGGGAGGTCTTATAACAAAGGTGTCTACTACGTTTTCGCAGTTGAAGGACATCTTGGAAGATTGGAGCACTCTTGGAACATGGATCATCGTGTATCCCATTGAATGCAGAGGTGAGAAGGCCGTGATAGAAGGCGTAGTAAAGCTGGCGAAGAAACATGTGGAAGAAGGTGGTGTCGTAGTCACTGCTTGGACACCAGTGACGAGTCAGAACGCAGTAAAATGGTCCGCGATGATTAGGCTATGGACAGCTATGGATGCGGTGTTATCCAGATACGGAGGTCCAGACCATGTAATAACTACGGCCAGCAACGTTCTCGTGGATGGAAGAGTTTTCCTGGAGATTGGGACACCAGAAGCGTCTGCGCAGTTCTACAAACCGTTCACCGGAGTTGCTGCAGCAAAGCAGCTCTACGAGTGTATTCGACTTAAGGCTCCCCAGGTAAAGCTGCCGGCACTACAGGAGCGGTCGATGAGGCCATCGACAACAGAGAGGGGGGGCGTGTCGGAGAGGGACGCGGGTAGGTCCTACAGGGTGCCGCTGAAGCGTAGAGCGCAGTAGGCCAGTTGTTGGGCGCGCCATACAGAGATCGTGAGTGGGCGCAGCAGAGCATTGGTAGGCGCCGTTGACGCGTAGGGCAACAGAGGCCAAGAGATCAACCGTGCTAGGTGGGCGCGGGAAATCTGGTATATAAGGAGTTCGTCAGAGTCTTTCAGTAGTTGTTGTTTTGTTCGCCGACGACGAGGAGTCCGACTACGACGCCCTTCAGCTCCGTCCAGGATCCACCCGCGGCCGTCTCCCTCTCATCGCCTCCGCTGCTGCATTTCCCGAGTGTTAATTTCTTATTCTGTTACTGGTTGTTCGAATAAAGTCTTTTTATCTCAAGTGTGTTTGGTAGGCCAGAGGAACCTCCTAGACTTGTCCGGTCGTACATTATCGATTTATTTTCGGATTTGTTTAAGGAGAGCATTACGAGAATATGATGAGCATTGAGCACGCCTCACAATGACTTGACCGTATTGATCAATATGGATCGATATTGTCGTGGTTCCCATGCGGAAGTCATCGCTTGATCTGGGATTCACGCGAATATTTTGGCCTTGGAATAGGCTTCTTTAGGAGTAGGAGGTTGCATGGGGTAGGGTAATGCAGAGTAGATTTCGATCTCTCAGTGGAGTTCTTATCGATTTTCCTTCAAGTCCCCTGGTAGTATTTCCCTAAATGACTTATCTATTTCAGCTCTGCGGCACCGTGCACCCCGGCATGGCCATTGACCACGATGCTGTGCTTCACATCAGGGACCTTGTCAGCCAGATCGTTTCCGAGGTGGGGTTTCGCACCGGTTTTGGTGAAATTCTAGCTGCTGAAATGCTGAGAATTCCAGATTCTGGAGCAGAAATCGGCGAGCGTCGTTGACATGGACAAGGCGGCGCGGAAGCTCTTCCCGGCTTCGTGCCACTGGATAACCAAGGTGCGGGTTTTCTGACATTCTTAGACAGCGTTTATACTTTCGCGCGAATAGAAGTGAGATCCATCTGGTTCAGGACGCCTGGGACGCGATGTACAACCACACCATCAGCAGCCGGAAGTTCCATACGGGACGATTCGGCGCCTCCCGATTGCCCCATGACCTGCATCACAAGATGTCCGGCATTATTAAGGTGAATAGGGTACATGTCGTCAATGTGGCCTACATGGAGACGGACCGACTTAGTAAGCCTTCTCTGGGAGTTTGCGCCCTGATTGGCTGACTGGTGCCTTCCCGCCTCTCCTCTTCGTGTAGGCCACATTAGCGACATGAACGTTTTTCTTTGTTCTCAGGACAGCTTGGGACGCGAAAAAGACAAGAAGGACAGGGAGAAGGACAAGGAGATCGACAAGATGTCCTACTATCTGATCGCGATCTGTGAGGGAATTTCCGAGGTAGGCTGACCGCTCCGTCGTGTATTCTCTGCAATATCGTTCCTTCTCTTCAGGACATCATGAAATGGACTGGCAACTATGTGAAGAACATCCGGAACTCCGACAAGAAGATCAACCTCCAGAACTTGAAGATCGCGCTGAGTGCCGATAAGGTGAGGGATTGCTTTTTGGTCTTAAGCTTGAAGTGCATCTACATCTGGCTTTACGGCAGGTGTTTGAGGCTCGGATCACCTTGTCCTAGGCTTATGGCTTCTATACCGTTCTCACGTCAAACTGGCCATTTCTGACACCGAACCTTCTACACTATTATCGGACATTTTTTAAGCCAAATATAAAATTGTCTGATTCAAAATTCGCGAAATTTTCCTTGTTTACTATGTTCATTTTTGTTGTTTGTTTTGTTTGTTCCTGTTTACATCCACTTTAATTTATGTTCCTTTGCTCAGTTTTGCTTTTGCATGGTGATCCGTTTACAGAATAAATAAATAACTAAATAAATAAAATCTTCCAAGCCTAATTAAGCACTCTTTGGAAGGTAAAAATTAGTGAAATTTAGTTTATTTTTTATTTTCAGCTTAATTTAGTGAAATTCATTTTGACCGCTTTGAAATCATACTTATCCCCTAATCCTGCTGCGGTCCCAAAAGTAATTGCACTTCAATAAAATCATGTTATAAAACGTAAAAATGTAAAAAAATAAAAATTGAAATAATTAATTAGTATTTAATAAAAAATTAATATTTATTATTATTTAGTTAAAATTAGGGGCATTAGAAATCAAAAATAATTAATGATGTGTTAAAAAAATCATTCCTTCTAAATCATTATTCATATTTTTAAATCGTGTTGTAAAATAAAAAAATCGCCATTAAATTTAATTTAAACTAGAAACATTGAAAATAAAAAATAATTAAAGATGTGATAAAATTACTGAAATCGTTATTTTTATATCCTTTTCTTGTCAAACTGGACACTTTTCAAAGGAAGCTGGACTCTTCTGGCTCCAAAGAACACCATCCAAATCAAAAGGAGCATCTTCTAAATTAAAGCAGACGCTCTTCAGGAATGTGAAAGTGAATTTTCGTTTCGAGAATATTTGCTATTGCATTCTTAGATAGAAATTTTATTTTTATAGAACTATTAGGTTATCTTCAAGTAATTTTTTATGTTATTATTTTTCATTTTTAAAATTAAAAAATGGTATTTTTTATTTTTTTTATTTTTCCTATTTCGACTTCGAAGTTCATAAATTAGACCAAATAGAACTTTATTAAACAAAACAGGCACCGTCAGGATCAACACAGGACATACAACCATTAAACAAGCTTCAGAATAAATATACAATGAAAACCAAATGAATAGTTCACAAGAAACAGTAGGCAGAAACAGTGTGCAATATCCGACCAGCTATGCAGCTTATGTGAAGGGACGGTCGCTCCATTGTGTAAGGAATCGAATCGCGGAAAAGAATTAATCGCAGCTGAAGCTGTATGGGAAAGAGTTCATGGTGCATTCTGAACGAATGTCATGTCAGATCTCCTTCTGGTAGTATTCGCACTCTTCCAGGCTCTGATGCAGTTGTCGAACTCGCTGCGAAACGACGACGATGACCAGTCGCCAGGAGGGTTTCTGTCGAACTTCTACGAGTTCGATCTGGACGAGTCGGACGAGGAGAATGAGAAGAACACTACCTACGAATCAGTGAGTTTGTCTAGTTTTTGGAACGATTTTGCGTAAGCACAAAGTCAATGGACGAGTGGTTATGCAGTCGGAGTAGCCTAGGCGCCGGTTGCCGCATGCACTTCGATTCAAGGTTCATGGTTCAGAATTATCGCCCAGGCCAACCGAGGCGTTCATCGCTCAGGGTTTGATTGAATAGTGCCGATCGATTTGCTTTTGCTAGGCTGGCTTCATACTTTAGTCGCCAAGCAACGCTGCAGTGTAAAAATCGCTGATATCGATCGTCCGTGTGGAGTAATCGATATCGATAGCACAATCATCAATGGAGTTTGTCAGTGCTGGCCTCTTCGTGTCTAGTGGGTTGTGGGATATTAGCGAGGTCTGCAAGCTGACAGCAGACCCAAGCCATGGCCCTGTGTCGTTGTTACCGACAGCTTTTTGTACGCACAATCCCCTTCTGGTCGTGGTCAACCGGCTCAGATAAGAAGACACTACCTTGCCTGGTCCTCCGTCCGATGACTCATGACTTCTCGCGCTCCGTAGGGACAATCGCTTCTATCTGGAATGAAAAAGCGCTGATCTCTGATCGCTCTGGTACTTGACAGCTTCACGGTATTTGCTTGCTGCTGCTTTTTGAATAGGAATGGGACTCTACACCCTGCGGTGTCGGAGGAGGAGGAAGCGCACCTCTAAGCGTTTTACTCTATTAGCAGACGTGCTAACTAAAGATGCGCCAGCTTTCCCCTTTTACATAAGGTTGGCGGAGAGGTTGCCCCTCCGAATTTCTAGATTCCACTCCGCTCCTTAGGCCTATGACATACCGCCGACGACGAGGCCGGCGACGAGAGGTGCGGAGCGACGGGAAAGCGCTGAAGTTCAGCGATGAGAGCAGCGACGGAGTTGGGCGGGGGCGAGAGTTGGCGTTAGAGCGCGGTTAGTGACGCTTTCGTGCGTGCATGCGTGGTGCAAAGGACCAAGCGACAGCTGGCCGCTGTGCAAAGCGCAGCGACGACCGGTCGCTGGCGGTATGCCCCCTCTCCAACGACACGCAGTGCCGACGTGGCAGCGACAACCGGCAAGCGCGCGCTCTCTCCCCATTGTTTCTGACAGGTCCCAACACGATTAGTCGATTACTTGTTCGTTGGCAATGCCGTCGCCGGACTCGTCGCTGGTGGTATGCCACAGGCCTTAGGCTTAATTGGGGACTCTGCCGGTCCGAAGTAATGCTAGTCATTAGAAGGTCGAATGTACGACCACCACTCAGGAGAACGCACGACTGCAAGAATGCCAACTGACCCGTGCCGGGCGGCTTTTATAGACAGAACGCTCCCCGACCCCGCCCATAGCTGCGATTGGTTCGCTCGGCGCACTCACTCGCGCTTGCCACACCGCTCGCAATAGATTACGCGACATCTCAACGGAACCGGTACCGCACCAGTACTTGATAGCTTCACGGTATCCTGGCATGAACCAGTTCACGTGCCACGTGCACACCACTGTGTGTATAAGACTTATGAAATAACTCAGGCCACACTGCAGAGAGTACTTCACACACACTGACTGCTTCCCGAATTGGAATGGGACTTTACACTGAACATCGGATCCGACGCCGATTCGGATAATTCGAATCCGCCGTTTGCCGCGGGTAAAAGGATTATGCAAACAATGGCGTTTCTGAAAGGAGCCTGATCTTTGGATAATTAAGATAAGAGTAGATGTAATATTAACGTATTTTCAGATAACTCAAACAGCTGATTTATCTTCGGATCTCACATAGGATATCCGAATTGGATTTCTGATCAAAGTCAGCTATCTGAGTTATCCGAAAATCCTATCTGGTAAACATTACCCCAATTTGAATCGAACTAATGTCCGGGCTTTAAAAATCATATTGTTCGCACAAAACTTTCAACCAGTGTTTGAAAAAATGATCGAATAATCTTAATCGGCGTCGGATTCAATGTCTACACTACACCCTGCGGTGTCGGAGGAGGGGAAGCGCAACTCTGAGTCGTTACTCTGTTAGCCGACGCGCTAACTCAGGTGCGCTAGCTTACCCCTTTTACTCTAGGTTGGCTGATGAGTTTGCCCCTCCGACTTCCCGGATTCCGCTCAGGTTCTTACCAGGATACTATCTCAACGGTAGGTCGGAACGGCGCAAGTGTTGTATATGGGCAGAACCGCCTCTCTCTGGGTAGTAACAAACTGCAGGTATCTCGACCCCAATACAACCCTGCGCAGAGTTAGGGGCGGCGGAAGTCGCGGGTTGGCGCCCTGTTGATACACATGCTCCACAGCTGACGGGCGCGCGCGGGATAAGGGCGCGTATCGCGGCTAAGCGCAGTGCTCAGGTGGCGTAGTAGGGAAGAGCTCGGGCTCGTAAACGCGGGGTCGTGGGTTTGGATCCCGCAAAGTGCGTTCGTTTTGCACTTTTGCAAAATCGATGTTTATCGTATAGGTAATCCACCAAGGGGTATTATAGTGTGTTATAGAGCATGTTTACATATAACATATGGTTCAAACTACAGACTAGCTAAAATGTTCACTTCTGTGTGTCACTTATTTTAAGCCGATTTTGGGTGAAGCTATAGTTATGAAACGATAGATATTTTGTGGCACTAGTAAAAAGTTCCGACTCCACCGACAAGACTTCGGTCAAAAAAACTTTGTCTAGGGGGGGGGGGGGGGTTATTTGGTGTGCTGATCACGAATCTGACATCCGTTTTTCACGATGCGGTCGGAGACCACCCATACCGTTAACAAGGGTGGACCAGGCAGGGTCACCGATTTCGCTGAAACTTCGTCTAGGGGGGTTATTTGGGGTGCTGATCACGAATCTGACATTCATTTTTTACGATTCTGTCTCTACCTGCCGTCATCGGCACAAACTTTAAGAATCCTGTGCCTTCCTGTATCTATATTATTCAGCCGAATCGTGAAAAACGGATGTCAGATTCGCGATCAGCACACCAAATAACCCCCCTAGACAAAGTTTCAGCGAAATCGGTGACCCTGCCTGGACCACCCTTGTTAACGGTATGGGTGGCCTCCCACCGCGTCGTGAAAAACGGATGTCAGATTCGTGATCAGCACACCAAATAACCCCCATAGACAAAGTTTTTTTGACCGAAGTCTTGTCGGTGGAGTCGGAACTTTTTACTAGTGCCACAAAATATCTATCGTTACATAACTATAGCTTCACCCAAAATCGGCTTAAAATAAGTGACACACAGAAGTGAACATTTTAGCTAGTCTGTAGTTTGAACCATATGTTATATGTAAACATGCTCTATAACACACTATAATACCCCTTGGTGGATTACCTATATGATAAACATGGATTTTGCAAAAGTGCAAAACGAACGCACTCTGCGGGATCCAAACCCCCGACCCCGCGTTTACGAGTCCGAGCTCTTCCCTACTACGCCACCTGTGCACTGCGCTTAGCCGCGATACGAGCCCTCATCCCGCGCGCGCCCGTCAGCTGTGGAGCACGTGAATCAACAGGGCGCCAACCCGCGACTTCCGTCGCCCCTAAGGCCCCGTTTATACTTCGTCGCGGCGCGACGCGACGCCACGTATAGTGGCCATATTGATTGTGCGACGCGATCGATCAATTTGGCCTCATTGCATGGCCGTCGCGTCGCGCTGCGACGAAGTATAAACGGGGCCTAACTCTGCGCAGAGTTGTATTGGGGTCGAGATACCTGCAGTTTGTTACTACCCAGAGAGAGGCGGTTCTGCCCATATACAACACTTGCGCCGTTCCGACCTACCGTTGAGATAGTATCCTGGTTAGGCTTAACTAGGAGTGGGGATTCTACCGGTCCGAAGGATTGCCAGTCGTTAGAAGGTCGAATGCATGACAGCCCAGGAGAACGCGCGACTGCAAGAATGCTAACTGACACATGGGTCCGGTATGCCGTGCCCCGGAGGAGTCTACTGCACCGGTGGAATAGGTATGCGGCTCTCCTCCAAGGCCACGTCTTGAGGCACAAACGAAGTCGAGGACTTAGCTGCGCGCTGCTCTAGACCTGCCTGTCATGGCTTAGGAAAGTAGGCCCTTATTACTCCGACTGTAGACAGGCTTCACACCAATGTGATGCAATTTAGAACCTTCTCGGGATGCTCCTGCGCTGGCCCCGACCCTTTCCCAACTTCGCACCACTTACGTGTTCCAATTGAACCAACCGACCCTTTATCCTCTGTCATTTGATCTCAATGATTCTTTTTCCCAGCCTCGAACACCAAGAAACTGCGCAATAGATAACGCACACACACATTCATATGAAAACCTCTATACACACATAATACCGATGTGATAAACATCAGTATTATGTGTTCTGCGAGCCAAAGACAGCATTGCCAAGCTACCTGCGGGTTTCACCAAGCGAAACCCGTAAGTCCTGCTCGGCTCCTACCACGGAGCCTGCGCTCACGAGGGCGGTGGCCTACCCTGACAATGACGAGCAAGAGCAGGACTGTCGGGTGCGCGAGAGAAGGCATTTATACTGCGTCGCGGCGCGTGCGCGAGACGTACGCCTTTTGCGTCGGGACCTGGGTGCCGCGGCGCCAGCGTGTTCTTATGAACCATGCACACTTCTGCGACACCGCGGCGCGGCAGGAGGAGCGACGGCCACCTCCGCGAAATCCGGCGGTCGCGGCACGGTCGCGTTAGAGCATCGTTATAGGCAACGGGACCGAGGTCCCAGTGCATGTCGCGCCGCTAGGAATGATTTGAACCATTCCAGCCTACGGCACTCAGCGCAGCATCGCCGGCGATAGCCGCCACGATAGCCGCAAAAGTGTGCATGCCCCCTCTGCAGCACGTGTCGCTATGTCGCGCCGCGCCCGTCGCGGCCCTATCCTTCATCATGGCATGCCGCGCTGTCGCAGAAGTGTGCATGGGCCTTTAGGGGTCGTTTAGTGTGCGCGCGACGCGCGATGCGATGCATGTGTAGTGGCCAAATTGATTGAGCGACGCGATTGATCAATTCGGCCACTACACATGGTGTCGTGACGTTCGCCACGCTCCATCACGACTCTTCAAGGGCACACACACTGGGAGGCGCACTGGTCCCGCCGCTGAGGACATACGGTCGCGCGCACGCGCCGCGACGCACTATAAACGCCTTCCCGCGCGCACCCGGCAGTCTCCGGCTTCGTCGTCGCTCGCTCCGAGCGGTCGGTCCGCTCTTCGCTCCGGCATTCCATCGTCAGCGCAGTGTCCACTCTACCAGGACTTCGACTCGTCTGGCCGCGCAGGACTCCAGGGCGACCAGGACAGGACGCGCAGGAGCATTAACAGAGGTAACCGCAGAGGCCGACCAAGCCACCGCCCTCGTAAGCGCAGGCTCCAGGGTAGGAGCGAGGAAGGATCTGCGGCTTGCGTTTGGGGCTGACCCGTAGGTAAGCTGGCGGGGCTCAGCCTTAACTCGTAGGCATTGTGTTCCATATTGATGTGCATTGTGTGCATGTTGGGTTGCCATGAAGTATGTTGTCTACTGCACATTGTCATGTGACTCGAGAGTGGGAATGGGTTTATTCTGAGCGCAGTGGTAATACTGCAGAAGGTCGGCTGGTTCAATTGTATCACGCGAGTGATGTGAAGATGGGCGAGAGTCGCCGGGGGGCCAACGCAGGTGCAGTCCGCAGAAAGAACCTAAATAGCATCCGCATTGGTATGAGGTGTCTAAGTCGGGGCAACAAGGGCCTCACCCTTACGTGGCAGGTTAGCGCGCATAGGTAAGACCTCGACACCGGTTGTGCCTCACACGTGGCCTCGGGTTGAGGGCCGCATGAGTTCTACCACCGGTGCAGCGGACTCACCCGGGGCACGACACATGGCATCGCATCGCGCGTCGCGCGCACACTAAACGACCCCTTAAAGAGTCACTGTGAAGGCCACGACAGCCGGCCTTTATATAGACAGAACGCGCTCTGAGTCCCGCCCATAGCTGCGATTGGTTGGCTTGACGCGCTCCCACGCGCTTGCCACACCGCTCACAATCGATTACGAGGGATCTCCACGGAACGGTACAAAGATTATCGATCGAACAGGGTAATGTTGCCCAACATTGCACAACATACGTAAGACAGCCTAGCCCTAGAGAACCCAATGCCTAACAAGCTATGCTGTGGATGTTTGTTCTCGTTGTTTTCCCTGGTCGGGTGTTTAGATTCATTGTTTTCAGATCGCCTCGGATTTCCTGAAAGAAGAGCGTCTTTACCTCAGGGAGCTGAACCAAGTGAATGTCTTTCGGCGACGATTAGAGGCGGTTCTGCAGGACGAGGATAAGGTGAGCATCATAGCTGTTGCAAAGCATTTTCTGCTTAAACCAAACGACGTTAAAACATGTTATTCGGCAGTTTTCCACGTTGAATAAAAACCATCACTTTTGGCTTTGCCCAAGCCTACAGTATCCCAGTTACGGTAATTAAGGTCTACTTGCGGTTGCTGTTCGGCAATCTGTCCGAAATCCACGAACTAACAATGAAAATGGAACGAACGCTCGAGGACTCTATAGAGATGAGCGACTCGCCGTGTATTGGAATGGGTCTGTGGGAGTTCGCCGAGGCGTACGAGTTCGATGGGTAAGTACTTGACCATAGCGCAGTCGGATCGAGGCGCTGTTTGGGGGGGTGGGGTGCGAATCGATTTACCGGTTCGAGTCCGCAACATGGCAGTGTGATCCCCCATTGTCAGCGCAGAAATCAATGTATGTATTGATGTATTGATTGTTATTGATCGATATCGATATTGATATCAATAATGCGTTATTCATATTCGTCCGTCGAATTGTCGTGCGTCGACAAAAGTCGACAAAAACCGCAAATAGTTTTCTTCATCAAACGAAATGTGTCGCCTAAATGAATGCGAAAAAGGCAGATCTTTGAAAAATCGATAACAATCGATTGACGTTGATCGATATTGATGACGACAGTGCTATCAGTAGTGTTGTGTCGTGTCATGAAGACTTCACTATTCACTAAGGTGCGGCTGTATGGAAGCTACCATATCGATCGCATGCACAGGCTAATCGATATTTATAGCTTTCGTGACGCCGCGCCTCTCAGCGACTGAAGTATAGGTTCAGCCTAATTGGAACACCCTTCGTTCGTCAAGCCGAGAAGCGGTCAAGATAAGACTTATTCTTGCTGAGGCAAGGAAGGATCTAGTTTTGTACATGCTGTTATAGCTAACTGTTCAAAAATCCTATATTTATTGATCGATATTGATCGATAGTGCTATCGATGTTGTCGAGATGAGTCTCTTAGTCCCCGTTCATACTCCGTCGCGGCGCGATGCGTCGCCACGTATAGTGGCCATATTGATTGTGCGACGCGATCGATCAATTTGGCCTCATTGCGTGGCCATCGCGTCGCGCCGCAAAAAAGTATAAACGGGGCCTTAGGCCTGTCCATAGTTGGCGACAGAGGAGCAACGGGAACGGCTGAATCGCTCGTGTTAAGCGTACCAAGCGATTAACGATTAACGAACTAGCAAAAATCGATATGCATTCTTTGCCCGGGCGAACTGTCGCTCCTGTCTTTTCCGTCGCGTACTATGAACAGGCCTTTATGTTGACTGGAGTATTACCCGACTTGTTCACAAGAATTTTCAAACTGATATTGGTGACAATCAATATCAATCAATATCGGTCGGTAGTGATGGCTGCTGATGTGTTGTAGTGGTTTATGTCTACTGGGACTCGGCATTTTTCTTACCGTCAAGTGGTCGAATGGTCTGGTGATCGTGATGAACGCTAATTTATACTCACAATAAGGTGAAGCCTAAGGGTAGCACGGCAGCATCGATCTGTATCGATCGATAGTCATCGATTTTTATGTAGGCAGCTTTCGTACATCGGGTAACCGAAAAACTGCTGCGGTCAAAGTAGCGCTCATACTCGACCACAGGGAATTTTCGAGTTAGTGATCGATTGTTATTGATGAGCGTCGTCTGGTTAAGCGGCCAAGTGGTCAAGATAGGCATTCATTAATCCGATCAATTTCGCAGATACGTGGCCTATCTGAAGCGAGGTCGTGACGATGAACCGGAGCAGATTCTCACGGAAGTCATCACTCGGACTATCGAGGAGCTGCTGGAGAACAAGCAGTACGCCGCTCTATTTGACGTAGGGCTTGGCTTAATGCTGCTTTGTTGTTTCTGTTTCTATTCCTTCTTAGTATTTTCTTTTTTTAGTTGTTGATTTGTTTATTTTTTGTTTAAAAAAGTGTAAGATTTGGATTTCAGAATTACGATCGGTCGTACAGTGTCTCACTCGACGGACCGACATTCCGACTAGCGATGAAGTATGTGCTGCCGACGCTTCTACACTCGCCGCTGATTCATTTCTTCCGCTATTTGGAGTATGTTAATGTGAGTTCTGCTTAAGATCTTACATTAATCTGGTCATTATACGCATTATGTTACGAAATCTATATGCATCGATAAGGGGGCGCGGCCAATCAATAACAATAGCTTTCATAACGTCGCGCCCTAAGTGCACCAACTGGGGAGGTAAGCATGAGTACGCTTAGAAGACCTCGAAGATGGACTTCCTTGCCTGGGCGGATCTTCTGAGTGGTCGTCTTCTGCCGCGTAGCGCAACGACTCGAGTATAAACTATGACCAGTGCCCTGTTTATAGTCCATTTGCAGCTCCGCCAGCGCGTCATAATGAGAATTATCAATATCGATTAGGCCGCGTGTTCTAATCAATATTGATGATTAGCACAATGACGCTCCGCGCGGCGAATGGAGTATGAACGGGGCCCAAAGCTGTATTCACACTTCAGTCGAGCCTTACTTGATATCGATCGCCTGCGCTGAGTAATCAATATCGATAGGGTTGTGGCTTTCATTACGTTGTGTCACCCAGCGACTGAAGTATAAACCGTCGCCCAAGCGGAGGATTGTGGTGATTGCACGTTGTCCGGGTACTAGTCGATAATATGGCGTACATAGGCGGGAACGCGTCGCCGCGTCCTTATCTGGCGTCTGCGATCGGTTCCCTGATTGACTGGCGTGTTCCCGCCTGCTCACGTAGGCCACATTGCCGACTAGTACCGAAGCGGCAACACTAGAAAGCCGGAAGTGCGAATATATGTAGAGCTCCCGGAAACTGATTTTTTGCCTTTTTTTACTTTGATTTTGCTTAGGTTTCTGTTTTGCTTGCCTTTTAAACGATTATTTTCTCAGAGACTTCTCAAATACTCTCACAACGAAGAAGACCGTACAGAGCTGCAGGTGGGTCTTTCAATTTTCTTTTAATTTTTAAAAAATTTTTGAGAAAAAATCTCCTCATTTGTTAGGAGTCGAATTTGTTTATTTATTTATTTATTTGGAGACGAATTTCTAAAGGCTGTCGTGAATTTCAGAACACAAAACTCTATTTGACGACGGTTGGCAATCAACTGGAGCAGACGATTGACTACAATGAGCTGGCAACGATCAAGAATAGATCGTGAGTACTTCGTGTTCAGATCTGAGTTCTTTTTTTTCTCTGTTTTTTCTTTTTTTCGTCATGGTATTTAACTTTTCACTGCTTTGTGCTCTTTTTCTCACCATTATTATTTTCTATTTTCAGCTGTATTTTTTGCCTGCTATTTGTTTGGTTGGGTTGCAAATTTTATTTTTTTTATCTGCTTGTTTTCCATCGTTCTAGTCTTCTTTCATTATTTTATTCATGTTTGTTCTATACCACTTTCACCCTAGATTTGACACTTTTCTAATCAAACCGGACACTTTTCAAGTAAGGCAAGTTAGTTGTCCTGTGAATCAGAATGGACACATTTCGAGGAAATAGGAATATTATTCAATTTTAAATTTTTAAAACTGAAAACTGGCCCGTGCATGGTGGAGAACAGCATCAGGCAGAACTGATCGAATTAATGACGCATTCGTTTCTCGTCGCATTGCCAAAAATTCTTACTGCGCTTGAAAATAAACCAAATACATCATCCTTTAAAAGTAGAAAGTTCGTCAACATTCAGGCACGGTTGTCATTTCTTCTTGAGACATCCTTCGTAGGCGTTTTTTTTTCAAAGAGAAGTTGTTCTGGATCTATCCCAGGGTGGGGGGGGGGGCACATAACTAAAGTGTATGTAAAAAATCGACTTGGGACTTACCGAGCGACTCCTACAGAGCACGACAGAACCTAAACCAGAAAAATTCACGAGCAAAAAAAAAACAACAACGAAAAAAATAAATGTTTTCGCTGCGGTGAAGTTATGTGCCCTCCTAACCATGTTTGATCCTGGTTCTAACATGTCAAGCGGTGGTGAGCACGCGGCACGACTCCATTGCGTCGCTCTTTGCCCGCCGATACGGTTGTCAAACCGCGGCGATTTTATTTTTTATTTATTTTTTTCAGCTCGTTTTTTCTTTGTTTTAGGCTCTATCGTGCTCTGCAGGAGTCGCTCGGTAAGTCCCAAGTCGATCTATTACATACTTTTTAGTTATGTGACTCCCCCCCCCCCCCCCCGGACTAGGATAGATCCAGTTGTTTTCTTCAAAATGGGTTTGGCAAGCAAGAGAGAATAGAATTGTTTGGAGTCATTTTTGAACTAAAAATTGTGTATTTTAAATTGAACATAGTGTGGCATTTGCTGATTATTGTAGTTGAATAAAATGAAATTCAAATGAAATTTTTTAAATTAACTATATGACTTATTTTATCAACTAATTTCTGCTACTTTTATTTATTAGTTTCATAATCTCTTCGTTTTTTTTACCTGTCTCGTTTATTTTTCTATTTATTTATCACTTTTCACTGTTTCTTTTTTGAATGCAGTCCATTTTGATGTAAAAATTCACAGTTTAAATTGAAAATAGTGTTCTACCTAATTTCTGCTCATTCAAGTTGATTCAGATTAAATTACATTAAAATTACTTGAACTAACCATTTGATTTATTTTATCATTTAATTTCCGCTTCTTCTGTTTACTAATTTCATCCCTTCCTTTATTTATTTTTTTACCTTTTTCGTTTACTTTTTATTTGTCATTTTTCAGTGTTTCGTATTTTTTTTAAATTCAGTTCATTTTGATTTCAAAAAATCTATCAATTTAAATTGAATGTGCTGCATGTTTGCTCTTCATTTTCTAACTAAATTAGTTTATTAAGTAACCTGTTATATTTACTAGATTTCAATTCTGTTCTATATCCAATTGTTTATGTTTTGCTTTTGCCTTGTTTGTTTATTTTCTTTTATTTATTATTTTTCCGCACTTTGTGCCTGTTCTTCTAGCAATTTGGTATAATCTTTTCTGTCTCTGTTTCTTTTACTTTTACTTTTCTGATAGTATGACAAATGATGAAAAAGATATAGGATAAAATATTTAAATATTTAAAATATATAAAATTTTATTTAATCTTATTTAATTTGAAGACGAAAATATATCAAGTTAAAAATAGAATCACAAAAAATTGAAATAAATGCATAAAATAAAAAGGACAAACGATGGAAAATTCTTTAAAAAAACTATTTTTGCCTGTCAGTCTTCGAAGTGGCTTTTGTTTTTTCGGTGTTTTTCTAAAAATGGAATACAAACAAGCAAGATAAAAATAAACAAGTGGGCTATGAAACAAAATTGAAAACTGGTAAATAGAATAATACAAGTTAATTGATAATCAGTTGAATTAAGAGTAAAGAGGAAATGTGTGCCATTTTCAGTTTATTATTTTTTTGTTCTTTCACTTGTCATTTGTCAGCAAGTGATCGTCACAGAATACAGTACTAAAAAGGAGGAAGCAAACTATTATCCGTTTCGTTCCTACCCTTAGACGGATAATAGAAAACGAAGGTTTATAAAAGCACAAGGTCTCTCCCGGAACTCCTCAGTAAGGAAGAGAGACCTTAGGTGAAATAAAAAAAAAAGGAAGAAAAAACTCACCGATCATCGGATAAAATCCACTATTAGTGAAGGAATAATAGTAGTAGAATAAGTAGAATAGTAGTACAGTAGAAAATATAGCGTCGTAATAGTAGAAGAATAACAGAATACTTAGTGAAAGAATAAATCTGCAACAATGGAATAACCAAGGGTTATAAACGAAGACGACGACGGAATCACGACAGACGCACAAATCGCGAGACACGAACAAAACGCGAACAAAATGGAAATCGGCGAAAAAACTAGTCAGACCGAGTATTTATAATCCTAGAAGATACTCAGCCAGGCCAAAATAGGCGCCAAAATTAAATAAAACTTAAGTATTTGAGCCGGGAGCGAGGTGGTTGTATTGTGTGTGATTGCACAATACACACTAAAGAGGTGCTATAGTATGTCAAAAATCATGAAAGTAAAATAAAACGACGGAGAAGCAATATTACTGCGTGTATTAACATAAAAGGGTGTAATCCATCAAATTTAATGGTAGAAGGAGGAGTTGTAAGAATCTTTTTTATTAATAAGTGACATTTTAAACGAAAAATAATAAATTAAGGAGAGATTATTCTAAAAGATAGTTGAGAGAAGTTTTAACTTAATATCTTGCAAATTGAAGATTTTGTATTCATATTTAATAAATTTATTTTTATTAATACATTTGAAAACATTACAAACTACTTCTTCCCTTTTATAACCATTATTAGTTAGACTAGCGTAAAGACAGTAGGTACGTTGTATAAAATCTTCTAGTAAGGTGCAAGTGCGTGCTATTCTTAAGACTTCCGTGTATATCGTAGCAGTTTTAATTCGATTGCTTATAAAAGAAGTAGCGTGCGGAAGCTTTTTACCTCAAAGCTATAATGGTCTGTTTTGTTGTAGTTTATAGTGTATAAGTTGTTATTATCGACTAGTATTTCTAAATCTAGGTAATTGCAATGATAGTTTCAGTGGACTGAAGCGCACGTCTGTTCATTATTCGTCGGCTGCAGTTGATTCTTTAGGGAGCTGTTCAATCGTTACGACTCGAGAATATCGCAACTGAGTCGGTTGCAGGAGATCCAGAAGAGCATCGAGGGTTTCGAGGGTAATCCGATCGGGAAGACGTGCTCCGAGCTGATCAAACGTCAGTTGTTTAAGCGTGCCCTTTCATGCTCCTCATGTGTTTAGGGTTTAAATTGTACTCATCCTTATGTTATTGTCTTGTGCCGTGCTTCAGAAGGAGATCTGCAAATGGTCCGGCCTTCGTTGACGTTCTCGCCGGAGATAATCAGAAAAGGCCGGTGGAAGACCGAGAGGTAGTTCACCTAAAGTTTCGATTCAAATTTTTCGCATCCCTGTTCTCACAAAAAATTAGACTTCACAGTTGAATGTCAACCTCCTAAGCCTTGCGTGTTCTAATCGTCCATTTTAGGCACATATTTCTGTTCGATCATCTGCTGGTTCTGTGTAAGAAGCACAAGACGTACAAGTTCAAGGAGCGGATCACGGTAAACCTGATGGATATTGTCGACATCGAGGACAGCGACGGTAAGTGAAGGCGAAGGGGTGGTTGAGCTCTTACACATCTGCTGAAAATCGCCATTATCGATCGTGTGCGCGGCATAATCAATATTGATTCTACTTTCCTAACGCAGCGCATCGCCTGGCAAGCGAAGTGTAAATTCCGCCTGTCCAGGTTGTGGAATGTGAAAGAATGGACGTACATGTCGCGAAGACGCACCGCAGGGGTGTGAGAACGCGCCGTTGCTTCTACCGTAACCGCGACAGCCGATCAGACACCGGCAGGGCACATAATTGGCTGCCGCGATTACGGTAGGAGCAACGGCGCGTTCCTGCACCCCTGCCGTGCATCTTCGCGACATGTACGCCTATTTTAGGGAAATACCACGAGTGCTTAGAAAGGTGGGGTTTATACTTCGCATACTGGACGACAGCGTTATGAAAGTTACCAATATCGATTACGCCGCGCACACGACAGCCAATCAAACACCGGCAGTCGCGCAGGCAGGGAGCATGATTGGGCGATTACGGTAGGAGCAGCGCCATGTTCCCCACCCCTGCTGCGCGTTTCTGCGTCCTTGAACCTAGTTGATTGGATTTCTAACTTTCTTAGTTTTTTCCTTTCGAGGACCTGGTAATTTCAGTGCTGCGACACTCATTCCGTCTGGAATCGCGCGACAAGCCGGACGTTACCCGCACGTTCACGATGATCTGTAAGACGGCGGAGGAGAAGATGGACTGGATGTCGGCGCTGGTCACTGTGAACACGAAGAGGTGTTGGCTCAAAAATTGTCCTGATTTCTGTTGTTTCACTGATTAGTGGACCTTGTTAACGATGCCTATAGAACAACAACGTTTACTATGGAAAAGAAATGCAAATATAAAGAATGCATATAATGACTGGAGGAAGTCTTTTCTCAATCCTTTTTGCCCACCAGGTTTGATATAAATTCTTTACTGCGCCCGAAGTTTCGACAAACTCGTTTTCCTCAAGGCCTGAAACAAGCTCGAAATGCGCTTGAATCTGTGAAATTCACTGGATCAAAGACATCGCGTCCGCCTCCTTACCAGGAGCAGTGTACACCTTGAAGTGCTAGGAAACGACACCACATTTGTGCGTCGAAACTCATCGATCCCTCCATCGCAAAGGAGCCGAATCAGCTGGCCACCATGAAGCAAGTGAGACCTACTGGTATGGCCAAATACACTGCTCCTAGTGCCGGAGAGTTGAAAATGTGCACAAAGCATTATACGCGATTTCACAGTGCGCAAAAACAGAGGAAAGGCGAGAATTGACTAGTAATGCGTTCGTTCCTCTATTGTTCCTACACGTTCCAACCGGTGTTGAATCGCGAAATAGGCATCAGAAAGGCTCTCGAGGCCTTCTGGATTCACGAACCAAAATGATGTTTATGGTTGGATTTCGTTCGTTAATCCAGAAGGCCTCGAGAGCCTTTCTGATGTCTATTTCGCGATACAACACCGATTGGAACGTGTAGGAACAATAGAGGAACGAACGCATTGCCAGTCAATTCTTGCCTTTGCAATGTTTTTGCGAACTGTGAGATCGCGTATAATGCTTTGTGCACATTTTCGACTCTCCGGCACTACGAGCAGTATATTTGACCATACCAGTAAGTCTCACTTGCTCCATGTTGGCCAGTTGATCCGGTTTCTTTGCGCTGGAGGGATAGCTGAATTCGTACGCACAGATGTGGTAACTTTTCTAGCACTACTGGGAGCATGCTGTTCCTGCTAGAGAGGTGGACGCGATGTTTTTGATCCAGAGAGTTTCACAGGGCCAAAAGCATTTCGAGCTTATTTCAGGCCTTGATAGAGACGAGTTCGTCGAAACCTTGGCCGCGATGAAGAACTTCTATGAGACCTGGTAGGCAAGCAAGATTGAGGAAAGACTTACTCCCAAGATGCTCAGGTTTCAAGAACGTCAAATCAGCTTGTACCTTGTTTAGCCTGCTCGATCGGGTGCTGGACGGCTACGAGAAAGAGGAAGCTAAGCGGATTCCGTTGGTCACTCCAGGACCGGAACAATACAGGTCGTAAGAGCCGCCGAACGAACTGCGGCTCCGCCAAGCTCTTGTCGAGCCTAATCGTTGGTGTTCAGGTTCGCTGAGCCGGATTCGGAAGAGAACATCTCGTTCGAGGACTACACGTCCAGCAGTGGAATTCCGGTCGTGAAAAACGGCACCGTTCTGAAGCTCGTCGAACGTCTGACCTATCATCAGTGAGTTGAGCTATTAATTAGCGGCTACGTTGAGTCTCTAACGTGCAGTTTATACTCCACTATACATGGTTGTGTGACGCGACTGAAGAGTGCAATCGATATCGATTAGACGCGCGCAGAGCGCTTTCTCATTGTCGCTCAGAGTAGCGATCGAAGCAGAAACACCTCTTAACCCTATATCTTAAGTATTTGATTACAATCGTGCTTTGCAATCGATTTCCACCCGGGCTGTTAAGTTTCAATCATTTTGAGGTTCAGGGTTTCCTTCTTAGGAGAGAGAACGAGGTGGGCCGTTGTTCGCTATTTGTCTGTAGCAGTCTTACCATGTTAGCCCAGGTTTATAGTTGCGCCGCTGCGTGACGCGACACTATCGATCGGGTGGCGCGAAAATCGATATCTTGGCCGTCGTGGCACCGCGCTGCATAGAGGCGCTAGTATAGACCTGGGCTTATGCAAATTGCCATCAGAATATCGTATTGACGTAGAATGCATGGCGCCATCAGAAGGAACGGATTAACCTTTAATTCACATGTACCACCCCTTCAATCGTAATTTTTATCTATTTTGTGTAATCGCATAAACCCTAACGGTTAACTTTACAGGTCAGGTGAGGGGATTTTGCCTTAAAATTCCATTCAATGTCATTTTTCTGATTTTCTTTTGAGTTTTCTCTTCAGGTACACGGATAACAAGTACGTTCAAACATTCCTGATCTCCTACCGATCATTCTGCACCCCAAGCGAACTGCTTGAGATGCTGATTGAACGCTTCAACGTGCCGATACCAAACAAGCTACTTCAGAGTCAGGAGATGAGGTTCGTTTTTAGGTTAGGCGGGATTTATACTTCCGCCGCAGAGCGGTGCGGCGTTGTGAAAGCTATGAATATCGATCATCTGCGCGGCCTAATCAATACGGGAAGATTTCATAGTGTCGCGCCGCCTGATGTTTGAAGTATAAATCTTGTCTTGAAGGCTGATTTTCCTGCTACCGTACTACCGTAACCTCTTTTCCGCTTCCAGAGGCGGTCCGTTGGCAGGACGATACGATACGGTGCAATCGCACGGTTTGTCCAGTGGCACACTGTTCTCGGCCTACAATGAGCAAAGCTATCAGCGATTCCGGAAGGAGTACGAGCGACCGATTCAGAGGAGGTGAGTATAGGGCGTAGTGGCGAGAGGCGCGACTCATGTGCGAGTGAATCGATCGGTCTCAACTGGGTTCGACTCCCCGCTTGGGTTAGTTGGGAGGTTCTGTCTTTTCGAGTCTGCAGTTGATGGCAGAATGCCTGACTAAGGCCCCGTTTATACTTAGATGCCGAGCGACGCGATCGATCAATTTAGCCACTTTACATGACATCACGTCGCCCGGCGACGGAAGTATAAACGGAGCCTAAGCCCTAGTTTATACTTGCACCGCTGCGCGGCGCGGCACGATGGTCGGGATAGATATCGACCGGATGGCGCGAAAAATCGATATCTATGGCGATCGTGGTGCCGTGCCGCGTGGCGGCGCAAGTATAAACTAGGGCTAAGTCTTCCTATCTATCCGCGTTAGCGATGAAATGGCCAATCAAAGCGATCCTTATCGCCGCGTAGAAGTACAGTGCATGGCGCAAACTCGTTGATCCCTTGGCTTTCAGGTTTTCGTTGCCCGCAGGAATACAATTCACTCATTTTTCATGTGGGGCACTCACAGCGTTGAGAAACGGAAGACGTTGCTCCATTCGTAGTTCGAATGAAAACGTCAAGTGACGCCAAGTGGCGTCTGCAGTTTTACTTCTCTTTGATATGTTCTTGAAGTGACTGGAACGTGAAAATCCCGATTGTTTGGCCCTTAACAACGTAGGCAACCACAAAATGCGTCCCAATTCCGAAAATAAACGTCAAACCTCACCAAGTGACGTCTACAATTTGAACAAGATTTCACCCGAGGTGACTCCACGTGGAGTCTGTAGTTCTGTCTCGCTCATGGTGAAAAAAATTCAATCGGAGTTTGAGTATACGTTTGCAAACGCCAAGTGGAGTCTGTAGCTCGGACTAAAACTTAACATGAAGTGACGCCAAGTGACGTCTGCAGTTTAATTTTTCCTTCACGGGAAAATCTCAATTGTCAAAGATTCAGATGGACTTCGATAATCGAGATTTTCCCGTTAATGGAGAATTAAACTGCAGACGCCACTTGGCGTCACTTCATGTTATGTTTTAGTCCGAACTACAGACTCCACTTGGCACTTGCGAACGTATATTCAAACTCCGATTGAATTTTTTCACCATGAGCGAGACAGAACTACAGACGCCACATGGCGTCGCCTCGGGTGAAATCTTGCTCGAATTGTGGACTCATTTGGTGAAGCTTAACGTTTATTTTCGGAATTGAGACGCTTTGGAGGGTTGCCTACGTTGCTGAGAGCCACATAATCGGGATTTTCACGTTTTAGTCACTTCAAGAAAATACCAAAGAGAAGTAAAACTGCAGACGCCACTTGGCGTCATTTTAAGCGGCGGCGTCCATAGTCGGAATAGCGGTGTGGCGTCTGCAGTTCGATCCCATGGTCACTTCTTGCTGAATTGACGGAGATACTTCGTGAAATTTTTTCGAAATACCGTAGTTTGATCTGACGCTAGCAAATTTCATAGCGGTGTCATACTTCGGACGAGAGCGTCACGCAACGTCATGTGGCGTCTATAGTTTGCTTCGGGTTGTTTTTGAAGGTTCCAGCGCTCATCAACACCCTGGCGCGGCTCTTCTCGCGCTACCTGTCGGAGTGCAAGGTTCCATCTCAGTGGAAGACCAGCGTCTCCCTTCTTGCTGTACAAGAAGGGAGACGTCCACGACATTGGCAACTATCGCCCGATTTGCCTGCTGTCCGTAGTCTACAAGCTGTTCACTCGAGTCATCCTGAATAGGATCAGCAGAACGCTGGACGAAGGACAGCCATGCGAACAAGCAGGATTTCGGAGAGGATTCAGCACGATCGACCACCTACACACCATTTCGAAGCTCATCGAAGTGTCGCAAGAGTACAAGCTGCCGCTGTGCCTTACGTTCGCCGACCTGGAGAAGGCATTCGACTCTGTCGAAACTGAAGCGGTCATCGAAGCCCTGCTCACTCAGGGCGTTCCTACTCAGTACATCAGAGTCCTTCGAAAGCTGTACAGTGGATTCACGACCAAAATCTCACCATTCTACAACGAAGTCGTCATTGACGTGAAAAGAGGGGTTCGGCAAGGGGATACCATATCCCCGAAGCTCTTCAGCGCCACTCTCGAAAACGTCATGCGCGAACTAGAATGGGAAGACATGGGAGTGAAGGTCGACGGCCGGCAACTACATCATCTTCGCTTCGCTGACGACATCGTGCTCATAACACCGAGCATCAGTCAGGCGGAGCGAATACTGGCCGACTTCGATCGTGTATGTGGGAACGCTGGACTGCAGCTGAGTCTTACGAAGACGATGTTCATGAGGAACGGACAAGTTTCTGATGCCACATTCTCGCTCAACGGAACGAACATCTCCGAATGCTCCAGCTACGTCTATCTGGATCGCGAAGTCAAAATAGCCAACGACCTAGCGCCAGAGCAGAGCAGCAGGAAACGAGCGGCTTGGGGAGCTTTCAAGAGCGTCGAAGAAGTCGCGAAGAAGACGAAGAACGTCCACTCCGAGCCCACCTATTCGACTCCACTGTTCTTCCTTCCCTAACATACACCTCAGAGACCTGGGCTATACGAAAGCAGGATGAACACGCGATCAGCGTCGCGCAGCGTGGAATCGAGAGGACGATGCTCGGAGTGACACGACTCACGCAAGTGAGAGAAGGCCTCCGGAGTTCCGAGCTTCGCCGACGTTCGAAGATCAGAGACGCTGTCTCGTGGGCCAAGTTGTCGAAAATTAGGTGGGCCGGCCACATGACGCGCTTCGTAGACACCCGCTGGACGGGGGCCGTCACCGACTGGATTCCGCGGGATGTCAAGAGAACACCAGGACGCCCACCAACGCGTTGGTCGGACTTCTTCGTGAAAGCCCTGAACGACCGATATGACGCTCTTCGTGTCCCTCGAGCGAGGAGGGTCCAATGGAGCACTCTGGCACGCGACATGGACCAATGGAGACGCTGCTGGCGCCCGCTCGAGCAAGTCGATGATCAACGGGACGACAGGTGATACAGGTGTTTTTGAAGAATGAACGCACATGTCGCGAAAACGTACCGCAGGGGTGCGGGAACACGCCGGTGGTCCTACCGTAACCGCGATAGCCACTCAGACACCGGCAAAAAGTGTGATTGGCTGCCGCAATTACAGTATGAGGAACGGCGCGTTCCCGCTCCTTCCTCGGCACGTTCCCGTACCCCCGTTGCGCGTATTTGAGACATGTTTCGAATCGACTGCATTCTTGACCCTAACTTTCTTCAATTTTTCAAATGAATAAGGAGGTGTGAATTCAGTTTGCAGTTGTTTTTTGAAGTGGTGCATACATGAAATCTCTATTACTGTTGTTTAAAAGGACATGCGCATCTTCAGGCGGTGTCGCAGTTCGAGTAAAATTTCACTCGAGGCGACGCCATGTGGCGTCTGCAGTTCCATCGTGTTTTGGGTGAAAATTTTCAGTCCAAATTTGAATTTCCTTTTTTCTAAACACCAGCCGAGTCCGATGTGAAACCTCATGTGACACGATGCCAAGTGGCGTCAGCGTCTTCACGTGACACAGACGCCATGTAGCGTTTTTGGCTTGTTTTTTGAAGTGGACCGGGGTTTAGAAGAATGTACGGAGACGACGCCATGTAGCGTCTGCACTTCAGTAATGATGCTTGACATGTTGATGACGTGATAAGAACGCAAGGAGGAAAATCGACACGCAGGACGACGCCATATGGTGTCTGACGCTCAAGATTGAGACGCCACATGGCGTCCCTTCGAGTTTTTTTGGCGTGACGGAAGATTTCTAAAAGCTGGAGGTTTGGATGATGCGTGGCGTTTGCAGTTCGAATTAAGGCATCAGACGCCACATTGCGTCTCACGGTGCCTGTAGATCACATTCTTCCACAGTGTGTCCCGTTCGTATTTGGGAGAGCGCCTTTTGTTCCGAGCGCAGGGAAGACGTGAGCTCTCACTTTCGTCCGTCGAGATTACGCCACGCACTCCACTTCCAGCTGTGACTGACGATGTCACGAAAAAGCTGAATACATGGCGCATTCCCCGATGAGCTTGATAATGAACGCTGGTCTTCTAGGGTGCTGAGCGTGCTGCACCAATGGGTGAAGAATCACTGGTATGACTTCGAGAACGATCCGACGTTACTAGAAGCGCTGGAGCGATTTCTTCAGATGTCGTGCGATCAGAAACTGACGAACCAGCACAAGAAGTTCTGCAAGAACATCATTGTGAGTCGTTGGCGCAACTGGGTAGAAGCGCCGTCAGCCAGCGCGCTTTTATCGATTTTGGTTCGATTCCCTGCACGGCTTCTGGCTTCAGCGGCGTTTTTCCAGACGCTGATCGAAAAGAAGCAGAAGCAACAGGAATCAGAAGGCCATGTGAACACGGCGTTCGACTTCGAGGACACCAACAACGCGTTCCAGCCGAAGAAACCGGAGGTTTGCCTCTTCGAAAAATTCTATCTGAAACCCTATAAAGAAGCCGCTTCCAGCCGGTTTGGCACGCTGCCAAGCAAGGAGATGTGGCCAACTACGACCTGCTCACGCTACATCCGCTCGAGATCGGCCGACAGGTGGGTCATTTTGTCACACGTGAAGGTCTTCAGGAGCTCATGAGCGAAGGCTGTTCAGTTGACGCTGCTTCACTTCGACCTCTATCGCGCCATCAAACCGATTGAACTCGTCGGAGCGGCGTGGACGAAGCACGATAAGTACCGACGAAGTCCTCAGCTGCTGAAACTGACCGATCACTCGACGCTGGTGGGTCTTCTCTTTCATTCTTCTCGCCCATGCATCGATCATAGCGATTCAGGTGGTCCGTTTTTCACAGCGGTCTCACGGTGAAGGCGTCCAATCTGTCATCGTAGGGAAATATCGCGTTCCACTTGGCGCGTGAAAAACGCCTACTATCGACGACTTTTGAAGGCGGTTGAAGCGTTGTGAAGTAGTTGGTGGCTGAAAGGGAACATGTAGAATAGTTTTTGACACTTCCTGGGTAGCATTTTTACCCCAGTGGGGGGAAAATTGGTACTGGTCTACAATGTGGCCCGCATCGGGAGGCGGGCCAGTCGTTTCATCTGAGCTGCGCTTGTCAGAATTGCCTAATCGAACAGTGATGTCGTTCAGATAGAACATGTACAGATGGTAGGGCTCTGATTGGCTAACACATTCCCGCTCCCCATGTTGGCCAGATTGTAGACTTGTCCTAAAAATCACAGTTTTCCGGCAGTTTTTTTCTAGTTACCCGCACGAATAGTAAAAACGCACCATCCAAGTGCTTAAGCGATCGATGTTCTACATTTTTCTACAAAAAAAAATATTTTTAAACTTAGGTGTTGCTACTGAACTGAATGATTTCAGCTGACCTACTGGGTGTCGCGATCGATTGTGGAGACGGAGTCGCTCGAGGAGCGCGTGGCAATGTTCGCTCGTGTTTTGGAGGTAGGTGACGTTATTTAGAAAGGTCACACCATCTCAACTAGGACTCTAAGAGCTCCAAGTAGGGTCTCAAATAGGGTTTATACCTCTCCGTGTCGTGCAGCGCGACGCTAAGCGGACAAACGCCGGATATCGATCGCGCGCGATACCTAATCGATGTCAGTGGATCGCGCTTATTGTGTAAGAAACTTGTTTTGTTTTGAAAGACGTTCATTTTGACTTCAGAACCATCGAGCTCGTTCGGAAGAGTGTCAAATTTCACGTGAAAATCGTCTGTCTGTCTGTGTGTCACAAACTGTGTATGCGCAAGTTGGCGGAAAATGGCGAGATTCTACAAAAGGGTGGGAGAATTCCGTTGGTTGTAATTGTCGCTGGACCGACCTCATAGCGGGCGCGACCTATATCGATCGATATTATCGATTCTTCGAACGGCGTTATCGATTTCTGCCTCGATTCAACTAACTGGGGTGGGACTCACGCGATTATAGTGGTCGGTGGACCGACCTCATAGCAGGCGCAACTGTCGATCGATATTATCGACTTTTCGAGCTGGGTTATCGATTTCTGCATCAATTTAACTAATTGAGGTGGGGTCATCGACCAATGTCGATCGCTATTATCGATTTTTCGAGCGACCGGATTTTGCATAGATCTAACAAAATCTGGGAGTCACGCGATTGTAATGGCCGGCGGACCGACCTCATAGCGGGCGCGACCAATATCGATCGATATTATCGATTCTTCGAACGGCGTTATCGATTTCTGCCTCGATTCAACTAACTGGGGTGGGACTCACGCGATTGTAGTGGTCGGTGGACCGACCTCATAGAAGGCGCAACTGTCGATCGATATTATCGACTTTTCGAACTGGGTTATCGATTTCTGCATCAATTAAACTAATTGAGGTGGGGTCATCGACCAATGTCGATCGCTATTATCGATTTTTCGAGCGACCGGATTTTGCCTAGATCTAACAAAATCTGGGAGTCACGCGATTGTAATGGCCGCGGACCGACATCATAGCAGGCACGACCAATATCGATCGATATTATCGATTTTTCGAGCGGGGTTGTCCATTTTTGCCTCCTTTTACCTAATTGAGGTGAGAGTCATGCGATTATAGTGGCCGATGGACCGACTTCATTGGAGGTGGAAAGGTTTGAGCGTTCGACCAATATCGATCGATATTATCGACTTTTCGAGTGGGGTTGTCGGTGTTTGTCTTGATTTATTATAGCTAACTGGTGTGGAAGTCACGCAATTATAATGGTCGGCGGACCGATATCATAGCAGGCACGACCAATATCGATCGATATTATCGATTTTTCGAGCGGGGTTATCGATTTTTGCCTCCATTTACCTAATTGAGGTGAGAGTCATGCGATTATAGTGGCCGATGGACCGACTTCATTGGAGGTGGAAAGGTTTGATCATTCGACCAATATCGATCGATATTATCGATTTTTCGGGTGGGATTGTCGGTGTTTGTCTTGATTTATTATAGCTAACTGGTGTGGGAGTCACGCGATTGTAATGGCCGGCGGACCGACATCATAGCAGGCGTGACCAATATCGATCGATATTATCGATTTTTCGAATGGAGTTATCGGCTTTTTCCTGGATTTAACTCATTGAGGAGGAAGTCACGCGATTATAATGGCGAACAGTCAGGGTCCATAGCAGGCGCAACCAATATCGATCGATATTATCGATTTTCGAGTGGAGTTGTCGGCTTTTTCTTCGGTTTAACTAATTGAGGAGGGAGTCACGCGATTATAATGGCTGATGGAGCAATCTCATAGCAGGCGCGGCCAATATCGATTGATATTATCGATTTTTCGAGCGAAGTTATTGGTTCTTGCCTCGATTTAACTAATTGAGGTAGGAGTCATCGACCAATGTCGATCGATATTATCGATTCTTCGAGCGGTTTATCGGTTTTTGTCTCGATTTACCTAGTTGGGGTGGGAGTCAGGCGTCGTCGGTCAACAGTATCGACCGACCGAACAACGTTCATATCGTTTTTATCGATTATTTTGCAGATTAGATTCCCCGGATGCAATTGAACGTGGACATACCTCGCATCAACCATTCTGCGAACCTTACCCTGTCCTATCCTTTGTGACGGTTAGACGAGTGCATGGCGTATACCCAGGAGTGACCATGAGAATAGGTTCGAGCCGCTGCGCACCTTGTGGACAGCTTTCCGTCCCACCTAACGCGTTGCTGCCTATCTTATCAGGGCCACGGTGACCCATCTACTTATGGCCCTCAGTTGAATGACTTCCGAAAGTCATTCTAGCGGTCATGCTGCACTTAACAGCGCCAATGTCTACATTTTCCTCCCGTTCTTGTCCATAAAAATTTCGCGAAAAATCGAAGAAGGTTTGGTCTACTTCGAGTTCCTTCAGGTGATGTCAGTGTTCGAAGAGCTGCACAACTTCACCGGCCTCGTCGCGTTCCAGTCGGCGCTGAACTCGGCCTGCGTGCATCGACTGTCGTGGTGCTGGGAGGTTTGTGTGGTTTGTGAACACTCTACTACTTGTTTTGACTGTTGTTGTGCATGGAGCAGTGGGCAGGAGGCGCGAGTGGAGTGAAGGGTTCGACTCTGCGCCTGCGCTCTCTGGTCCAGTGACTAGGCGAATGAAGTGCGCTCTACGTGCATGTTTCAGCGTCTCGATCACGAGAAGGTGAAGACGTACGACCGTTTCACGAAGCTGTGCGAGCCACGCTACATCGAGATGCAGAAGCGGATCCAGTCGATCAATCCGCCTTGCGTGCCGTTCTTCGGTCAGTGCCCTTTGCACCGCAGCTGTGGTGGTCGTTCTCCTTCCGACTGAACAGCCTGCCGTTCGTCTGGAGAGCTGTAGGTGCTCATCTGAAGCTGAAGGATGGTGCTAAGACTGTCGTAGAGGCGCCTTCTTCGCCTTCTGAAAAGGATTGAGCGGAGTCCTTGATTGTTGCCACCCACCCCACCGTCACGGTGACCACCTATAATCCACTCCATGATGGCTGGCAGTGTCGGCTCGTCTGCTCCTGTCATCGATCTGATCGTCGACGACACCTTTTGCGAGACGTTTATTGACGTCTTCAGACCTGTGTCGTCTCCGTGGAGTGGGTCTATTCGCTTCTACCTTCTCCTGGGATGTTCCTCTAGTCCCTGTCGTCCACCGATTGGTGATTTCCTCATCGCTTCGTTCTCGTCCTTATCCCCACCTTCGTCCTCATTCTCGTCTTCCTCATTGTTCTCGTCCTCTTCCTAGACCTATATTCCTTCTCGCCCTCTCCACATCGTCCTCGTGTCATTTTACTCCTTCTCGTCGTTTTTGCTCATCCACTTGTTTTCCTCCTCTTTCCTACTGGTAGCACTCCTCGCCCTCGTTCTTCCTAGTTCTTTTCTTCCTCTTTCCGTCGACCGCCTTGTCCTCCTCTTCCTCGCCATCCTTCATCTAGTATTCTTTTTCTTCCTCCACCGCTTCCTCCTCTCTTGTTTCAACCTCTGGTTCTCGACGTCGTCATCGTCGTCCTCATCACTATCCCCAGTTATCTTCGTCGTCATCCTCCTCCTCGTTCTCCTTGCTCTCATCCTTCTTCTTCTCTTGATCGTTCTGCTTCTGCTCCTCCTCCTTCCTCTTCTTTTCGTTGTCGTCCTCGTCGCTTAGTTCTCACCCTCATCCCCATATTCATCCTCGTCCTCGTCTTCCTCACTGTCCTCGTCCTCTTTCTGAACCTCTTTCTCCTCGTCCTCGTCATCCTACCTACTCTTTTTCCTCGTTTCGATCCTTCTCTTTTTTCCTCCATTGTCCTTCTAGTTCTCATCCGTCTTCGTCTTCCTACTTCTTTTCTTTCTTCTCCTTTTCCTCTTCTCCTCTTCCTCCTTTCGTCTTGCTCTTCCTCCTTTCTCCTCGTCCTGGTCCTCTTCTTCTTCCACCTAATCATCCTCCTTCTCTGCCTCGTCCTCTCCTCATCCTCCTTCACCTCGTTATTGTCTTCTTCCTCCTCTGTGTGCTCGCTGTTGTTTTCCGCTTTCTTCTTCTTCTTCCCCATCCCCTTCTCATCGTTCTCTTCCGATTCACTGTCGTCGTCATCCTATTCCTTCTTCTCTTCTACCTCCTCGTCGTCTCGTTCCCGTTCTAGTGCTCCCTCCTCTGACAAACACAGTACACTCAAGGTGAGCGCCTCCATGATCATCGTTACCCCGCCGCCCTGTGACCACCTATAATCCTCCTCTGACGGCAGTTGGTCGGTTCAATTGCTCCCGTCGTTGATCTGATCGTCGATCTGGCACCTTCTGTGAGGCATTTATTGACGACTTCTGCCACGTCTTCTCCTCGTTGTCTTCTGGAGGGATGTCTGGTTTGTTCTACCTGCTTGGTATGTTTCTCACTGCTATGCCTGGACGATCTTAGATCATTTGGTGTTCTTTCTTCCGACTTCTGTTGACCCGAAAGCATTCAGATCCTCCTTCTCCTAGCCGTGCTCCTTTCCTCCTCCTCCTCCTCCTCGTCCTTTTTTCTCCAACTCTTCCTCCTCCTCTTCTGTCTCATCACCGTCCCGCTCTCGTTCTTCTTCTCCTCGTCGTGGCCCTCTTCTTCCTTTCCCTCGTACTACTCGTCGTCCTCGTCGTCCTCGTCTTCCTCGGGCAGTGAGAAACATACCAAGCAGGTAGAACAAACCAGACAATGAATACACTCAAGATGATCGTCTCCTTGTTCGTCGTCACGCCACCGTCACGGGATGACCTCCTGTAATCCCATGTGAAGGCGCGATGCCGGCTCGCCTGCTCCTGTCATCGATCTGATCGTCAACGGCGCTTCTGCGAAACGTTTAAACGTTGTCTTCACGTCTCTGTCTTCTACTTGTTGTCTTCTGGAGTGGATTCTGTCCTCCTCTGCTATCTGGAGATGTTCCTCATGGTCCTCGCCTTTCAACTCTTGGTCTTTTCCTCCTCCTCCTCCTCCTCCTCCTCCTCCTCTTCCTCCTCCTTTTCCTCCTCCTCCTCGTCATTGTCGTCCTGTTCAGTCACCTCTTCCTCATCATCGCTTCGACCACGTCTTCCTCAGGGTTCTCGTCCTTCTCCTAGACCTTTTCATTCTCTTCCCAGACCCCTTTCTCTTCCTCCACCTCCTTCCTCCACGTCATCTCAATCGTTTTCATTCTGCAGCTTCTTGTTCTCCATGTCCTTCGCCGTGTCTTCTACTGCAACATCTTCCTCCTTCCTACTAGATATTGCCAACTTATCACTCTGATAGAAGCTACTGTGGGTAGGCAAGAGCTACTTTATGGGTTCTAGGTTGTCCTAGTCGCCTTCTGTCAGGCAGATACATTCAGATGGTGGTCGTCAAGTCACGCTTCTAGATGAAATAAGCTATGACTGCAGTATCGGATCTCCTTTCCCAATCTGATTGTTACATGTCTTCGATACCGTCTTCTGCGAGATGTTTCTTGACGCCTTCACCATTTGCTGGACATTTTCTGCGACTTGAGTCTTTCCCTGTCGCTCGGAGGGAGTATTTCGGCTACGACGAGAACACAACAGGTTCAACAATGCCGTAAAAGGACATGATCAGTAGATACAGGCGGGATGAATGGAAGCCTTGGAGAAGGGGGACATGCGGCTCCGGCTCAGTGATTCGAAATCGACGGAGGTCGGAATGGGGAATATGGTCGTTCAGCCCTTAAAGATCTCACTGAAATTCTCTGCGATGAGAAACGGTGTCGCATAGGAGCTGTAGGAGCCGCGGCAGCGTTTAGACCTTTAATGGTCTCTGGTAGCACTCACTGCACCGAAGCGAAGTCCAAAAGTAGCAGACCGGTATGAACGCTCACAGGCAAGATGAGGCTACATGGGTTTAGACGGCTCATGTTCACTGAAAATGTGCAGGGCCATCTAAATCCAGGCACCCTCGTCCTGTTTGTGAGCGTTGATGCCTGTCTGCTACTTTTGGACTTCGCTTCGGTGCAGTGAGTGCTGCCAAAGACCAAGAAAGGCCTAAACGCTGCCACGGTTCCCACAGCTCCCGTATGGCACTGTTTCCCGTCGCAGAAGATTGTAGTGACACCTTCAAAGGCTGAATGACCATATTCTCCAATCGCTACCTCTGTCGATTCCGAATCACGTTCAGAGCCAGAGCGGCATGTCTCCCTTCTTCAAGGCTTTCATTCAACCCGTCTGTGCCTGCTGAACAAGTCCTTTTACGACAGCGTTGAGTCAGATGTGTTTTCGCTGAGGAAATGAGTGTTTTGTTCGGCTGGCCGCGGCTGACTCAACGCCGACGAACGACTTGAGATCTCGCGGCTACTACAATAGTCTAGCTGTCTAGGCATCTCTCGGTGTCCCTTTGGCTGTATAAAATCCCTCCCCCGTGTCTGCTTCCGCATGACGCATCGGCAGACAGCTTTCCAGGTTGCAGCTGCTGCAATTGCAGAGTTGAAGCCTTGTGCAAGGAGGCTTAGCTAGCGCATCTGAAGCACGTTCCGGTGCACAGATGCAACCACATACAGTTAATCGGCATCGGATGTTTCAGGCCACTACCTGTCGAACATCTTCTTCTTCGAGGCCGGCAACAGCACGTTCGTGAAGTCACCCGGTGGAACGTCAAGCGAGGTGCCACGTACGGTAAGTGGCGAGTGTCGAGGAGTTGCAGCTGCCCAGACAACGTTCAGCAGTCCCTGGGGCTTGTGGGGCTTCTAAGTGGATTTTCCCGCCTGCTGATGACACATCTGGCAGTGATTCAGCCGGTCTTACTCGTTGAAGAAACTAATCGACTGTTCTCTGTTCCAGTGTGGTAAACATTAGCGGTTAGGCGGGGTTATCAGAGACCTTGAAACTTGAAAGCTTCAAAGCTTTCCTGGGTGATATGATTCAGCTGAGGTCCTCAAAAGGGTATTCGTGCTCTATGGAGAGGTCTAGAAGATCTTTTTGGCTTCTGGTTTTGCTAAAACAGGAAGAGGAGTACACTTAAGATGGGATTTATACTCATGCCGCATCGCGCAGAAGCGGCTTGACAAGTACGATGTTGATCAGACAGCGCGAAGGATCGATATCGATGATGTTTGTGATGTCGTCCCATGCGGCAGCTGGTTGTTCATAGCCAACGGCGGCAGCAGTAGTCGCTGAGGAAAACATGTGTGTCGATTTTTCTGCCGCTAATCGATTTGCTTTACGTGGTGTGCCTATCTTCGCTGCTTTAGTGGACTATGAACATACCCTAGGGCTCTGTTTAAGGCAGTGTTTATACTAGAATTTCGTCTAGTGCGGCGCTGATATCGATTAGAAAACGTGAAGGATCGATATCGATTATTTTTGTGATGCCGCGCTACACGGCCACTTGTTGTTCATAGTCAATGGCGCCAGCAATTAGTCGTTGAGCAGAACATGCGTATCGATTTTTCTGTCTCTAATCGATTTGCCCGCTTCTTTACGTTCCGCTTATGTCGCCGTTGTCACGAACTATGAACATACTCTATAGCCCTGAGTATTTGTTTAAGCCAGTGTATATACTCGTGTCGCCTAGCGCGGTGCCGATAACGATTGGACAAAGCGAAGGATCGATATTGATTAATTTTGCCTACGCTGCGTGGATTTTGGCTGTTTATAGCCTGCGGCGCCAGCAATTTGTCGCGGAGCAGAACATGCGCGTTGATTTTTCTGTCGCGAATCGGTTTGCGTGCTTTACCTTCCAATTACGTCGCTGCTGTCACGGACTATGAACCTACCCTAGGGCTGTCAGCCTTTTTCTTTAAGGCAGTGTTTATACTGGACTTTCATCTAGCGCGGCGCTGATATCAATTGAACAGCGCGAAGGATCTTCGATATCGATTGTTTTTGTAATGTCGATCTACGCGGCAGCTGGTTGTTCATAGCCAACAGCGCCAGAAATTAGTCGCTGAGCAGAACATGCGCATTGCCTCGAATTCTGCCTCTAATCGGTTTGCGTGCTTTGTGGCGCCAATCTTGCTGCTGTCGCGGACTATGAATACACCATATGGCCTCGTTTAGTGTGCACGCGACGCGCGACGCGATGCATGTGTAGTGGCCAAATTGATCGAGCGACGCGATTGATCAATTCGGCCACTACACATCGTGTCGCGCGTCGTGCGCACACTAAACAAGGCCTATGGCACTGAGTCACAGTATAGCGGATGCGTGGCGCGACGTAAGGGAAATTGCTATTATCGATCAGACGCGCGTAAGATCAATATCGATTAGTTTGGTGTTGTTCGGCGTTGTTCACAGTCAACGGCGCCAACGACGAGTCGCTGAGCAGAGAACGCGTATCGATTTTTCTGGCGCTAATCGATTTGCATGTTTTACGTAGCACCTATCCCTCTGCTGTCGCAGACTATGGACAGACCCTTTGGCACTGAGTCATTATTTATGGTAGTATTTACGCTAGAATCGTCACCTGGTCGGTCATATTATCGATTAGGAAGCGCGCGTGACGATATTGATGGTTTTTATACTGTAGCGCCGTAAGGCCCGATTATACTTCATCGCGACGCGACGCGATGGCCACGCAATAAGGCCAAATTGATCGATCGCGTTGCACAATCAATATACGTGACGTCGCGTTGCGCCGCGACGAAGTATAAACGGGGCCTAAGCGACTGAATTATAAAACCCGCGAGACGCTATGTTCTTGTTTAGCACAGTCAGTTACAGATTCGCTACATGACATGAAAATATCTTTATCTTCGTAAAGATAAGATACTATGACCGTTGTCGATTTGACAGCGTGAAAAATCAATATCGCTGGAGTTTGTGCTTCCACGCTGCGGGATGGTTGGATGTCTATAGCCAGCGAAAACGAAAAATTCCTGTCCAATATTGTGTTTATACTAGATTCGCTGCGCGGTGCGACAATGTGGCAGTCACTGATATCGATTGGACAACATATGCGATCGATAACACTGATTTTCATAGTCTTGCGCAGAAGCCTCGAAATTTTCCAGAATCGCGTGCAGCACAATATACCTGATGCGTGGCGCGATGTTATGGGAAGTTCTATTATCGATTAGACAGCGCAGTGCGTAGGATCGATATCGATGGAATGTGTTTTTAAGCTACGCGGTGGCAAAGGGGACTATGAACTATGAACAATGCCTAAGCTCATCCTAACCATCCTAACCCGGTTTATATTCTAACCGTGGCGCAGCTCCGCCTTAGCTCAGTCGTACTTATCGATTAGGCAACGTGTCCGATCAATATCTACGCTCTAACACCGCTGCGCCGCGCGCGGCTGAAGTATAAGTCTCCTGATGTGTTAGATTCGTGTTTGATACCGTCTACAGCAGAGTGGCTGCATGACGAATACTAGGAAAACCACCACTATCGATTAGACAGTGCTGAAGATCGATAATGTTTGTCAGGTGAACGCCGTTATCGATTAGATAGCGTGTAGGATCGATATCGAGTTCATACTTGAGACGCGAGTTATACTGACCAGGGAAGAGTCTCAGGCGTAGGTCTAAACGGGGGAAATGGATAGTACTGCAAGAATCCCCACCCTTCATATAGTAGAAAAACATGCTTAGCTCTTGCTGAGTCCTTGAATCAAAAGAGCTACGGGCCCTCGAAGGGGGGGGGGGCGGTACAGTAGCGCACCGTCAGCACGTGCCCACGTGCATGCGTGTTCGCGTGCTGTTGTATGGGACGCGGCGAAAGGGTCTGCGGCGAGAGAGCCGGTGGCTCAGCAGGGTACGGGGCTACTTCGCAGGTGCTAGGTCAGGTGTTCGATCCCCGTGCTGTGCAGTACTTTTGCATTTTTCATGATTGCCAGTTCTTCTTTGCCAGTTTGCTTCCTACACATCACCTACATATTTATTTCACTCTAAATTGTCAAATAAGGATCAGATTCGTACTCAATGCGAAGTTTGGGCAAAAACGGTGACCATGACCTCACCACTAATCACCGTTACCTACTGTAATTTAACAAACTCCTGGGTAATACGGAAAACGGATGTCAGATTCGTGATCCCCATTCCAAATAACCTCCCTGGGAGAAGTTTGTGCGAAATCGGTGATTATGACTTCGATGGCCCCAGTCACCCTTACCGTAACCTACCGTAATCGGGCGAAAATTGAAAAACGGATGTCAGATTCGTGATCAGCACCCCAAGTCGGGCGAAGTCGGTGAACGAATCTGACATTCGTTTTTGAAATTTCGGCTGATTACGGTAGGTTACAGCAGGTACGGGTTACCAGGGCTGTCGAGGACATAGGGTGTTGATCACGAATCTGGCCCTTTTGACAATTTAAAGTGAAATCAATGTGAAGGAGATGTGTATGAAGCAAATTGATGAAGGAGGCAGCGGTTATGAAAGAGTCAAGAATGGTGCATTACACGGGAGTCGAACATCTGGCCTAGCATCTTTGAACCAGTCCCGTACCCTGTTGCGCCACCGAATCGCTTGACGCCGAGCCTTTCGCCACGTCCCATACAATATCGCGCGCACGCATGCACGTGAGCACGTGCTGACGGCGCGCCACCGCACCCTGCCTTCGAGAGCCCGTACCTCTTTTGCTTCAAGGACTCAGCAAGAGCTAAGCATGTTTTTCTACTATATGAAGGGTGGAGATTCTCGCAGTACTATCCATTTTCCCCCGTTTAGACCTACGCCTGAGACTCTTCCCTGGTCAGTATAACTCGCGTCTCAAGTATGAACTCGATATCGATCCTACACGCTATCTAATCGATAACGGCGTTCACCTGACAAACATTATCGATCTTCAGCACTGTCTAATCGATAGTGGTGGTTTTCATAGTATTCCGTCATGCAACCACCCTGCTGTAGACGGTATCAAACACGAATCTAACACATCAGGAGACTTATACTTCAGCCGCGCGCGGCGCAGCGGTGTTAGAGCGTAGATATTGATCATACACGTTGCCTAATCGATAAGTACGACTGAGCTAAAGCGGAGCTGCACCACGGCTGGAATATAAACCGGGTTAGGATGGTTAGGATGAGCTTAAGCATTGTTCATAGTTCATAGTCCCCTTTGCCACCGCGTAGCTTAAACACATTCCATCGATATCGATCTTACGCACTGCGCTGTCTAATCGATAATAGAACTTCCCATAACATCGCGCCACGCATCAGGTATATTGTGGTGCACGCGGTTCTGGAAAATTTCGAGGCTTCTGCGCAAGACTATGAAAATCAGTGTTATCGATCGCATATGTTGTCCAATCGATATCAGTGACTGCCACATTGTCGCACCGCGCAGCGAATCTAGTATAAACACAATATTGGACAGGAATTTTTCGTTTTCGCTAGCTATAGAAATTCAACCATCCCGCAGCGTGGAATCAGAGACTCCAGCGATATTGATTTTTCGCGCTGTCTAATCGACAACGGTCATAGTATCTTATCTTTATGAAGATAAAGATATTTACATGTCATGTAGCGAATCTGTAACTGACTAGATTCATAAAGAAGTGAACTCTTGCGACTTCCCCGACTTCAAAAAGGTGCATGGCCTTGTTGTCGGCTTTAGAGAGCGTCTATAACGGCCCCAAATCCTGATCCAATTGCAGGATTCGTACGATCCGCAGTCGCCTCCGGCATCGAACAAGCGAGTACTGGTGCAGTTCCTGAAGTGTCGTCGGATATCGGACCTGATTCGCGAGATTCAGATGTACCAGAATCAGCCGTACGCGCTGCAGGTGGAGAAGAGTATCCGGGTACGTGACGGTTGAGGTCTGCTTTTGACGACCACAGCGCTCAGAAGCTATCAAACTCTACCCCCTGATCTACAATCCGACTTCCACAACGACAGAAGGAGTCACAGAGTCCGCTAGGGAGGCGGTTTGTAGGCGATTCTGAACGCATAGGCATGGGATATCTGTTCAGAAATGAAATTTTGGGCTGAATACGTCTCTAAAGACGTCTAAGTCATTCTCGTACGCAACACGTGAGTCTCCGATGCTCAGAAAAAGTGCATATCTCTATAGGTGCAGGTGCTCAGTGAGCGTATTCAGAGCGTGACTCAGGCTCCACGCTCAAACCGGCTTCTTGTGCTGATTAGGTGCCGATTCTAAGAAATCTGAGTGGAAAAGGAACAGTGTGACTAAGCGTTTGTACTGTGAGGTAGGTTTTTATGTGAAGCTGAAATGGTGCTGGACAAAAAAGCCTTAAGTGTGGGATTAGAGGTGAAGTTTTGGGTTTAAAATGATCTATGGAACATGTGACGGCGCTACATAAACGACTTTGAGCAGTACCTACTGTCGCGTAAATAATGGCCGTTTTTCAAACTGACCCTCTACAGCTTACAAATGAAGAACATGGAAAAATGCTGTGCGATTTTATATTTTTGAATACTTCATGATAATCAGCTCTATAGATAAAAATTTATTTATTTATTTATTTATTTCAATACATTTAAGAAGATTCCCACTCTTCTCAGGAATTGAACTCAATCAAAAGCGATTTTGTTTCTGCGTTCTGCCACAGCGATGTACGTCCTTTCCATTCGACTTCTTGACGATGGTTTACGAAAAAATTTTGTCGAGTTCTTAGACACTTTCTGCAAGGATTTTCCAGAAATTCATAACACTCGTTCGTTTGTCCATGTGTCTGTCCGCGAAAATTAATGGCCGTCTGAAGAGAATTTTGCAAATCGATCAACACTCTCAATCCTTGATGTGTAAGCCTTAGTTTATACTTACGCCGCTGCGCGGCACGGCACGATGGTCGGGATACATATCGATCGGGCGGCGCGAAAAATCGATATCTATGGCGATCGTGGTGCCGCGCCGCGTGGCGGCGCAAGTATAAACTAGGGCTAAAGCACATGAATCTGAACTGAACTCTGTCAGAGATGATGACGAAAGTTGATTTTTCTGCATTCTGGCACAGTGAAAAAGACATTTCCCATTCTATTAGGTTGCAACGAATTAAATGGCACTGGCTCGCGCCATTTTTTGGCGCGTCTTTACGCGTTTGATCAAGAACAAACCGTAACATGTGGCATATCATTTAGAAGCGCAAACTTTGCTCTACCGGAGAGTACCAAATTTTCTATGTAAAAGTGGGAAAACTTTAGAGTTTTATTGACTTTTTGCAGATGGACAAAAGGGTAACCCGAGGCATTTACTTGTATGAATTCAAGCTGGGAACTACAGCTAAGGAGGCGGACGAGAAGATCACGCCGCATTCGGTCAGGGATGTTCCACAATGCGGACGGCGTATCGTTGGTATCAGAAGTTCCGGAGTGGAGATGAGAGCTTGGAAGGACATGAAGGTCGTGGGAGGCATAGTGATGTTGATGAGGACAAGCTGAGAGATGTGGTAGAGGAGGATCCACACAAAGGTACCAGGGAGATAGCGAAGGTTCTTGGCGTCAGTCACAACACAGCTGCCCGGCATCTGAAGGAAATTGGAAAGACCAAAAAGCTGGAAAGATGGGTGCCTCACGGGCTGTCTGAGGAGCAAAGAAACCGACGATATGAGATCTCGTCCGCACTGCTTCTACGGAACGAAACGGACCCATTCCTTGATCGCATCGTAACCTGTGACGAGAAATGGATAATGTACGACAACAGGCGACGATCGGCACAGTGGGTGGACGGCGATGAGAGCCCCAAGGTTTCTTCGAAGCCGGAATTGCACCGAAAGAAAGTAATGGTGACATTACGGTGGTGTTCGCTGGGAATTATTCACCACAGCTTCCTCCCTCGCGGTGAATCCATCACGGCAGAGAAGTACTGCGTTGAAATTGAAGAAATGATGAAAAAGTTGAAGGATATCCGGCCGGCCTTGGTAAACCGAAGGCGAGTTCTCCTTCTGCACGACAATGCTCGCCCCATGTAGCACGAATGACGTTGCAGAAATTGAATGAGCTGAGCATTGAAACTCTACCACATCCTCCGTTTTCTCCCGACCTCTCCCCAACACTACCATTTCTTCAAGCATCTCGGCGACTTCTTGGTAGGGAAAATATTCAAATACCAACAGGATGCCGAAAGTGCCTTCGAAGATTTCGTCAATTCCAGAACTTCTGATTTTTATGCTACTGGGATAAAAAAGCCTGTGTCACGTTGGCAAAGGTGTGTAGAATCAGAAGGTTTTTATTTCGATTAATAAACTTGCCTACAAGCCGAGATATTAACTGTTTAAATTTACAGTGGTTCAGTGCCATTTACTTCGTTACAACCTAATAATTCTTCACGTTGGCTTACAGAAGAATTTTCGCGGGTTCCTAGACACTTTTTGTAAGGATTTTCTAGAATTTCATAAAAGTCGTCCGTTTTTGCATATGTCTGTCCGCGAAAAATTAATGGTCGTCTTAATTCGACGCGATCGTATTCCATTTTCACGTCGAATTGTATCTTTGAATTCAAATTGGACAGCTCTGACGTAAGATTGTACACTTTTCGCGTCGAATTAAATCGAATTAAGGCCGATGATCAAGCGATAACAAGCAGACAGCACCAATAAGCACAATCGATTATTATTGTTATGCTGTCCGTGCTTCTGTCCCTAGGTCCTTCCGTTCGTTCTTTCGCGCAAATTTAATGGCCACTCGTTTGATCTGGTTCACATTTCTGATTCGGGTCAAGTGTCAAGTCGACGCGAATGCGTTGCATGGATATGCTTCACGGTATGAAATCACTGTCGATCCGTCAAGCATTATCGATCAATTTTATTGATTTTTATCCGGAATTCACCGTTTGAACTACGAATCATGTGATTATGATGGGTAGTAGACAGGCCTTACAACACGAGTTGTTGGTTATGGTTATCGATCGATCGGTCGATTGGCGGACCGATATCAATTGATACTATCGATTTTTGTCCAGAGTTCACCTTACGAAGTGGAAGTCATGCGGATGTGATGGGTGAGTACTGGTTTGTCGTTCAACTGGCCAGTATCGGCCAACTCGACTGCACTATTCTAAGGGGAGCCCCATGTCCCTATTCGTATGCGTCACGCATTCTATTCTACGGGATATCGTGTGGAGGCAATTTGAATGCCCCATCTCTCCCTTTTTTTCGCACAAAAAATGGCCGCCTTCCTGCACTTTGAAACTAACTTTGAACCATTATTTCTCTCCAAGAACTGTTCATTTTATGGGTAGGCGCAATAAAACTTCAAAGGAGTCATACTAATAATGTTCTTGAACAAAAGTTAATCTAACCTTCTTGGAGGGTCTCTAGTTCAATGTAGAAAAAGTTCTTTTTGATTGGAGGTGTTCGGTTAGATTTCAAAAGTTTTAGGCTCGCTTAAAGCGTCCAATTTGGCATGAAAAGTGTTCAGCTTGACGTGATAATAAGCCTTTGGAAATGCGCAGCGCAGTTGGGGAAGGCGCCAACCGTAGTCTGGACCCTGGTTTAGAAGATTCTAGGTTCGTATGCGGCGCACGGCCGTAGATACGCAGTGCGGACGGACGCACGGACAGACAGACAGACAGACAGACAAACAGACAGAGTGCAGACGGAGCGGTTTGCTATTTCATACACAGTAGGATTTCTAGACGTAGAATGATATTCCTTAGAAGTGCATGGTGTATCCCACAATAGGATCAGATAGCGCCGACCCTTATCCCGCCCTCTAGTGCTTATGCAACAACCTATGATAAACAGCGCCGGTGGTGTAATGGCGTAGCATCCTACCCGGTATGCGGGGGTGCGGGTTCGAGTCCCGCCTGGTACTTACAAATTCGGTAACAGCCACTTTAGTCTGAAAATGGCACGGAACGGTCATGGTGTTCGTCTCCATGTGCTCATGTGCGCATTTCATAGATCCAAATCGTTGCCCGAAGCCCGAAGTTGGGGCACCACGGAGATGGTTCCCAGGGATGTCGGAGTGTGATGAATGCGCCTGTTCTTTGTGCGGAGTCTACGTGACGCTAGAGAAGGGGCCCTTCGAACAGATCCAATAGCCGGCCAGTTATTGTGCCACCCTCGCTGAAGTTCCGCATGAAAAGGCAGTTATTGCGGTCGTAATTACGCTGCCTGAGGCGTGTTACTTCTCTCCACCCATCGGATCCAACCCGCTGTTCGTCCTCCTTGGCTACGGACAGAGTATAGTGGTCCCTTTCTTGCAAGCTCTTCTGACCTTTGTAGACTACGGTATCGTTGGAGCTTTTGCGGGGTTACGGTAGTCTGTCTGCGTGCCCTGGGTGCTTAAGTGAGCCTCTTGGAAGCAGGAAATTGTCGCCCAAGAAGGGCCTAGCCTTAGCGGTGACTCATACCCCCTTTCAGAAGTGCTTCTGTATAAGAAGCTCAGTGAATAAGCGGCTATCACGAGGCTAATAGCCACGAGAATCGAGTTAATAAAGAGAAATGGACTCTGGATTCGTCTAATCGCAGCCGTTCTGAGTCACTAGCAACCATACTTTCAATTGCCCTACGCGAGATTTCCCATAATTGTGTTCATTTCCAATTGTCGACATCCCTAAGTAGATCTCGTGGGTGTCTTTTTCTTCTTCTTCAGTGATGTCTGAAAAAGTGACACCAAATGTCTCTGCTCGCTTCTGAATGTGGTGATTCAGCCAGATGTGTTGCCCATAGAGGATTAGTGATCACTGGATAGACTAGGACGACGATGTCTGCCTTAGGCCGTCTATTCATAGGAAAAAACGGATGTGAACTTTTTCCTTCAAGAAGTTGATCGTGGAGCGCTTTTCGAACTCGTCTGCCAAGTTCTGTTCCTCGAAATGTACGTACTTTTTGGTCTACAGTGTAGGTTTGCTGTGATAGGCTTCTCGCTTTAGGTAGTGGTCAACGTTATTTAGTAGACTCGGTACATAGGGAGAGATTGCCCAATGTATGAGAGGGAGGGGCGAGGAATGACGACGAGTCAACCAATCAGAGCCCTGACTGGACGCGCGCACCTAGCCCTTGAGCTTTCTCGCGTCATCGTTGGGTTTTGTGCTCCCTCCGCGTAGATGAAACCCATCCATAAGATCCCGTTCATACTCTGACGCCGAGTGACGCGATGACACGTGTAGTGGCCAATATTGATCGATCGCATGATTGGATCAATTTGGCCACTACACGTGTCATCACGTCGCTCGGCATTAGAGTATGAACGGAGCCTTGTGGTTGAGTTCCGTCTGCGCGGAGGAGAGCACAAAATCGAACGATAGCGTGAGAATGTGCTAGCTACGTGGGCGTGCTGAGTCATTGCTCTGATTGGTTAGCTGCTCCCTCTCATACATTGGGTAATTTCTCCCTATGTGCCACCAGTCGTCATTGGATGCTCCACCAATAGGCGCTCAATAATTTAATCCCATCTGCCGGAAATCATATTTATGCTACTCCTGCCGCAAACGGTTTATTCTGAGCAAAAATCGATAATATCGATCGATATTTGTTGGTCGATCAGTATTGTGTACTTGTTGTGAACCCCATCTCCACCATATTCCCAAGACTTCTGGATAATTGTGTCGGTTAGTTGTTGCAAAGGCACGGACGGACGCACAGACAGACGGACAGACTGGGGGCAAACAGACGGGTTTGCTACTTTATCTCTCCATCCTCAACATGTTCACTATTTCCATCCTGCTGTATCCGTTAGTTGCCGCGAAGACCGTCGAGCCACAGTGCGGACGGACGCATGGACAGACAGACGGACAGTGGGTAGACGGGCGGACTTGCTGTTTTATCATGTCATCTTCGCCGTTTTTACGGATTTAGGTCCTATGCGTATTTTTTAATTGATGCGAAGACCATCGAGCTGTAGCCCGGACGGACGCACAGACAGACATACTGACTGAATAGGGATAGGCGGATCTGTTTGCTATTTTATCTTTTCACCCTGAGCATATTCACGATTTCCGTCGTGCTCTATCGGTTTGTTGCTGTGGGTGCTATCGAGCCACAGTGCGGACGGACGCACTGACAGACAGACGGACAGTGGGCAGACGGGCGGACTTGCTGTTTTATCATGCCATCTTCGCCATTTTTACGGATTTCGGTCCTATCGTACTCTTTTAATTGATGCGAAGACCATCGAGCTGTAGCCCGGACGGACGCACAGACAGACATACTGACTGAATAGGGATAGGCGGATCTGTTTGCTATTTTATCTTTTCACCCTGAGCATATTCACGATTTCCGTCGTGCTCTATCGGTTTGTTGCTGTGGGTGCTATCGAGCCACAGTGCGGACGGACGCACTGACAGACAGACGGACAGTGGGCAGACGGGCGGACTTGCTGTTTTATCATGCCATCTTCGCCATTTTTACGGATTTCGGTCCTATCGTACTCTCTTAATTGATGCGAAGACCATCGAGCTGTAGCCCGGACGGACGCACAGACAGACATACTGACTGAATAGGGATAGACGGATCTGTTTGCCATTTTATTTTCCACCCTGAGCATATTCACGGATCTTCGTCCCATCGTACCGGTTATTTACCGCGGAAGCCGTGGAGCTGCTGCTCGGACGGACGCACGGACAGAGAGACAGATTGGATGCAAACATACGGGTTGCTATTTTATCGCTTCACCTTCAGCATATTCACGATTTCTATTCTAGTGTATCAGCTAGTTGTTGCGAAAGCCGTTGAGCTACGTTGAGGACGGACGCACTGACAGACAGATGGGCAGAGGGCAGACGGTCGGACTTGGTATTCTATCACAGCAGCCTCGCCATATTCACGGATCTCGGTGCTGTCGTATTGGTTTGTTGACGCGAAAGCCGTAGAGCTGTAGCCCGGACGGTCGAATAGACAGACAGACAGACCCAAAAACTTGGGTGATTAAACCTGTTTTTGACTGTCTCTGCTTGATGGAAGCTCTGTCTCGTCGTCTCGTCCCCTTTTTGTATTATTGAAGGCGGTGGTTACCTTCGTCCTTTCAAGTGAGTCAGGGCTGTGACGACGACTACGGCTACCGAAAGGGCACGGGTACTATGTCAATTCAATCTGTCCGGTCGCCCCCAACCCCGTGTTGGACGACGTCGTTCGTCGTTGAAAGATTCGCCGTGAGCGCTCAGAGTTTGCAGACGTTGTTGTGCAGCGTTGCAGAGCGGCTCTGCATCTGCAGACGACGACAGCGACGGCGAGTAGTATACGGTCTTCGTTCTCGTCCACCCGCTGCTTTGTCATTGTTTACCAGACGCGTCTAATAAGCCCTGCTCGGGGCTGAGTCAGTCAGCAGCATGTTGCCGCGGCTAAGTCGGACTCATCAGACGGGACGAGGAGACGAGACGAGGGTGTCTCATCATAAATCCGTCACGAAACGCTTTCGTCGATCTATAATTACTTTCTGATTTCGGTCCGAAGTCGTCGAAGCCACCTTAACTAGGAACTACGGGTGTCTGGACGAGGCTTACGCATCGTCGTTGAGGAAGTGGAGGTTATGGAGGTGGTTTGTTGTCCCAGCTTTTTTGGCCATTGAAGGACTTCTATTTCTTACCTGAAGGTTCTTTGGGGTGCAGTAACTTCGTTGCACTTTCATTTATTTATTTGCTTATTTAGCACATAGAAATGCATGCAACAAAACAGACAACTTATAAGGGAACCTACAGCCCTAAGAGTAAGTATGAAAAAATAACACGATGAAGAACAGAAAAGGTGGCAAATTGACCAAGAAATAAGAAATGGTTTGACAAAATTCGAAGACTGAGGCAGTTTTCACGTCAGATTAGACACTTTTTAGATCAAATTGGGCACTGCTCTGAGTTAGCCGTTGAAATCGAAGTGAACTTTTTCAAATCGAAATTTTCTTCTTCTACGGCAAACTAGAGGTCCTTCAGAAGGTTTAGAATAATTTTTTGCCCAAGAAAATTTTTAGTATGATTTCTTTGAAGTTTTAATTCACCAATAAGTGAACACATTGCTTGAAATTTTATAAAATTCTCAGCGTTTGAGGAACATATGTAGTGGTTTGTGAAGGTTGTTTTTTGAAGAGCAGGAAGAAGACCACTTTATGGTGTCAGAAGAAGAGATTGCGCCATGCCCTCTTGCAAGGCGACGCGATTTTGATTGGTTTGGTAGCAAAAGTTGTGTTTGCGTGAAGTTTCACACACCTATAAGCGATAAACAAATACAATTGTAAGGAACACACATGCCCTGGCTTCATTTAAACCACATTTCGATTATGAATCAAGAAAAAATCGCGACGTGCTTTTCGAGTGCATGGCGCGATCCGGTCTTTTAATGCACTAAATGATTGCTATTTGCGAAAACAAAACAACAACAACAGCGAATACAGTACGTTTTCTCTTTAAAAACTAAAACTTTTACACTCCTTCGAGCAGGTGAACTACAAAATTCAAAGAAAAATGCCAAATTTTTCCTGAACGAAAAATTCTAACCGTTTTGGAGCCTCTGTTTGGCAGGCTTTAACCTGCCTGAAGGTCATTTCGGTTTCGAAAAGTTCGCTTTGATTTCAGTAGCATCAAGTTTGTTTACAAGTGTGTACAATTTGACGTGAGACGTGTCCAATTTGATTTGAAAAGTGCCCAGTTTTTAAGCGAAAAGTGTGCAAGTTGACTGAAAAATGGTATAAATGATCAGTCGCTGCTCGACCATAAGCCCTAGTTTATACTTGCGCCGCCACGCGGCATGGCACCACGATCGCCATAGATATCGATTTTTGCGCCGCCCGGTCGATATCTATCCCGACCATCGTGCCGCGCCGCCCAGCGGGGTATAAACTGGGGCTAAAGCATTATAGCTCGAGCACCACTTACTTCATTTCCGGCAGATTTATTTCGGATATACCATTTCCACGTCGAATTGGACGCTTTTCAAATCAAATTGAACACTCTTCTAAGTCTAAGCCTAACACTTTTGAAATCAAAGAGAACTCTTCCGAATTAAAACATCCTTTATATAGGTGGAACTACAGACTCAATAAGATGGTTAGAAAATTTTTTTCAATGAAAATTTAGAATAACTTTGAAATTTTTTTGTACTTCAACTGCCAGAATGAGTGTAATAATTTCATACAATTTTTATTTTTGAGAAAAAGTAATAAATTGAACTTTGCTTTAAAGCGCAGCAAGGCAGCACTCGTGTAGTTGAGAGACTGGATCGCGCCATGCACTTGGAAATGAAGTCGCAATGTTTCTCTGATTGTTAGAAAGTGAGGATATGTGTGTGTCTTTTACACTTGTTTATGTTGCGCCGTTTGCAGATGTGAAACTGCATGTAAACAGAAATGTTGCTATCAATCGAATAAGAATCGCGATGTTCCGGGTGGGGGCATGGCGCAATCTCCGTTTTAGCAAAAAAATGCCCGCCTTCAAAACAAAGTTTAAATCATTGTTTTTCTTCAAAAAGCGAAATTTAGTATAATTATTTGAACAAAAAATTCTTCTGACATTTTTGGAGAGTCTTTAATTCAATGTAGAAAAACTCCTTTCGATTTGGAAGAGTTGGCTTTGATTTCAAAAGTCTTAGGGCTCGTTTATACTTCGACGCCGAACGGCGCGACGCGACGTGTTGTGGTCGCATTGATCGGGCGACGCAATCGATCAATTTGGCCATATATGTACATGCCGTCGCATCGCTCGGCGTCGGGAGTATAAACGGCGCCTCAGCCCTAGTTTATGGGCACCACAATCGGTATGGATATCGATCGGGTAGCGCGAAAAATCGATATCTATGGCTCTCGTGGTGCCGCGCCGCGTGGCGGCGCAAGTATAAACCAGGCCTTAGGCAAGCTGAGTGTCCAATTTGACGTGAAAAGTGTCCAATTCGGTTTGAAAAGTGTCCATTTCGACGCGAAAATTGCATATATTAGGCTGTCGCAAAATTAATCGCCGAAACGGAGCGCTTACTTTAAACTGCTATAAATCAACTTAAACACAACTTTATTAATCGAAGTAAAAACCACCAGAATCTATACATTTTTGCCAACGAACAGATAATGAATCTAATTCTTTACAATAAAAACTGAGATCACAGGAATGAACGGAATCTGTCGTATAAAACAACATTGCGATTGAAATTTGGCGATTTACCGGAAATTTGGGAAGAATTTTCGTTAAAATTTTTTTAAAAAAACATTTAACATGAGATCATGGGGTTTAGCGCACACTCTTGATCTAATCAATGGCAGAAGCCGTAGCGCTTCATGCCAAGACCCTTCTGTCCAGTTTTCAAACGGTTGCTCCCCCTCGTACTGACCATGAGATTTCTCCCTCGCACAGGTCCTGATTCCAGAGATCGCTGTATCGCATTAGAGCTGCAGCTTCCTGACGCTAAACGGCTCCCACGCATCCTGCTCTCTGTGCAGAGATCGCATCGGAGTTGCTCGCTCCTCTGCTAGGCTCCTGCTATGGCCAGATCGCTGGCAATTTACCCTCTGCCCTGGATAGCACGGGCGATTCCCTCAGAAGAATAGGAGGAGGGCGTGTGTGGACGATTCGGACGCGTTCAAAGGCCTCCAGATGACCTGGCGGAATGATGCGTGGGAACGCCGGCTGCTACCGTATCATGTGTGTATTGTCGGTGCCCCTGATTTCAAGTGCAATGGGGCGGCGGTGACCTGCCGCCGGCCGGAGCGATTCCTCAGAAGGCGTTGTCGGTCGGTCGCATCATGGCAGAACCACAGCGCTCCAATCACGCGGAAATCATTCGCGTTTCCTCGACGGAATTTGCCGATGCACTCAAAAAGATCTTTGTGCGCGTCGTGTTGAATGAAGACCCCAGGAGAAAGAGGAGCGCAGAGTGCATGGGAAGCGAAGTGTTTTCCCTTCGTCCGTGCCCAGCTGGAGGCTTGGGAATGGGAACGAAAAGTGCACAGCTGGTGCATCCTTCAGAGCCTTGCTGTGGTAGTCTTCTCGGATTCACATACGAGTGTCCAGATCTGGTTCAATTACCCAAGTTTGAGGCCTGAGAGTTCGGCTTAGCTGAATGAAGTGTCGGCAGAAGTTTTAGAAGCATTGTTTCAAGACCTTCAGCCTTCTCGGGCCCAGCAAATCGTAGGATGGCTAGCGGGTACACCTCGAACGGCTTCTTCAATGCCGCATGACTTTCGCATCACCCAGAGATCACAACGCCATCGCCGACTTTCATCCGTTCCTGTTCATCAGCCTGGTCCTGGTCTAGCTCGATCGAGAAGTAAACCAGCTTGGTCCTGAATGGGCCCAAACTCTGCAGGGGTTCTTCTGGAGAGTTTAGGCCCTTTAAAGACTCTCCAGGAACGGCAAAAAAGTCGCCTGAGTGGAGCAAAAGGTGAAGGGCCTGATAGAAGCCTACCTGGACGATTGTCAGGTTCGATTCCGCGTCCAAGTCACCCAAGACCTTCGTTCCTCCGTACTGGTCTTTTCCAGTGCTGGTCGTCCCTCTTGGTTCTCGTGAAGGTCCGCACGACTATGTAGCCTGAGCAGAACAATGGTGCTTCGATTTTTCATCCCGAGTGTTTGCCGCTACAAGTCGTTAATGTGGCCTACATAGGGGGGCGCGTACGCGACAACCAATCACAGCACTGACCAGACCGCACTCGTTGCTTGCATTCAGGGCAAGGATCGTGCTTGCTGGTCCGCTACGTGTGGCACGCCATTTTGAGGCGGTCTGATTGGTCAGATGCGCCCCGCCTCCCATTGTAGGCCAAATTAGCGACCTATACCTGTTACCTACCCTATGATGGCTGAACAATTAGGCGAATGCTGGTGCCAGCGGATCAGGGAGAGGGGTCAGATGCTCATTATTGCCCACTTGATTGGGCGTCCAGTCGCCGATGTTCATCCAAAGAGAGCTGGTAGATCAGAGGAACGGATGCTATATACGAGTACAGAACATGGCTGTACCGTTTCATTCGCCGAGGGGACTAAAAGATGGCTTCGAAACGATCTGGTGCGAAGAATTCCGAGAAGCGGCACTTCGACCTCCATGAGGGAGGAAAGAGAAGTCTGACGGCGATCGCTTTGAGCGCCGAAGGGTGTACAGATGTTCCCGAGATGCTGCCATTGAGACGAAGGTGGACTCCGGAGTTCGATTCCGCGCTCCAGGCCTACGAGGCCTTCCCTCAGTGGAGTTCCACCGTGGTTTCCAGTGGTCCAATCCCTGACCTGACCCAAAGCCAACACAGAAGCGGATTTGAACAAGGTAACAGCTTCTGGATTGACAGAACGTGCCCATGCGGATGTTCTGGAAGGTCCAAGCTGACTATTCGAGAAGCACCTGGCATTCGAGAAGCACCTGGCCTTCGTCATTGACTTCGAGCTGACAGCTTCTCAGCTTTTATAAGGAGGTCAGAATTCTATTCGGCCTGACAGATGGCCTTCTTGAATGCGTTCGAACCCTATGAGGACCGGACAGCCCTCATAGCGTTCAAACAGCCTCCGCAAACTACGTACATATATTAAAGACTGTCGAACAGTCTGCATACGCAACTGGACATAAGGCGGTTACGTCAGAGAAGCGCAGTCGATCGCGCATCTGCTGTTTTGTTTGCGACCACCGTGGCATGTGGAATTCGTGAAGGGGCAAGGTGCGGCGGGGAGAAGATTGAGTGCTAATTGACCGCCTAGATGCACTTCGTGGCTCGTTACGCCATCTAATTAGACGTCGTCCAATCGCCGATCGACGTGCGTTCCATCTGAAGAAGTGCCTCGATGAATGAAGTTTATCGCCCTGCTTATGGCCACAACATCAGTCCAATAGGACAAGAAAGAATCGCTCAGGCTTGTTGGACTTGTTGGAATGCGCCGTTTACATGACAGCGGCGCGGGATTCTGCAGACGATTGAGAAGCCGGCTGTTGCTGGATGAATACCCGAATCCAATGTTTGTATTTGTCTTGCAGAGAGCAGTAAGAATTACCTAGATGCCTTTACGAGGGTTAAAGGACTCATTCGGCATCACATTACGCTATCAACATTTAAGGATCAGGATAAAGGTCGTAATCCTGAGCAAAAATCAGCAATAATGTTGTGAAACCGTTCGAGCGGCAAATAATTTTGCGCGGACAGACGGACAGACGAACATACTAATGCATTAACTCTGTGGTTAGCGTCTATATATGAAAGAGTTAATGCATCAGTATGTTCGTCTGTCCGTGTGTCCGCGCAAAATTAATTGCCGCTCAAAAGATTTCGCAACTACTCGGACGACATTGCCGATTTTTTGCGTGCCACTTAATGACATGCGAGCCAATTTGTGAGCACACTTTCGAATTGGTTCTACAACATCCCAAAGAAGTAGGATACGTGGCGCGTCCAAAAAGTAATGAACTGAAAAATATTCACAAATTGCTTAAACCAATGAATAGTGAAGGATAAAGATCGATCTTAATCAACCACGTCGGAAGAATATGATAAGCGACAAGCGGTATTGGCAATCGATAATCGATCAGTGGTTGGATCGAATTGGTAATCAAAAATCAATAACATTGGTATTGATCGATTTTATCGATTTTCGTCAAGAATTGACGGCTTGCAGTGCCACTGACGCGAATACGTGACGGGATGTTGGCTTCCCTTATCAGAAGCCTGCAATATCGATCGGTAAACTGTTATCGATTTCATCGATTTTTTCCCTGTCAACCGCATGACGTGATAATGTGCAGTTGATTTCACAACAGCCAAGCAATATCGTTTTGGCGAAGACCATGCCTCTATTGAGATCCGCCACGCCTTCTGCTTGCGCGGGACATCGTAGAGCCAATTTGAATGCGTATTCAGCCTGTGGAATAACTTGCAATGGTCAGCCGTTCAAAAAGCCACTATTTTGAGCCTTTCCAAGCAGACCTGATACCAATTCGCCGATTCTGGAGGGATGGAGAACCTGATTGCTCTGGCTGGGATGCGAACCTTCGATCGATTCGAGGTGCACGCGACAGCAGGAGGTTCTCCGGACTAAGCCGTATCATTCCTACTGTGTTATGAAGAGGCGTGTGGAGCGCAGCCGGAGAAGGTGGTGGTTCTGGCGTGCACTTCGTATTGATTGTGGGTTCTAGTCCCGCACTGGCCAACACTGGTCCACATGGCTTCTGGGATCGGCGAAGCGTTACAGTATTGATCTGGGAAGGATAAAAGTGTGGCTTACCCATCGGCTGGGCACCGCATGTCATTGTTGGCATTCAGACTGCTTCATGATATCCCACAGAATTGTGTAGAATGCACGGCGCATTCGACGGAGGGGTTCTTATTCTTCACACGGAGTAATTACGAATCAGACGGTGGCCCAACGTTGGCCTTCTCATCTCCACGAAGCTGTTCAGAATGAAGAAGATTGTCCTAGGATGGCCTAAGACGATCCACTAAGGCTGAAGCCCTATATCGAGCATTACCGTACCTTCAGACGCCTAAGCTGCTCTTCGGCAGCGCCGCAGATGGTAACGACGGTGACAGCCTCGAGCTCAGGAAAGTGCCTGGTATGAATGCAATGAATTCTTGCGGCTGAACAGATAAGAGAGATAAGAAGATATAAGATGAGTCAGCGAAGCAGAATCAATTAGGAGTGACGGAGACTGCAAATAATCTGGCTAAATTGAACTGCTGCTGCAATTTAGCTTGATTGAAGCTGTAGAAAGAAGCCCGTCATCGCTGGAAAAAGGTGTCGTTCAATATGGCAGATTAGACGAGAAGCTGGCGAACAGTCTAGCTGAGTCAGAGTACGTGAAAGAGTTCGAGGAGTTCAATCGTCTGCTAATGTAGTGAAGCCGGATGGCTATCCAAAGAATGAGACTGCGAGACTGTTCCATCCGGAACAGGTTTCTGTGAATTTACACACTTGCTCAGTCAACAAAATGGCTTTCCTGGAACAGGGCAAATCTTTCCAAGCAGAAGTCGGACTGCTTGAGACCCCCAAAGCTCCGAAATCTGCGACATCCACCCCAGTGAAGCAGCACAACATCGCATCGCACAGCTCGATCTATGGGTCAGCAAAGCGGCTTTTCTACTCGAACGGCTGATCCTGAGGATACGGCGAATATGTGTCGTACACAACCTGCATAAAAAAATCTGACTCAGAGTTACTGCACAGCAGCAGAATAGACAAAGGTGTAGCGTAGTCTAACTCCGAAACCCACTCTCAGACCATACTGGCCTCAACTGGTATGCTACAGCAAACAACTATCCGGCTGCTGGTCCCTGATCGTCATTATTCACTTTACGTTCGACACTCTTATTATTTATTTTTGTGTACGTGGAAATCCACGCAAAAATGCAACACAATGTGTAAAAAGACGAAGTCAGAACGCTGAGAGCAACATTAAATATTAGGTTGTCCCATAAGTCCCCGCCGTTTTTTTAACGATTCACTGCAGATTTCGCCGGCGGTCTCTTGCATAGCGCTGCACAGATTTCGAAAGAGAATGACTTGCTCTATCAGAGCATGTATTGCATTTTATTTTTCATAATGAAATTTGTCAATTTTTATGTCGTGGAAGTGAAAAGTGAAAAAGTGAAAAAGTGAAAAAGTAGCCATTTGCGCACTTGTTCTCTCCGCTTAGGTTTGTAATTTTTTGCGCAGTTTTTTATAGCATTTGGAAGACAATGCTCTATACTACAAGAATGTGTGTTGGTCCTATTTTCTCACTTGCCCTTTATTGATTTTTAGTCCATCAAATTGGAACGTCCGACTTTTCCGTCCGAATTTTTACCAAAACTCCGGTTCTGTGGTTGGACTTTTTTGCTAGGTGTCATATGTCGTTTGGAAGAGGATGTTTTGCTCAGTAAGAATTTGTGTCGCGTTTATTGGCTCACGCTGATTTCTGTCGAATATCAACCACTGAAGAAGGAGAAGGAGTTGTTGGTGAAGACGATTTTTCTCTTTTTGGCATTTTGCTGATATTCAACAGAAATTAATAAACGCGACACATATTCTTATAGAGCAAGACATTCTCTTTCGAGTGACATATAACACCAGCCCAAAAAGTCCGACCACAGAGCAGGAGCTGTCGGCAAAAATAACCATCCTCCTTCGGACGTCTCAATTTGATGACCTAAAAATCAATACAGGGCAAGTGAGAAAATAGGACCAACACATATTCTTGTAGTACAAAACATTGTCTTCCAAACGCTATAAAAAACTGCGCAAAAAATTACAAACCTAAGCGGAGAGAACAAGTGCGCAAATGGCTACTTTTTCACTTTTTCACTTTTCACTTCAACGACCTAAAAATTGACAAAATTCATGATGAGAAAGAAATGCGATACAAGTTCTGATAGAACAAATAATTCTCTTTCGAAAGCCATGCAGCGCTGTACAAGACACCCCCGGCGAAATCCGCAGTGAAACGTTGAAAAAAAAACGGCGAAGACTTATGGGACAACCTAATACAATACAATTACAACTGCAATTCAAATACAATTGCAGTGCAAACATACATACAAATAAAAATTAAAATCGAACTGGGAAAGAAAATCAGATTAGATTGATTCGAAAAAATTTTCCTGAAGACTCGGTTGTGTACAGAAGGTGACTACATTGTTTAAATACTCCTGAACTTTTTACCCTTGTAGCAACAGACCCATTTTTGGGCCTGTTTTAAGGTACAGAGAAGTAGAAATTTCGAGATAGGTTAAGCGAAGAGACTGCGCCATGCACGCAACCAGCACATCGCGGTGTATATTTGGTCGATGGTGTAAGTGTTTCACGTTTTACACTCTCATATATACATCTCGACGTACTGCATGAGTGCATGGCATACACGAGAAAATTTTACGGATCTATCCTAGTCCGGGGGGGCACATAGCTAAAAAAGTATGTAAAAAATCGGCTTGGGACTTACCGAGCGACTCCTTCAGAGCGCGATAGAACCTAAAACAAAGAAAAAACGGACGGATTAATAAAAAAAATAAGATCGCCGCGGTTTGACAACCGTGTCGGGGGCAAAGAGCGACGCAATGGAGTCGTGCCGCGTGCTGACCACCGCTTGACATGTTAGAACCAGGATATAACATGGTGAGGAAGGCGCACACAGCCACCTAGCGCGTGCTGACCACCGTCTGACATGTTATAACCAGGATCTAACATGGTGAGGAGCGCACATAACTTCACCCGCGTACAACCGTGGCGAAAACATTTATTTTTTCGTTTTTTTTGCTCGTGAATCTTTCTGGATTAGGTTCTATTGTGCTCTGTAGGAGTCGCTCGGTAAGTCCCAAATCAATTTTTTACATACGCTTTAGTTATGTGGCCCCGGACCAATTTTGCTTCTCTGCACTACAAAACGCTGCTAAAAACAGATACGAAAAATAAGAACAGGTAAAGGATAAAGGATAAAGGACGGTGTTACTTAATCCCTTTTGGGATGCGCCACGCATTCTACTTCTACGAGATGTCGTGGAGGCGAGTTGAATGCGTATTTGGCCATACAATGACTTGCGGTGGCCAGCCGATGAACAAGTCAGCGCCCTATCCTTCCCAGACGAGTCTGGTATCAATTCACCGACCCCGGAGGGATGGAAGGCTTGGTTGGCCTGGGCGGGAAATCCGAACCAGCAACCTGGTATCGGATGCAGGCGACAGTCGGCGCCTCTTCCGACTGCGCTACACGCGCCCCGCCCCAAAAACAGATACGGACTAGTAATTTGAGTAAAGATGAGTAATTTCTCAGTCAGTGTATGGAGTTTCTGGCTCGTACGATACAGCTAATTTTTTGGGTGATTTTTTTTAAATCAAAAATTTATTTTTGCTTACTTAAAATGTCTCATTCGATTTGAAAGGCTCTGTTTGGACAATTCGAAATTAGTGTGACCATTTTAACGTCAAATAAGATGTTTTTGAAACCAAATTCTACACCAATCTAAGCAATCTTGACGCTTTCGAAGGCAAATTGAGCATCAAATCAAACGAACGTCTTCCAGGTTGAACTGGAGTTTCCAGAAAGATTAGAATAATTTTTTGTAGCAACAATTACTGTGATTTTTTTCGAGATTTTTCAATTCTCCCGTCCTGATAAAAAACCCCCTGTTTGATTTTGCAAAACATTTTGTTCGCAACGAAAAATAATGGTTGAGAGCTTATTCCAAAGTGCTGATAGGTGTAAGGTTTATAGTGTAATAAAACAAAAAGATTGTGCCATGCTCTCGTCTAGCTCGTCGCTATCTTCCCTTGATTGATATTGCGAATCCTTCCTACTTTATACAGCAAAGTGGAGATTTGAAATTACATTTAAACAAACCTGATGCCTATCAGCACTTTAGAATCAGCTCTCAACCGTTATTTTTCGGTGCGAATAAAATTTTGGCAAAATCAAACAGGGGTTTACTTATTAGGACAGGAGAAAGTGAAAAATCTCGGAAAAATCGCAGTAATTGTTCGTATTTGCCCTCCAACAAAGAAAAATCCAATCTTTTTGGAAAGTCTCAGCTTAATCAGGAAAACGTTCATTTTGATGTGATGTTAAATTTGACTACAAAAATGTCAAGACTGCTTAGAAGTCGACAAGTGATGCCGATTTACTAGTTCGTTGTATATATAATAATGTTTGCCTTCCGCAAATATAATAAAAAAATATAAAAAAATTACAGCTACTTTTATCACTTACTAATTTTGCTGTACAGTTGACTGCTGTATAAGTCCACACAAATTTTTGCAATCTTACTTACTTTACTTTGATACTTTGATGGTCCTTTTGTCGGCTGGAGGTCTTCTCAGCGGGGACCACAACTCTTCCAGACCGCTCGATCTCTGGCTGTTTGCATCCAGTGAGGCAGACTCCGCTCTCTGAAAGATCTTGAGAATGAGTCTGCCCATCTCGTTGGCGGTCGTCCCAGTGGTCTCTTATGGTCTCTTGGGAGCCATTCTGTGACACGAAGACTCCATCTCTCGTCCTTTCGTCAAAGCGGGTGTTCGGCCCAGCGATATTTGGACTTCTTCATGTACTGCAGCGGGTCTGCTAATTGCGACTTCTCCCGTAGCTCCGAGCTTCGTAGGCCCTCTTGCCATTGCTGACGAAGGCTTGTCCTCAGAAGACATCTCTCCAGTGCACGATGCGTAGTTTGCATCGCTCTGGCGATTGTCTTGTTGTCGGGCCAGGTTTCCGTCGCGTAACACATCGCAGGCAGTACAGAGGCGTTGAATATCGAGGCCCTGAGGCCGGGATCCTTGACCTGATCGGTGACTTCGCGAATCGAATTGAAGGCTGCCCATGCTGCGCGTCTCCTGCGGGCGATTTCAGGAGCGAGGTCGTTATCCATGTTCAGCTCTCTTCCCAGATAGACGTAGGAGTCGACCTGTTGTAGAGCGACTCCATTTAACCTACGAGTCCCGTGTCACACCGCTGGTTGACCATAAATTGCGATTTGGACATATTCATGTCCAATCCAATCTTCATACCTACCACATTGAGCTCGTTCAGCATTTCCTCGGCTTCTGCCGTGCTGGTAGAGATCAGAACAATATCGTCGGCGAAGCGAAGGTTGCTGATCCGTTTACCGTCGACAAGGTAGCGTTTGTCGTCCCAGTTCAAGTCTTTCATGGCATCCTGGAGTGCCGCTGTGAATAGCTTGGGAGAAATCGTGTCTCGCTGCCGTACTCCTTTCCCGATAGGAATTTTAAGCTTTCGATCGAACAACTGGATGGTGGTCGATGTGTTCGAGAAGCATTCGTCGAGAAGTCGGATGTAGGGCGATGGTATACCAGCGTGCACAAGTGCGTTTAGAACGGCGTTGGTTTCCACAGAGTCGATCGCTTTCGTCGGTACGAATGATCACGACGAATGGAGGCTAGAACCACATGGAACTTCCTCAAGGAACGAAAACGGAGAGCGCCTGATAGACTTCCTATCCGCGTGCCGTCTTTACCATGGAAATTCTATGTTTAAGAAGCCTTCAAACCGACGATGGACCTGGGAAAGCCCAAATGGAGAAACACGTTCGGAGATCGACCATGTTCTTACAAACAGACGCTGGAGTCTGTTCGACGTCTCCGTGCTGCCTTCATTTGACACCGGCTCGGATCACCGTCTTGTCCGTGCGAAGCTGACTCTCAAAAAGAGGATGTTCAAGCGTGACACTCATAAACCGGCACCGGTGAGGATCCCCACATTCAAGTCTGAGGAGTTGGAATATGCGATAAAGTCGTATGATTGGAATTTTCTTGAAGATCCATCGGAAGACCACGACCTTCTCTCCAAAGGATTTTTGCAATCAATCAAATGAAAATCGCAACGAGTTGGACGAGTTCATGGCGCGATCTCTTCTTGTAAGACACTAAAAGCTGCTGAAAACTGTAGCTCAAAACCAGTATTTTTCGTTGAAAAATAAAATTTTCGTAAAAGCTCGTTGTACTTATTAGGGCAGGTGAATTCTAAAAAAATCAACCAAAATCACACTAAAGTTTCCTTCGGAAAGAATTGTTCTAACCGTCTCGGAGCCTCTTTTTTATTCTGGAAGAAGTTGGCCTTGATTTGGAAAGTGTTCAATTTGATTCCAGAAGCGTCACGTTTGCTCAGTAAATTGTCCAACTTGATTTGAAGCGTCCAATTTGATTTTAAAGGTGCCTCGAATTTGACGCGAAAACCTTACATTATGGACGATCAGGGGCCGGATTCGTCAACGACTTACAGCAATTTGACAGAGAAAATACAGCCGAAATCAGAGCGGCTTATCGAGCGACATGGTGAAACATTTCGCGGCGCTATCAGGGATTTCGGCTGTATTTTCTCTGTTAAATTCCTGTAAGTCGTTGATGAATCCGGCCCCAGGTGTTCTATCTGATGGATGCATTTGTTCTGCAGCATCTAGAGGGGGTGTGGAATCTGAAGAGGGATCTCCGGACGGATGGTGCTTTCTCTTCGGCTTAACGGCAGCTGTAACTGTGAGTCACACAGCTGCAAGACGCGATCCGCGTTAGATACACCCGCCTATGTCGAGGATCAGCCGGTCTTATACCCCGGGGCTATTTCTGCGTGTAGAAGAGCCGCTTTGCTGACCCATAGATCAGGTGTTGTGCGGCGAGACTTTGGCCGTTGTGGGATATGGGCCTGGTTCCCTCCGAGAAGACACAGACAGTCCGAGTGTGGAGAATCGTAGAAGCTCTTCTGGTGAACGCTTCGGCCTCTGAACAGCCGCTGCCCGTGTGAAAGCGCAGCCGGCTACTGGAGGGTTCTTTAAGAGGCTCCCATGCTCTCGAGTTTTGTCGCTGTCACGACCTTGCTGCTGGACGACGTCAATTATGGGGCTCTTGTTTCACGGCTAATACCCATTGTTGCCGGAATGCCTTCAGACAACTCCCGCAAGGCGGCCCCTCCCGGTTGTCTTGTCGGTCGGCCGCCCTGCGCCCACTCATTCATCTCGGCGCCTTTTGTTGCAGCCTCGATTGGAGGCTACAATTATCTGGCGACCTCACTGTGAGCGCTGTGAGTTGCTCGAGCTGCTCGAAGTGCTACCGCTCTCCCTTCCTTTCATCCACTCTTTTTGTTATTCATCGTTGGACCAGGATTTTCGTTGATTCCGGCTTTCTTTCCTCGATTAGAACCGTTTTTCTGTGTTGTAGCACTGTCAAATGTTCTTTTTTCCGGTACTTGTCGATAATCTGGCGTACATGAGAAGGAATGAACGCGCTGGCCAATCACAGTTGATCAGGGCACCGACCGTACACGTCTTTTTCTCCGTCTGATTCTGCCTTACCTGTCGTGGCTTTCTGCGGTACTTGTCGTTAATTTGGCCTACATGCGGAGGTGCAGAAGCGCTAGCCAATCGCAGCCACTAGGGTATCGACAATATCCGCTCTTTTCCCTGTCATCTACGTCTGATTCTGCCTTGCCTGTCATGGCTTTCTGCGGTACTTGTCGCTAATGTGGCCTACATGAGAAGGAAGTTACGCGCTGGCCAATCACAGTTGATCAGGGCACCGACCGTACACGTCTTTTTCTCCGTCTGATTCTGCCTTACCTGTCGTGGCTTTCTGCGGTACTTGTCGCTAATGTGGCCTACATGAGGAAGAGAGAACGCGCTGACCAATCGCAGCCCGGTAGCAACCATTCACGTTGTTTTCCCTGTCATCTACGTCTATTTCTGCCTCATTTGTCTTGTCTTGACTTTCCAGGCACTTGTCGTTAATGTGGCCTACATGGGGAGATTCAAAAACGCTAACCAATCACAGCCCGCTAGGGTACCGACAGAACATGTTCCTTTGTCTGTCTTCTCCGTTTGGCTCTGCCTTATTTTTCTTGTCTTGGCTTTCTACTGTACTTGTCGTTAATGTGGCCTACATCGGAGGTAAAAAAGCGCTAACCAAACACAGCTAACTAGGGTACCGATCATACACGACGTTTCCCCTGTCATCTGATTCTGCTTTACATGTCTTGCTTTCTTCGGTACTTGTCGTTAATGTGGCCTACTTGAGGAGGTGCAAAAACGCGCCAATCACAGCCAATCAGAGCACCGGCTGCACATTCTTCCTTCCCCTGTAGCCTCCGTTTGGTTACGCTTCATTGGTCTCGGCTTTCAACGGTACTTGTCGTTAATGTGGCCTACATAAGGAGGTGCGCTTTCTCCATGTTGGCCATATTAACGACTAGTGCCAGGTTTATACTAGACGGTATTGGCGCGAGTATAAATCCTCTAAAACTATTTTTTAGGCGTTTAAAGCAGGATTACTCGTCCCCGCGCGCGTATTGATAAAATAGGAACCATCATGGCACTAGTCGTTAATGTGGCCTACATGGATAAGAGGAGAAACGCGCCGAATTAAGACCGCATCAGATGGGCGTATCAAAATGGGTGTGCACGGTCAGTACCGTAATTAGCTGACGCGTGTTCGATCGTTGCTGTGATTGGTTTTGATCGGCATGCGCTTGCCCGCCTCGCTCATGTAGGCCACATTAACGACAAGTACCGGATGAAGGGTTTACGAGATCCTCCGATCGATATCGATCATCGGCTCTGGCTATTTGATATAGAAGGGCGGCCTTGCTTCTAGAGTTGTGCGACGGAGACCTAAGTATAGACTCTGTCGTTAGGATCTAAGAGTCTGTTTATACTTCCACGCCGAGCGACGCCTGTATTGTGGCCACATTGATTGGGCGACACGGTCAATAAATTTGGTCGCTATACATGCCGTCGCGTCGCTCGGCCTCGGAAGTATAAACGGGCCTTAAAGGACCTTTAGCACTTAGAATTTTATGACTACTCGAGAAGCGGTTTAGTCCGTGATCTCCTTTCTGGTTTGCGCCATGCATTCCACTTCTTACTGAGACCCATTTGGCTCTTACAATGATTCTCAGACACTTGATTCCTCGAAATCAGTCTGATGCCGGTCAATCGATTCCATGCGGGTCGAGATCTCTTCCGGACGTGGAGTTGAACTCGCTCCTGCCAGATGTAGGGCTGCGGACCGGGTCGAGCTCGTGTTCCGCAGACGGCCCACCCTGTCCTTTGTTCGTCTGTGAGCTGCAGTACGCGACTTCCTCCTCCTCCTCCTCTTCATCCCACCCCTCCCTACGCCGCCGAGCCGTCTTCTCGTGGGTGTCGCCGTTTTTATGTCCTCTTTCCGCTCGTCGATTCGTCAGCATATGACGTGCGAAGGCGTGCGCGGAATGCGAAGCGAATCGGTCTATCTGAAAGCCTGGCTCGCTGGCCTGGCTCGCCGGCTGATTCGATGCCACCACGACCGGATGCCTAATGGATTCTGTAGCACTCGGAGGCAACGAGAAGATTCTTCTGGAATGTCGTGCATTAATGACGTTAAATGCGGCCGCCACCGCTGGACAACGTCGTTTTAATCACTCAGTGGTTTTCCGAGTATTCGGAATGGCCTCGGGAACGTCCGTACGATGGGCGTGTAGCCATGCCAGCCGTTTTCAGGCGTTTCGTCGTTGTTCTAGGCGACTTGGCCATCTCTTCTGAGCACCACCTACCTGCCCAAGTAAGGTGCTCTTATTTCTATCGAAGATGTTGAGGTCGAAGCTCGTTCTGTTGCCTTTGAGCCGAAAATTGAACTGAATCTGCCGTCGACGCACTGAATAATGCCTTCATTCATCCACATCTCGTGCCAAACTAGCTCAGTGCGTCATTCTCTGCCAGGAGACGTAGCGTGTGGTGTAGAATCTGAGCTTTTGGGCCAGAAGAAGCTCCGGATAACCTCTACGCGGCTGAAGAGGTCGCAGTCTAGTACTTCTGAATAGCCGCTGGCTGATTCCGCCGCGATCAGATGCCGATGGCTGACCTTCTTCGTCATCAGAAGAAGAAGAGGTTATCCTGCCCAGGCGCAGAAGTACTGGAGCAAACAGCTCCAGGGGTGCCTCGTCGTACATAGACATTCTACCGGAAAGCACAGGATGTTGGTTCGAGTTCTGCCTGACGCAGAAACTTTGCACAAAACAAATCAACAGTTGAGTGTGTAAGGATGAATGGTTCGTTGCTCCAGACTAAAGTCTAATTCAACCAAAATGACTCTTCATTCGAAAATTGAACTTTTCCGTAAAGGATTTGCAAAAATTAGGATATGTGCAGTCCAAATTAGGTGGGTCAGCCTGTACTCACCAGACGTGGCGCATGCTAACGACGAAGAATTAGGAAAAGCCTGACGTGTTTAATATGCTCAATCGTCTGCCGAAAGTAATTCAGTTCGACTCACGTCAGGATTGTTCCAATTCTTGGTCGATAGCTTACCGTCATTGGTTGACTCAGGTTGGCTCTCGTAAATTGGACTGAAGTTGTCCTGGGTTTTTGCAATTCCTTTACGGAAACAGCTCAATTTCCGAGTGAAAGGCGACTTTGGTTGAATCTGACTTCAGTTTGGAGCAACGAACCTTTCAACACTACACACTCCGACTGTTGGTTTGTTTTGCCCAAAGCTTCTGCGGCAGGCAGGACTCGAACCAGCATCCTGTGCTTTCCGGTAGAATGCCTATGTACGACGAAGCACCACTGGAGCTTTTTGATCCAGCACGTCTGGTCCTATCGGGATAACCTCTTCTTCTTCTGAGGGTGAGGAATGTCTGCCGTCAGTGTCTGTTATCGGGGTAGAATCAGCGGCTATTCAGTAGTACTAGCCTACAGCGTATTCGCCCGTGTGGAGATGTCTGGAACTTCTTCACGCCCTGGAGGGCAGATTCTACACGATACATCGCGTCTCCTGGTTGAGAATGACGCACTGAGCCACTTTAGCACGAGATGTGGATGAATGGAGGCCTTTTGTACGTCCGCACGAACAATTCGATGATTAGCAGGACGTCTGATGAGAGTCAAAAGTCCGCGTTTGTGTCTGTCGGCAGTCTTTGGGGGATAACCTTGGATTCTCTACTTCTTCGGTTGATGAAGGTGGTCTGCCGTCACCATGTGTTCGGGTGGAAGCAGTCAGTGGTCAGTCAGAAGTACTAGATGACGACTTTCTCGGCCTTATTAAAGCCGAGTGGAGGTGTCTGGAACTTCTTCACGCCCTGGAGGGCAGATTCTACGCGATACGTCGAGTCTCCTGAGCGAGGTTAACGAATTGGGCTACTTTGGCACGAGATGTGGATGAATGGAGGCCTACAGTGCATCCGAACGAGCAAATCGATGGTCAGCAGAACGACTGGTGGGTGGCAGGCGAAAGTGGTGTTGTTCCGAGATTGTGTTGCTCCAAAAAGTTGTGGAAGTGGCGACTGACTTCTTGGGACAACAACACGCGCCTCTTCCTGGTTAGTGAGTGCCTTTTGAGGACGAGACTCAAGGAATTAGCTGAGAAAAGATCCAAAAAATGGAATGCATCCAGAGGACAGCCTTCTGGAGCTTGAGGATCCGCAAGCTGACACGATGTAGGCCCCTAGAACTGCTGGGATGTTGGCCAGAGGATTCACGACCACCCGCGAAGGCTGCAAAGGAGTCGCGATCGAAGTCCTGAGTGCTTGTGAGGAGATCTGTTTGCTCCACTGCTCGAATGCCATCCTCATCATTGCCGTCGACAAGCGACTTGGAGACAAACTGACCTGCTTTCTCCATTGGCGAGAAATCAGCTCCGAAAGGTTGACGGGTTCCTGAGAAGTGCCGTCGTCAAGTCCAAGCCGATCCGATCCCTTCGAAAAGGCTCTGCTCGTGAAGTTCGCAGTTCACACATCGTTGGAACTCAGCAGATTTATTGGTCGGCGCGATATCTATAAGCCCAGCCGATAGCGGTCACCCACAGAGGGCTCTTTTTCAAGGTGATCAGCGCTTGATTAATATCCGAGAGGAAGCCTATTGTCCTCCGACAGCGATTAATTCAGAAGCTGCACGAGATCGTCTATCAGAGGCACCGACCACTGCTGGCGGTCTTTGCCATCAGACCTGTTCGGATGCTCCGAATTCCTGGCTGAGCTCAGCGGCATCAATCCGAGGTTGAGCAGACAGTCTAGGATTGTTCTGGGTCAAACGGCTAGGCAGCAAGGGCCTTCGGCACTCCACTGAGCAAGCGAACTACCTTAATGGTACGCTGGAACAGCCAGAACGAGTACCATAAAGAGAATCTCCATCCTCCAAATAGTAAGAAGACGTGTTTCGTACTTGCCGATTTCTTGAGGCAAACGAGTAGAAGGCACCGAATGGTTATGGATTCACAGGGTCGAGCTCATCACGGAGGCGCAAAGAGTCGGCGCCGTGGCCTGGGTGGCGCAGGGGTAGAGATGCTGATTCATGTAATCACGTCGAGGGTTCGATTCCCGAGCTGTGTCTCTTTTTTGCATTTTTACCCTAGTATCGAATTCCCATGGGAAAACGCAATCTGAACGTTTTGACTGCGTTTGCTGCGCTACGATTTTTTCACTAAATGCTTCTAGGTGGCATCTAGTGATGCACCAGTAATGTTTCAAATATGAAAAATGCACAAAGATATGGAACTTTCATGCCAATAAATGGTACTCAATGACAAAGAAAAATAGTTTTGCATCACAAGGTGTGCGTGACATTATCCTCATCCACACCACGTGATGCAAAACTATCTTTCTTTGCCATTAAGTACCATTTTTTGGCATGAAAGTTTCATATTTTATTGCATTTTTCGTATTTGAAACATTACTGGTGCATCACTAGATGCCACCTAGGAGCATTTAGTGAAAAAATCATAGCGCAGCAAACGCAGTCAGAACGTTCAGATTGCGTCTTCCCATGGAAATTCAATACTAGGGTAAAATAGCAAAAACGAGACAAAGCTCGGGAATCGAACCCTTGACGTCATTACATGAATCAGCACCTCTACCCCTGCGACACCCAGGCCACGCCGCCAACTCTTTGCGCGTCCATGGTGATCTCGACTCTGCGTACCCTTAACCAGTACAAACATCCGGCGCCCCTACTCATTTCCTTCAAGGATTCGGCAAAAACAAAACATGGTACATGTCGCGAATATGGCCAGCATTCGTAGATGGGAGCGCGCCATGCAATCGGATCGCATTAAAATGGCATACCATTCAAAGATGGTGTGTAAGTTCAGCATTCTGATTGGCTGGCGTGTCTTTGAGCGGTGGCTTGCCTAGTTGTGATTGGATGGCACGATACCACCTCCCAGTGCTGCTCATCTTTGCGACATGAACCCAAAACATATTTTGTTTGCGCCTCCACGATATTCGTTCATGCCGTTCCGACATACCGCTGAGACAGTTCCCTTGATAACGAAATTGGCGCGTTTGAAGTCAAACTGAACATCTTTCACACAAAAGCGAGCATCTTACAGATTAAACTGAAGACTCTTCGAGGAAGGGTAGAACAAGTCTTGCACAATGAAAAGCGTCCAATTTGACGTGAAAATGGGAATGCGTAAGGCATTCATCGGATGATGGTCGTGAAGAGACGTGAAGAGTGCTTTCTCGGCAAACTTTGAAAATTCTCGACGATCCTTCGTCCAGAAGGGCCTTTTCGGGCACTGCACCGTCGAGGTACTGTAACGGGGAACACACTGTGGTGCCATGATTGCGTACAACCAGCTGAACCGCCCAGGGAAGAGCCCCAGCAAGTAGATGCGCTCCAATTGTTTGAAATTCTCCTGACGTAGAGTGAATCATAAGGATTTGGAGCTTCAAAGCCAGCAGAGGAAGTGCTCTTCCAAGTCGTGGCCTTCCAGAAGATCTCCTCCGTCATTCGTCAATCTTCGGAAGTTCCTTGTTCCGCGCCGACTGATGACCTAGCATCTGGAGTACGAACACGAACCCGATGTCCGTCCACTCCACTCTTCCCAGCATCGAACGAAGAACGGTTTTTGAGGCGCATCGTGTGGCGGCGTCGACGGACGACGGCTGCGGCGACGGACGGCGACCGGAAGTGGAAAAATCCTTTCCCACCCCCACCCACCCACACCCATTGTGCTCGTCGTCGTCTCCAGCCGCTGGTGGTTGTGCTGCTGCCCCCCGGTGTCGGCTCAGCTCTTCATCTTCTCCCACTTCCTCTTCCTAACCACCGAAGCAACTGCTGAGTCCAGCACTTCCTCCTCGAGTAGCGAGCGGCCCGAGACAATGGCGGCATTTCGGACTGCCGCTGGCGGCTTCAGCTGGATGGCTGCCGCTGGCGGCTTCAGCTGGATGGCTGGCCGCGATCAGTCGTCGGCTAATGATTCACCAAAGTCCATCCCGTAGTTTGATTGAGCCGCCGAGTTGTCCTGCGGGAACAGCAGAGCGGAGACATCTTCTCTATCGATTCATGTGTCCTGATGTTCTTGAGATGGACTGTGTTGATCGAGCAGGAGGAGTCGGACGTCTTCCGCTAGCCGATGGACATGTCTCATTGGCCCTTTGACCCTCCTCGACCTGTTCTTCCATCTGCTTCTGAATGAATTTCGGCTTCTAGGAGCTTCTGAGCCTCTAGAGATCGTATTTCCACCTCTTTACCCGGATAAATAGACCGCCATGTACGTTACCTCTTCGATTCGACGATTTTACGAAGTTGTGAAAATAATGGCCGGTTTCTTCTCTCCACTTGTTCCATCGTGTCCCCTTGCTTTCTGAAGGTTTCCTGGCATCATGTGTCGTACTTGAAGCTGCATGAGATCGTCTCCACATGTCGCGAGGCGCTTGGAAAAAGTTGATTGGCCAAATGGCTGTTTCTGCACGCCTTCGTCATACATGTGGCCTGACTGGTTCCTGAATCCACCAATCAGTGACTTCTCCATTTCGAGGCGGTACCCTTGTAAAAGTCATCCCTGTGGACAGCTCCTCTCTACACTCTTCTGGGCATGGAAAAATCAATCAATACCCCAACTATGCACCACGCACCTGCTTCTGCATGACATTATTACCCGATTTTGAAGGTCAAATCTGGCTTCAACATTTCGTTTATCGTCTGTGAGTGCCTTAAGAATGCGCCACACGCAGGCTATAAACGAAATGCTGAAGACAGTTTTGACCTTCAAATAATGTCACGCAGAAGCAGGGTGCGTGGCGCACACCTGGGGTATTGATTGATGTTTCCGTTCCCAAAAGGAGTGCTTGGTATAGCGGAGGAGTCCACAGCTATGACTTTGCCAAAGGTACGGCTTCGATTTGGAGAAATCGGTGGGCGATTCTATTGGAGGAGTGCGCCACGCATTCCACTTCTCCAATAGAATTCAGTAACTGTGCCAATTACTCGCTCACTCTCAGTGGAATGCGACAAACCGCAGTGAAATGCAGCCGATGACGACGTCTTGAAATCGAGCGCATTCTATGAACGCTGATAAGCGTCTGCAACTAGAGGTCTCCTCCTGATGATGAAGCTCTGGCTTCACATTCTTTTCACGAAATGGACAGCCATCAAAATACGTTGCGCACGTCGAATACGCACTGAAGGTGTCTTCTGGTCACCACGTAGAAGTTGAATATATGGCGCATTCCTAGAAGACCGATGAACATCTTCGCTTCCGACGGTTCTTCTTAACAACGATGAGGTTGTTGTGTACTCTTCCACAAGAAAGGATCGACTTCAAATCGCGATTTTTGGATCAAAAACTCCCTCCACGACAACACATAGAGGTAGAGTGCATGGCGCAATCCTAAGGAATTGATTGAATCTGAGTCCAGAAACCGTCCATCGCCCAAGTGAATTCTTCAGAGCGATTCAATGAAAGCACCTGAAGAATCCACCAGAGCCAAGGATGGCATCTCGGCTTAGGTCCAGTCAATCTCTTAGGAGTGCGCCATGCACTCTACTTCTGTGTGTTGTCGTTGAGGGAGTATTTGATCCAAAAATCGCGGTTAGAAGCCGATCCTTTCCCGTGGAAGAGTCCATAACGATCTCATCGTTGTTAAGAAGAACCACCGGAAGCGAAGATGTTGATCGGTCTTCTAGGGATGCGCCATACATTCAACTTCTACGTGACGACGAGAAGACGCCTTCAGTGCGTACTCCACGTACATAACGTATTCTGATGGCTGTCCATTTCGTGAAAAGAACGTGAAGCCAGAATTTCATCATCAGGAGGAGACCTCTAGTTGCAGAAGCTTATCGGCTTTCAAAGAGTGCGCCATGCGCTCGATTTCAGGACGTCGTCGTCGGCTGCATTTCACTGCAGTTTGTCGCATTCCACTGAGAGTGAACAAGTAATTGGCCCAGTTACTGAATTCTATTAGAGAAGTGGAATGCGTGGCGCACTCCTAGATCGCTCTCTGATTTCTCCACATCGAAGCCGTCGTTGAGGGAGTATTTGATCCAAAAATCGCGATTTCAAGCCGATCCTTTCTTGTGGAAGAGTGCACAACAATCCCTTCGTTGTTAAGAGGAATCGTCGGAAGCGAAGATGTTGATCGATCCTCTAGGAATGCGCCATACATTCAACTTCTACGTGACGACGAGAAGACGCCTTCAGTGTGTGTTCGCCCAACGAATTGTGGGGGCTGACTGCTTTTTTAACGGAGAGCACGTGAGAGATTCCGCTGAGCACATTTTGATTCATTCACCCATGGCGCATCGGTGTCTCCCTTTGTCCCAATCGCGTGCCAAAGTGGCCCAGGGAGGTTGTTTCAGTTAAATGTGAAGGCGTATAGTGCAGTCACGCCGATTTTTGACGCGGTCATCCCATGTGTTTCAAGTTACTCCGCGGATTTGGTGAATATGCTCGCACGGGATCGCAAAATTTCTCCAATTGTCCCCGTTGCGTGCCAAAGTAGCTCAACGACTCGTTTGAGTTAGATGTGGAGGGCACAATCAAGCTATGTCGATGACCGAGAAAGTCGTGTTGCAACGGCAGTGAAAACATGTTGAGCCATTTGCGCGGGATCCAGCGGTATCTTTATCCGTCCTTATCGTGTGCCAAAGTAGCCCAAGTTCTAGCCAGATGTGGAAATAGAAGTTAAATGTTCAGCAGTGCTGATTTTCGACTTCTTTCATGCCGTAAAGGCTCCATACCGTTTTTTGGATGCGGTGAACATTCTCAAGCAGGACCAGTGATATCTATATTCATTCTTGTCGTGTGCCAAAGTGGCCCAGGAAGCTAGGGTTGTAGGAGGCATATGCCTAGCCACGTCAATTTTTGACGCAGTCATGCCATGACGGGTTCAAATCGCTCTCCGAATGTGGTGAATCTATCCAACTTTGGTCAACCTTGTCGTGTGCCAAAGTAGCCCAGGGACACCGTTATAGTCGAATATGGAAGGCATCTTATGTGCAGCCATGTTGAGCTCTATTCCGCTGTCGGGACGCGGTGAGTACACCCAGGCAGGACCCAGCAGCGCGATATCTCCATTCGTCCCTGTCGCGTGCCAAAGTGGTCCAGTGCATCTTTCTCGCCGCTCTCGCTCAATCATCGACGTCAGTATTTCTCTCCCGCACTCTTAAACACTTCTCTCTTCATGTTCCAAAATCAAAGCGGGTGATGTCAGCTCCTCAGATTCCTTGCCTTGCGCTGCACTGCTTCTGCGACGGCTTTTCCACACATTCGACTCGTTCTTGCGTTCCTCGTCGACATCGGGACAGAGCGCTGCCTATTTCAGTCTTGTTGTTGAGGGCATGATATTCATGGACTGCTTCGAAAGCGACACCGTTCCATTGCTTGGACGTCCGCGACGAACCATGCGAACGAGAATTAGGCGACTACGAAAGGTATCACTAGGGTTTGACCATTTTTTCAGCGAATTTTCTGTTCTCTTGGCGGCGAAATAGTCCGAGGAGTTGCTCGGACCTCATCCATGTACTTCGGAAGGACAATGTGGAGCCAGACACCCGGTTCACCTGGTGGTAGCTCGGTTGGGAACGCGGCGGCGGTGACATTAAGGGCGTCTTTGGGGTGGGTGGGGTGCGTGTGTGTGTGTGTGTGTTCTGCGGCGAGCGTTCGTCGCTCGCTTCCGATTGCGATTTTTCGGCGTCGACTGCTGAATGATAGCCTTGAACTTTGCCAGATGCTGAAATTTGTGGGTGTGTGCCACCCGCGACGACGTCGGTTTCGTCGTTAGAATCTGCGTTCTCAAAAATACCCTTTAGGGAAGACTTCAAAGATGTGTGGGTTCGGAATGGAGTCAAATTTCGTTTCATTTCATTTATTGCATAAACTGTGCTTTAAATTGATAATAGAACGATACACGACATATGCTGTGTTTATTATTTTCAATATTTATTGAAGTAAAATGAACCTTATTTTTTATTAAATTAAGTTTATTTATTTTGTATTAATTTATTATTTATTACTATTTGTTAATTAAATTTTTTGAATCATTTACCTTTATTTATTAAATGTAATTTATTTTATTAAAGTATTATTTTATTTTTTTTATTTTTTTAATTTTTTTTATTAAAGTATTATTTTGTCTTATTTATTCCGTTTACTTTGTTTAATATTTTTTATTAGTATCTAAAATAAGTAACATTTTTATTTTGTTTTTTTTAAATTACTGAAGTAGGTGTTGAGAGTTATAAATGAGTGAATAATAAATAAATAAATACTTACTTACTTACTTACTTTGATGGTCCTTTTGTCGGCTGGAGGTCTTCTGAGCGGGGACCACAATTCTTCCAGACCGCTCGATCTCTGGCTGCTTGCATCCAGTGAGGCAGACTCCGCTCTCTGAAAGATCTTGAGGATGAGTCTGCCCATCGCGTTGGCGGTCGTCCCAGTGGTCTCTTATGGTCTCTCGAGAGCCATTCTGTGACACGGAGACTCCAACTATCGTCCTTTCGTCGAAGCAGGTGTCCGGCCCAGCGATTTTTGGACTTCTTCATGTACTGCAGCGGGTCTGCTAATTGCGACTTCTCCCGTAGCTCCGAGCTTCGTAGGCCTTCTTGCCATTGCTGACGAAGGCTTGTCCTTAGAAGACATCTCTCCAGTGCACGATGCGTAGTTTGCATCGCTCTGGCGATTGTCTTGTTGTCGGGCCAGGTTTCCGTCGCGTAACACATCGCAGGCAGTACAGAGGCGTTGAATATCGAGGCCCTGAGGCCGGGATCCTTGACCTGATCGGTGACTTCGCGAATCGAATTGAAGGCTGCCCATGCTGCGCGTCTCCTGCGGGCGATTTCAGGAGCGAGGTCGTTATCCATGTTCAGCTCTCTTCCCAGATAGACGTAGGAGTCGACCTGTTGCAGAGCGACTCCATTTTACCTTACGAGTCCCGTGTCACACCACTGGTTGACCATGCCTAAATAAATAAATAAACTTCTGTGCTGTGAATTCTTAATAGTACGATACACGACATATGCTGTATTTATTAAATTAATATTAATTAAATTAAATAATATTTATTTATTTATTTGTTATTAAATGTAGTTTATTTAGTTTACATTAATTTATTACTTATTATTACCTATTAATTATATATATATTTTATTTATTAGAATTATTTAATATTTTTAAGTTTTATTTTATTTTATTTTATTCCATCTTATTTTTTACTTTGTTCAATGTTTTTTATTATTATCTAAAGTAAGTAAAATTTTTATTTTACTTGTTTTGTTTAATATTCCTAAGGTTTTGCAACGAAAAAATTACTGAAGTAGATGTTGAGAATCATAAACGAGTGGATAATAAATAAATAAATAAATAAATAAACTTTTGTGCTCTGATTTCTTAATACAACGATACACGACGTATGCTGTGTTTATTAATATTGATATTAATTATTTCAATTTTTTTTAATAAATTGAGTTTATTTTGTTTATATTAATTCATTATTTATTATTACCTATCAAACTAAATTAAATTAAATTAAATTTTTTAAATTTTATTAAATTTACATTTAATTAATTAAATAAATAATTTTAATTCTAATTTTTCTACATTCCAATTTAATTTTTTAATTTTATTAAATTTATATTTATTTATTCATTTGCATTTTATTTATTAAAATTACTTAATTATTTTAAGTATTATTTTATTTCATTTTATTTTATCCTATTTGTCCCGTTTACTTTGCTTAATATTTTTATTATTATCTAAAATAAATAAAATTTTTGTTCTATTTGTTTTGTTTAAGATCCGTAACGTTCTGCAACGAAAAAAATTACTGAAGTAGTTATTGAGAATTAAAAACGAGTAATTAATAAATAAATAAACGAATTAATAAATAATCTTCTATGCTTTGATTTTCCAGCAAAACGGTAATTGACATATGATGTGTTTATTAACATTAACATTTAATAAACTAATCTTCTTATTATCACTATTGTCTATCTTATTATTATCTTCTTTTTATTTTATTTTTATAAAGCAATATTTATTTTATCTTATCATATTTTATTTATATCGTTTACCCTGTTTAATAGTCTTTTTTACTATTATCTAAAATAAATAACATTTTTATTTTATTTGTTTTATTTAAAATTCATTTGTTTTTAAATTTATTTAAAACATTCTGAAACAGCATTCTGAAATGGTTGTGGAAAATTGTAAACGAGCGAACGAATAAATAAATAAATAAACTTGTGTATATGAATGGTTGCTGGGTGAACACAAGTAAACACTAACACTTCAGTTCACTTGTTTTATGGAATTGTTTTTATTTTAATTGTGTTTCTTACACAAAATTAAATATTAAATATTAAATAAATATTAATAAAAATGATATTATTATTAAATTAAATATTAAATGAATATGTCATTTTCACTTCGAATTGGGCACTTTTCATATCAAATTGGACACTATTCTTCGAGATTTTTTTAGTTTACTTGCCTCAATAAGTGCAATAATTCTATAAAATTATTTTTAGAGAAGAAAATGTCAAATTAAAATTTGCCTTAAACACAGCAACGAAACAAGTATATAGCGCATTGAAAGATCGCGCCATGCACTGGAAAAGTCTCGTCTAGATTTTTATTTAATTGATAGTGTAAATATCACTTACACTTACGAAACATCAAAGTGAGAATATTTGTGTTAATTACACTTGTTTTGCTGTATCGTTAACAAATGTAAACCTTCTCACAAGCAGAATTTCTGCTATCAATTGAATAAAAACCGCGAAAACCGCGACGTCTTGGATGAGAGCGTGGCGCAATCTCTCCTTTTGGCATTAAAAAATGGCCGCCTTCCTGCTCCTCAAAGCAACCTACTCCATTATTTTTCCAAAATAAAAATCAAACATTGTGTTCACCTATTGGGTAAGTGAATTAAATCTTCAAAGAAAGCCATAATAAAATAGAGCTGCAACTTTAAGTGGGGAATAAAAGCGACTTTAGGAATGCGCCGTGCATTCCACTCTGTCGTGTTACTATAAACGATGCTATATTCCTATTGGTCCGTGAAAATGGGCTGTGGAGGTTGATCGATGGCGCTTTATCCTTCACAAACAAGTGCCCAGTCAAGTGGACTGTAAGAAATGGCAGAAATATCGGTTGGCCCGCGAATCTTTCGCACACAGGCGGCTGCATCCCTAACTGTGTCACATGAAGCGGTCAGCTATAGCCCAAATCATCATCCAGTTGCTGCTTTACCGTTGCGCTCAGAAGTTGCGCTGTGTAAAAATAGCACCGGAAGCGCCGCCTGCACTTCTCTTTCCGTCCCTTTTTCGACGGCCGTACGATGGAACGGTTCGCGGGCGAAGAGGACGAGTTCTTTCGGTTCGGAAACGTTGTGGAAGACGGAAAAACGCTCCCAAAAGGTGTGTGTGTGTGTGTAATTTTTACTGCGCAAGAGAGGAGGACCAAAGAGAGCGGCGGCCGCATTGAAAAAACGGCGAGTTGTTGTTCGGAGTATTCACGAAGATGATGTTCGATCGCTTCCAGAGACTGGCTGGTGGGCGCTCGAGCCTTCTGTTGACGTTCGTTGAAGTCAACTCATTTACGATGCCGCTGAAGTGTCTGGCTCGTCAGTAAACGAGATGGAGCCAGCTGACTCTCATATCTGATCTCAGATCGTCTACAAAGCCTAGGAAGGGCGTAGAGCAAGTCGGTATCCGGCTAGAAGTGCGTCTGTCTTCCGTCGGCTTCAGGAAGTCGACTACGATCCCATGGAGACCAGCCAGAAGGCGTGTTTTGTGGAATTTAATGAGAATTGACGTTGATTCTCGGGTTCTGTGGTCTTAAGTGGACGCTTTTTTACTGAGCCTTCGCCTCTCTTCTACTCCTCGGATGTAGTAGAAGTGAATGTTTTGCTTCTTCAACCTTCGAGTTCGGCCGACTTGTTCAAAGGCCCTTGTCGGTAGTTGTCGACAATGTGGCCTGCATGTGGAGGCTGCTACGCACAAGCCAACCGAAGCACTAGCCGTACTCGAACGAGTTCCTTCGCTTGCTGAGTTCGAGTTCTGCGCTTTCAATCATGGGAAAAGCACGTCTGCCAGACAATCAAGCCACATTGAACGCGCACGCTACCCAGGGGTGGTATGTAAGGTTGGTGGCACGTCATCATGAGAGCAATATCGATTAGGCCGCGAACCCTAATCGATATTGGTAAATCTATTACGACGCACCGTGTGGCGAATGGAGTATAAATGGAGGCTAAGGTGCTGTTTACACTTCAGGAAATTACAACCCGTGAAATCGTGGAGGCGTGACATCTATCGATGGAACGGTGCAGACGATCGATATTGATAGCTTTTATGACGCAGGAAACCCGTGAAATCGTGAAATAAATAAATAAATGAATAAATTATGAGATCTATCGATCGAACGGCGCAGACGATCGACGTTGATATCGATTGAGTGGCGCAAACGATCGATATTGATAGATTTTATGACGCGGGAAACCCGAGAAATCGTGAGATGTATCGATTGAACGACGTAGACGATCGATATTGATAGCTTTTATGACGCAGAAAGCCCGTAAAATTGTCAAATCGAGAGATGTATCGATTGAACGACGTAGACGATCGATATTGATAGCTTTTATGGCGCGGAAAACCCGTAGAACTGTCAAATCGTGAGATGTATCGATTGAACGACGCAGACGATCGATTTTGTAAGCTCTTATGACGCGGAAAACCCGTTAAACCGTGAAATAAATAAATAAGTAGATTTGTGATCTGTCGATTGAACGGCGCAGACGATCGATATTGATATCAATTGAGCGGCGTAGACGATTGATATTGAAAGCTTTTGTGACGCGGAAAACCCATAAAATTGTGAAATCGTGACATCTGTCAATCGAACGGCGCAGACGATCGATATTGAAAGCTAGCGTAACGCCGCGCAGCTGCTCGACGGAAGTATAAATCCTGCTTAAGATAGCAAGAAACCCTTCTGGAGACATCTATCAAAGCTCTGGTGCAGAACGATTGTCGTCTTGTTTCGAAAGTGTGACAGAAGCCCGAAAAGAGGGTTCTGCAGAGATTATGCAGTGCGGGTTCGAATCCCGTACCGGGCTGTAGTTTTGCTATTTGTTTGACATCCTTTTTAGCAAAGACGATACAGCTTCAGCAAAGATCGGAATCTTTGGTAATCGGTGCTATAGCCGGAACCAAAGGCGGCGCGGAAGTACTTGCCGTTTCTTCTTCTAAGCCATGAGACCCTAAATGGCAGTGCACTGAACTGTGATGTGTTCTTCGTGCTCCGTGACTAACGTGCGCCAGTCACGAGCTCGAGCTCCGGCGCTGCTGCTGACTCATCGAAGCCCCTCGACGCGCGACCACGCCCTTCGTCGAATCTCCATTGCGGGCGTTCCGCTGTCTGTCACTCGCCTGACTTCGTGAACAGCCGATGCATCGTCCAGAAGCACCCCATCAGCTGCCGACGATGAAGCCAGCTGACCGCACCTCTCCTCTGAAACTCGACCTGGCAACCAACTACTGCTCCAACAGCCATCCGGACTTTATCTGGCTCGAGCAACTGCCTTTACAGTCGTCGCCGGTGGACAGCCACCTGGTCATGGTGAACGTCGGTCGCGACGACTCCGACACGGACCGTGTCTACGTCGATCTGCCGCTGTCGTCGAAGTCGCGACGGTCTCGGTTCACCGCTCGTCTTCTGGATTCGCCCCCGTCGTGGAAGTCCAATTCATCGAGAGACTCGCTATCTATGAAGTCGTACAGCTCCATCATGCCAGGACAGAGGTCGGTCCCTCAACCTCCTGCGTCGAAGCTACAGCGACATCGGCCACTGCGCTCTATTCTTGCCGTATTCCTCTGCTGCGTATTCTCCAGCCGGCCGCCAGGAGACGACAGACGGAGAAGGAACAAGCGATGAGTGCGCAGTGGAGCTGATGAACCGGTCAGTTGCAGTTAGGAACGGCTTTTCCAGGAAATGTGGTGGACCACAGAAATGGATTGTACCATCTTCGACACAAAAATGCACAAAAATACTTTTCCTGAAAATTTCGAGCAAAAAATTCGGCACAAGCGTGTCCAGGTTTGTACCGGATCTTTTTGCTCAAAATCGACAGCGAAGAAGGAAGACATCCGACGATTCAGCCCCTGAAGTGGCCCTAATGGTCTTCTGAAGCATCGACTTCAGCGACGAAATCTTTCAAGTGGTTCTGGTGGCCTTTTGGTCACTTGTAAAGCCGTAAACCAAAGTCTTTCACGGTATGCGTGACTCTCCGGGCAATTAAACCCTTAAGCCGCTCCTCGACCACGTATTCAGTGAATAACAACGACATTTAAAGCTCTAGCAGATGACTAACGCGAGCTTTATACTTGAACGGTGCTTGTGGCATGGATATCGATCATCCGCGCGGCCTAATCGATACATGCGAGGGTGTCACAGGGCGCGATGAGTGAAGAATATACCATCTTCTCGTCAAATTTGACACTTCAAGTCGAACAGAACATCTTCCAAATCGAAATGGAACTCTTTCAAATTCAACAGGCCACGTTTTAAGAAAATTAAATGAATTTTCACTTAAAAATTTATTTTGACTTACCGCCCAGAGACAGGGTGTCCAAAAATGATTGAACTCATAAAATTCATAAAATTCTGATTCGTCCATCTACGAAGGTGTTTTTAGGCGTATTTCTAGATGCAGGTGAGCAAAAAGTTCCGACGCTTCGAACGAATAGATTGCGCCATGCACTCAACCAACAAGGGGAAACCGTATTTAACCATATGAACGAGTGCATGGCGCAGTCTTCTCGTGCGTAGCGCTGAGATTTTTGCCTCCTCTTGAAAATATGCCTAAAAGAACCCCGTAGCTGTACGAATAAGAATTTTGTGAGAGAAGCTGAACAGCGCAATCAATTTTTGGACACCCTGTGTAGCCGGGAAAGTCAAAATAATTTTTAAGTGAAAGTTCCTTTGAATTTCTTGAAACGTGGCCCGTTTATTTTGAAAGACTTCCATTTCAAATTGGAAAATGTTCCTTTTGGTATGAAAAATTCTAGTTTGAGGAGAAAGTGGTATATTACTTCAGCCATTTCGCGATGTGACATCTACATAGATATCGATTATGCCGCGCGTAGGATCGATATCGATGCCTTTACTACCGTACTAGTGTAGAAACCCGCTTAGTCATCGGCACCGGCTATTGACGGCGTTGTTATTCTATGAATACGAGGTCGAAGAGCGGCTTAAGGGTTTAATTGCCCGGAGAGCCACCGTGTTTCATGAAAGACTTTGGGTTTACAGCTTTACGGCTAAACACAAGCGGCTAAGCAGACCACTTAGATCACTTGGAGAATTTCATCGCTGTAATGAGTCCTTCTGAAGACCACTAGAGCCACGCCAGGAACTGAGTGGTCCGGCAGACCAAACAACTTGGCGCTGACGGTCTAACAACAAAACCTATTTTTGGGCAAATATACCCTAGCGGCGCCTAAGTTTGACTAATGCGCGGCATGCTGTTAGTCCCCAGAGCAATCTCGTTCCCATGCACTTTACCTGCCGCGATTGTTGTGTTTTCCGCGGCTCGTGTGACTCACCCACGAGCCGCGACGAAGGCAAGGCTGCTCCGCTGCTGAGGAGCTCGACGCAGACAGCGGCAGCCTGTCGAGTACAACTCCTTAGTCATCGCGTTCGTTATTGACGACGAGGTGACGAGTTAGAGCCGGGTACTGTAGCTATAACGGCCAGAAGCTGCCTATAATTAGCTTCCTGAGTGGGAGAGGAGGTGGCGAGTTAGAGGTGCAGCGGCTCCTACCGGTTTCTAAAGGCCGGAAGGAGCGTCGAATTCACCTCGACAAATCGGACAGCAAGAGAAGGGCACGGCCTAAACGGAGGAAACCAGGGGCCGGATTCATCAAAGTTACTGCAGTAACTTTAACGGAGAATTGTAAGCAAAAAGCTCAGATAACGTGGCTTATCAAGCGATATGGTGAGCGATAAGCCACGTTATCTGAGCTTTTCGCTTACGATTCTCTGTCAAAGTTACTGCAGTAACTTTGATGAATCCGGCCCCAGAGAATCCATCTTGAAGAAGAACGGCGTCTTCCGCCGAGTCATCGGGAGGATTCGAAGAACTGAGGACTTCTAGGAGTAATTCGAAGGCATTGAATATGCTGACGAGCTATTACGGAGTCCAGGGTGAGTCAGAAGACTCACACTCACGACATTTGACATCAGTGAATGCCTAATCGCGTCTGTCCTCGTGGGTTTCCATGAATCTGGGAATGCTAGTTCATCAGATGACTCACTAAAAACCGCCTAAAACACGTCAGGAGGAAGTAGATCGGATGATTGTCGTGCGCGTGGGCCGCTTCGGAATCCTATGAAGCTTATTCTGAGGAAGAGTGGATTATAGGCTGAGTATCAGGCTGTATGGAGCTAAATGGAGCGGAACGACGACTTCGAGCTTCGAATGGCGCCGTATCTCGAATAACGGATGAGCAGGAAAGTGCAGGGTAGCGTGCGCCGTTCTGCTTGACGTCATGTCCACCAATCCAAGTTCGGCTTTCTATGAATCGTGGCATGCGGACGCAGACGAATACGACGTCTTCTTCGAGCTGTTGGCCCAGGTTGTCGGACGGTTCATTTCGACTACCGTTTTGGCGCCTTCGCCTTCTTCAGGACCTTGAAAAGCCGGAAACACTTACGACATACGACTAGTCTAAACAATACATCGCCATATAGAATGCTGGTCCTAAGGTGAACAGAAAGAAGAGCCGAGAGCTTAGTTACAAATGAGTGGCTAACCGCACAGATGGTTGCCGAAAAGGACCACCAGTCCCAGATGGACGTAGACGTGGGTGAATGAGCTTAGCAACGGCTTCACTCGATTAAAATGCTCATGTAGGTCTGATCATGTAGATCACAATCCACATAGCTCGACGAAGAGTGCTAGTTCTTGGATTTTTGCCCGTAGACACTCTTCTTTCCGGTTGCCCTGAGGCTCTTAGCTTCCATCTGAGACACATCCAATGTCTTGTAAGCCAATATATTGAAAGATTGACATTGGAAGCATGTTGAATCGCAGCTAAGGGCCTTCAGGTCAACCAGAAAAAAGGGTGTTGGAAAAATCCCTAAAAACTGGCAGTCTTCTTCGAGCTCAGTGGATTGTGACACGATCAGACCTACATGAGCATTTGAGTCGAGTGGTTCCTCGCCGAAGCGCATTTACCCACTTCTACCTATCTAGGGCTGGTGGTCCTCTTCGGCAACCACTTGTAGGGTTAGTCGTTCATTTGTAACTATGCTGTCGGCTCTTCCTTCTGTTTACGTAGGTCCAGTATTCCATATGGCGAAGTACTGTTCGTGCTGGTCGTGTAGGGTAAAAGTTTCTGACTTTCAAGGCTTTGAAAAAGTTAGAAGAAGTGCCAAAGTGGAAGTCGAAATCAACTATCGAGTAACCTTAGCCAACCGCTCGAAGAAGGAGCCGTATTTGTCTCACCAGGATACTATCTCAACGGTAGGTCGGAACGGCGCAAATGTTGTATATGGTCAAAACCGCCTCTCTCTGGGAAATAACAAACTGCAGGTATCTCGACCCCAATACAACTCTGCGCAGAGTTAGGGGCGACGGAAGTCGCGGTTTGGCGCCCTGTTGATTCACGTGCTCCACAGCTGACGGGCGCGCGCGGGATGAGGGCTCGTATCGCGGCCAAGCGCAGTGCTCAGGTGGCGTAGTAGGGAAGAGCTCGGGCTCGTAAACGCGGGGTCGGGGGTTTGGATCCTGCAGACTGCGTTCGTTTTGCACTTTTGCAAAATCCATGTTTATCATATAGGTAATCCACTTAGGGGTATTATAGTGTGTTATAGAGCATGTTTACATTTAACATATGCTTCAAACTACAGATTAGCTAAAATGTTCACTTCTGTGTGTCACTTATTTTAAGCCTATTTTGTGTGACCGTAGTTATGTAACGATAGATATTTTGTGGCCCTAGTTGAAAGTTCTGACTCCACCGACAAGACTTCGATCAAAAAAAAATTCCGCTGAAACTTCGTCTAGGGGGGTTATCTGGGGTGCTGATCACGAATCTGACATCCGTTTTTCACGATGCGGTCGGAGACCACCCATAGCTTTAACAAGGGTGATCCAGGCAGAGTCACCGATTTCGCTGAAACTTTGTTTAGGGGGGGTTATTTGGGGTGCTGATCACGAATCTGACATTCGTTTTTCTTGATTCTGTCTCTACCTGCCGTCATAGGCAGGGCAGAAACTTTAAGAATGTAATCCTGTGCCTTCCTGTATCTATATTATTCAGCCGAATCGTGAAAAACGAATGTCAGATTCGTGATCAGCACCCCAGATAACCCCCTAGACGAAGTTTCAGCGGAATTTTTTTTTGATCGAAGTCTTGTCGGTGGAGTCAGAACTTTCAACTAGTGCCACAAAATATCTATCGTTACATAACTACGGTCACACAAAATAGGCTTAAAATAAGTGACACACAGAAGTGAACATTTTAGCTAATCTGTAGTTTGAAGCATATGTTATATGTGAACATGCTCTATAACACACTATAATACCCCTAGGTGGATTACCTATATGATAAACATGGATTTTGCAAAAGTGCAAAACGAACGCAGTCTGCAGGATCCAAACCCCCGACCCCGCGTTTACGAGCCCGAGCTCTTCCCTACTACGCCACCTGAGCACTGCGCTTGGCCGCGATACGAGCCCTCATCCCGCGCGCGCCCGTCAGCTGTGGAGCACGTGAATCAACAGGGCGCCAACCCGCGACTTCCGTCGCCCCTAACTCTGCGCAGAGTTGTATTGGGGTCGAGATACCTGCAGTTTGTTACTACCCAGAGAGAGGCGGTTCTGCCCATATACAACACTTGCGCCGTTCCGACCTACCGTTGAGATAGTATCCTGGTCAGTCAGCCTGCCACGGCTCACAGAAAGCCGAACTTGAACATGGTGGATGTGACTTCAAGCGGAACGGCTTAAGCTATCCTGCACCTCCATGCTTTGCCGACATTTGAGATGTGGTACGGCGCCGTTCGAAGTTCTCGCTCGCTGTTGCGCTCCATTTAGCTCCACATAGCCTAATACCCAGCCTATAATCCACTCTTCCTCCAAATCTAGTATTCCGAAGCAGCCCACGCTCACGTCAGTCATTCCATCTACTTCCTGGTCGTCTGTCTCGTAGCGTGTTTGAGGTGCTTTTTCGAGTCAACTGGTGGACTAGCAGCTTCAATTTCATGGAAACAAACGAGGACAGACGCGATTAGGGATTCCAATGGTTCAGAGCGTTCACTGATGTTAGAAGTTTTGGAATGAGGCGTCTATTTAAGGCGTCTTATTGCCTAATGGATGGATCATGTTCACTACGCTTCTTGCTTCCCGCATGAGAGGCGTTCCCAAGGCTTAGGCCCACTTCATGGTCAAGAGACGTGGTTAATAGAATTCCATACAGGGGCGGTGACCATGTTCGTTTTTAGTTTCAAACCGAACACACGGCCAGATGCAGTTGTTCTCACCCCTGAAGCGGCAGCATATGGTGGCCTCGTCAGCTCAGCTGTCCACCTCACGCTGTGCCCAGATGCCGACTGTTTTCAGTTTTCAGAGCGATTTTAGCTGAAAACTGGGATTTGAATGTTCGTTCACATTGACGTTGTCCCGTACTGTTTTCTGAAGAAGACGCAATTCACAAAGGTCATGGAATGCGCCATGCCTGTGTTTTTTTGTGAGGAAATTCGGCTGTGCGAATCGAATAAAAATCGCGACGTCGTCTGCAAGAGCATGGCGCAATCCTTTTTGACACTAAAAGTGGCAGGTTTCCTGATCTTTAAAACAATCTTTAGACCTTTATTTCACCCAAAAAATTTTTTTTATAGAATTTGTAAACAAAAGCAAAAAAACTTTTTGATCAGGTGAATTTTAACTTTAATTTAAACGCGGCGCGACACTACGATTGCCACAGATATCGACTTTCGCGTCGCCCGATCGATATCTATCCCGGCTGTGGTACCGCGCCGCGCAGCGGCGCAAGTATAATCTGGGGCTAGGAGAATAGAAATTTTCTGACATATGAGCGGCATGGAACGCGCCATGCACTCGTCCGAAATGTCGCATTTCACGCCCGATTGATTGCGTTTACTTGTTAAAACTTCTTCACAAAGGGCCCGGATCGATTGATTCGTCCATCTTTCAAGGTTTAAAACTTAAAAACACACTACGGCTTTCGAAAAATGCAGGGAATCCTAAAAAATGCGGGTACTGTTTGGAAGGTTCTAATATTGCTGCTAGTGAAACTTTTGAAGTTGCTGATGGCTCATATGAAAGCACAGGACAACGAGATTTCCACGGCATGTAAACATTTAAGATTGCGCCATGCATTCGCCTGAAGCTTTGCATTGCATACTCGATTGATTGTGCGTGGACTGAATGCTTGTTACGGTCTCGCTACTTCTTGGCCAGATTAACCTGTGCTGTACCTGACGTGCGGATTTTGATTTAAATGTGAGCAGGAGACGGATTCTGTTGACTAATGAAGCAACATTCAAGCTGAATGGCTGATGTTAATCGGCATATGAGCGGATGAGCGATAGAAAACGTTAAAAGAAGCACATTACAGGTTAATCTGGCCAAGATTGTAACAAGCATTCTGCCCATACACAATCAATCGAGTCAGAAATGCAAGGTTTCAGGCGGGGCGTGGCGCAATCTTGACAATTTGCACCACGCAGAAATCTCGTTGCTGTGTGCTTTCATATGGGTCTCAAACATCTTCAAAAGCTTCGTTTGCAGTCAGGTTAGAACCTTTCAAACCGTACCTGCATTTTCAGGATACCCTCCATTTTTCGCAGGCCATAGTGTGTGTTTAAGTTTTAAACCTTAAAGGAAGCACGAATCAATCGATACGGCCACTTTGTGAAGAAATTATAACATGTATTCAAGCGAAACACAATCAATCGAGTATAAAATGCGAAATATCAGACGAATGCATGGCGCATTCTAAACAGCTCATGGGCCAGACTTTGTGCGGTACCTTTACTCTGAGGAAAGTTAGTACCTTTCTAACAATGTATACATTTTTTGAGACCTTGTACAAACCTCAGTCAGTCGGAACAGGAAAAATGGCCCTTTTGGTGCTATCGCAGAAAGGTGTGGCCACCGACGACGCGCGCAAGACCACAAGTCAAACCACGATCAAACAACAAATGCCATGTCACACCGCATTGTTCTCAAATTACCGTGTGTTGACCGGTCACGATACCATGTTTCACCAGGCAAAACACGACAATTTGGAAGAAATGCGATGTCACGGTAAAGATGCCCATTTTTCATGGAAAATAGCTGCCCTCGAAAACTATCGGTGACTTCATTTCGACCCGAAAAGGCGTTGATTCACGTAAGAGTTCCTGGCTTCAGTTGTGATAAACCGGTGAAGGTTATCCTACCTGAGGTCACGTCAAGCTGGACTTTAAATCAACTTTCTAGGGAGGATTAACATTTTGGGTTTTTTCATTATCTATTAAAGGTGCAGGAGATGTCGCTCTAACAATGGAAGGCGTTTTCTCGGCGTCCTTTCTCAATTCTAAATGTCGCGGGCGGCTTTTCCTTTCAAAAGCGGTTACCACGACCACCTTTTCGTTCAAAAGTTACGGCAGCAGCTCCAGAAAAGCTCCGCGAATGACTCAGACTCAGGGGCACGTAGGTTTCCCATGGCCAGGCTGAAGCGACCGCACCGCGGGTGGTTCCCGTATTCCCAGGTAACAAGGCCGGGAGGTGGGGGTGCTAAAGGCCCGTTGCTGCTGCTAACCGTTCTCTCTCGGGGCGCTAATCCCCGTTGTTCGCGAAGTGACACGAAAGTGCTGTGCTTTGAGGAGCTATCAGCTGCGGTGCCGCTGGCGAAGTGAACGGCGCGATGACGATGGGTGGGGGCGGAGTCGAGGGTGCGAGTAATTGTTCGGGCGCCTCCTATTACGGCGACAGTCCACAACAGCAGCAGCAGCAGCAGCTTGCCATGGTATTTCTAATGCTTTGCGCCACGCAGCAACGTCAGTCAATCGTGAGTGTTGCCGTTTCTGTTACTGATTTCTGAATGGATTACGGTATTGAGGCGATTTTCACAAGCCCCGCCCCTTTCGTAACTCTTTGTCATCGATCGATTTCCACCCAGATTGGGGGCTTTTTTGTAAACTGCATGCGAGAGTGTTTTCTATGTGTGTATGTTTCTAAAAGAGATTCAAAAGTGTCCAAGAAGCAGGTCCAAGAAGATTAGGCCTAGCTAGGGGCCTGGCCTCGCGCACTTCAGTTCTGGCCTGTTGGCACGCGATGATGATGATGATGGATAAGTGGCCATCCATTGACGCTATTAGATCTCGATTAGGCCCTGATCGCTGAAGTCTGTGGGACAGGACACTCCCTGAAGAAGCCATCGTTTTCGATCAATACGTATCCTTTGTATGCTGGGAAAATGGCAAGCTATAAACGCGACGATATAATCGATTTCTTTCAAATTTTGAGCACTTAGGGTCTAATGTGTAACTATATCGATTTGAAAAATAAATAAATAAAAATGATCAATTATATCAATTTTTAAATTTTGCAAAGAGAATCTGTATATGCCGGTTAATCACTTTTTTGAACGTCATTGGCTTTTTTTGTGGAAATTTTAAAACAAAATAATTTTATCTAAAATTCTGTGATTAAAAAGTTAGCAAATATGGTGTATGAATTTAATTTTTCAACAAATAATGCAAATCTTTAGATTTCTAATAGTTTTGGTGCAAATGTAGGTGAAAATCATTCCTTTTGCCACTGCTGCCGGTTCTTCCGTGCGTCCACGCGAAATTATTTGCAGCTGGAAAATGTGACAGGTTTGACGTGATCTAACGAGCCGAACTGTTTCAATTTTTGCGGGAAAGTCGCGAATATAATGGCCGCTGAACTATGTAACCTTACTATATGCAAGAAGATTGTCCGTCCGTGCGTCCGCGAAAAATTACTTGCCGCTGAGCAACATAACATGCTCGAAGTGCTTCGTAACATCTCGACCAAGCGACGGATGTTATTGAATACTTTGCGTACAACGGGAGAATACTGTAAGTGTCAGTGTAAATCTGTCTGTTAGTCCTTCCATGCGTCCGCGCGAAATTATTTGCAGCTGGAAAATGTGACAGGTTTGACGTGATCTAACGGGCCAAACTGTTTCAATTTTTACGGGAGAGTCGCGAATATAATGGCCGCTGAACTCTGGGATCCTGCTGTATTTAAAAAAGTTTGTCCATCCGTGCCTCCGCGAAAAATTACTTGCCGCTGAACAGCATAACATCCTTGAAGTGTTTCGTAACGTCTCAACCAAATGACAGATGTTGTCGAATAGTGTGAGAATGACGCTGCAGTGATAGCTTATAGACCTCGTAATCTATCTCTTAGTCCTTCCATGCGTCCGCGCGAAATTATTTGCAGCTGGAAAATGTGACAGGTTTGACGTGATCTAACGGGCCAAACTTTCAATTTTTGTGGTAGAGTCGCGAATATAATGGCCGCTGAACTCTGGGATCCTGCTGTATTTAAAAAAGTTTGTCCATTCGTGCGTCCGCGAAAAATTACTTGCCGCTGAACAGCATAACATCCTTGAAGTGTTTCGTAACGTCTCAACCAAATGACAGATGTTGTCGAATAGTGTGAGAATGACGCTGCAGTGATAGCTGATAGACCTCGTAATCTATCTGTTAGTCCTTCCATGCGTCCGCGCGAAATTATTTGCAGCTGGAAAATGTGACAGGTTTGATGTGATCTAACGGGCCAAACTTTCAATTTTTGTGGTAGAGTCGCGAATATAATGGCCGCTGAACTATGTAACCTTACTATATGCAAAGGAGATTGTCCGTCCGTGCGTCCGCGAAAAATTCCTTGCCGTTGAACTTACTTCGCAACATCTCAACCAACAGACAGATGTTATCGAGCAGTGTGAGAATGACGCAACAATGATAGGCGATGGACCTCGTTACCACGCTGTTATGTAGTCCTTCCATGCGTCCGCGCGAAATAATTGACCGCCTACCGAACATACTTGATGCGCGTGAAATTCAGCAATGGACTAGTTAGTAAATGTGGTGCATAAGTGTATCCTAAAATTGATAAATCCAGTTTCCCAGTAATTTTGGTATGTAGGTTCAGATTCGTTTTTTGCTATGTGTGTAGAGTCCCTCTATGCGTCGGCGAGAAATTATTTTCCGTTGAACAGCATAGCATGCTTGACATGCTTTGTAACATCTCATCCAACCAACAGATGTAATTGAATGCTTTGGGTATGACACGAGAATACTATAAGTGAGAATGTAAATCTGTCTGTTAGTCCTACCATGCGTCCGCACAAAATATTTGGTCGGTTGACCTACACATTCAGTGACTTGTAAATCAATTGTTATCGATTTCTGTGAGAAAGGCGCGAAAATTGTGACCATTACAACGGTGGTTCACATAATGCTTGGTCCGTCTGTTGTTCATTCTGTGCTTCCGCGCAAAATAATTGGCCAGTGGACACGTCTCACATGCTTCGTAGCAGAATGTGAGCAGAACCAACCAACCCTTGAGGGATCAATTTGTGTCGGAATGTTGCAAATATAATGACCGCCGAACAACAAATCGATCAGTTAATCGATATCGATCGATTTCTATCGATTTCTTCATTAAGTTATATCCAGTCTTCAACATTCACTTCCGTGTTTGGTCTGTTTAGACGGGCGCGGATGATGTGTGATGCTATTCGTGTTCCGGAGGTTGCTTGGTCATAGGCGACGTGATTTTTGCCGTGTTTTCCGCATAGTTAATTGCCCGGCGACATGTAGTGTACAGATATCGTGCTCTGCGGCCTGCAGAGTGCTCTGAGCTGCTGCTGCTGCTGACTCATCTGGAGATTAGGCCTACGACTTGCAGCTTTTGGATGCATATAGTGAATGAATCTTGTTCAGGGAAGTTCCTCAGCCGTGAACTCCACCTTAGTGAACAAAACAAAGCTTGAAGGCCCTTAAATGCGTCTCAGAGAGTCCCAGAAGTCAAATACACGGCGCAAACTCAAAGTCTCAGGGAAATCGGCGGTTAGTACATAGATGATGATGACCAGCGCTGGGTTTCAAGGGCAAGAATTTTTTTCATGTCCTGCTTCACATAAAAGAGTCGATCCGTGAGTCCGTCTATGCGTCCGCGCAAAATTAATTGCCGCTGAAAGGTATTCGCGGCATATAATCAAAATCAACTTTATATGAATCAATGCGAATACGATCGTCGTTGATCAGACATCATAACATAAGTAATATCATTTATCCGACAATTGTCAATCAGTTTTATCGATTTTTTATCTGGAGTGTTCATCAAGTGTCAACTCTAGAGAAAAATCGATAAATTTGATCGATAATTAAAGGACGATTTATATTATTTGCATGTTTTGGTGCCTGATCATCAGCCACTGTAGTATTCGAGCCATAACAATTTGACTTTACCCATGCAGCAAACGCGTTTGGGACGCAGTTAATTTTGCGCGGACACACGGACGGACTCACGGATTAGCTATTTTATGATATTGGAAAATGTCTTTGTCTGTGAAACCCAGAACAGGCCATCGCCTTGATTCTATCCTATGGCTTCTCTGTGACTTTGAGATTGCGCCATGCATTTGACTTCTGGGACTTCCCGAGGCGCACTTTTACAAGCGTTTAGTCAGGGCCTGTTCATACTTCGCGACGAGGGCAACGGGAGCGATTGGTCGGCCAAGCAAATCATACGTATCGATTCTTGCTGGACGATCACTCGGCGAAAATCGATACGTATGATTTGCCCGGCCGACCAATCGCTCTCGTCGCTTCCGTCGTGAAGCATGAACAGGCCCTGAGTCCGTGTCAAAAGCCCTTTAACCAGCCTCCGGTTTCCTTATGATTGACCACAGATCGGAGCTGCTAAACTGGTCAGATTTCCGATTTCGGTCCCGTTTACCCTCGAGATACGCCGGCCGGAAGTCGAAGGTGTGAACTTCTCTGCTCGTGTGGGTGTAATGACTAGGTCGATCGTATCAGTTCCAGCTTGACACAATGACCACAGCCACTGGGTTCTCGTGTCGAGAATCGGTGTGAAGTTCTTTATTCCCCTCCGAGGTCACCGTGGCATGGCGCGGTTCTTCGGCGACGATGATTTGTGCGACGCTTTGGCGCCTTTGTCGCCGCGGCGGCGCCCTCGTCACCTCTTATCAATTAAAGCGCGTTCACTGCGGGGGTGAGGAGCTGTGTTGGCGATGCCGCTGCGCCGTCGCCGGGCCTTCTGCCGCCCAATAAGGTCGTCGGCGCATCGAGCGAGGTGTTAATATGGGACCGGCGATACGTCTTTTGTACCGTATGCCCCGCCGGCAACTCTTGCGGCGTTTCCTTTTGTGGACTGGTGTGTGTTGTCATTGTAGCAGTTGGCCTAATCCTCAAAGTGCCTTTCTTCTGGCAGCAGATGATTTTTCTTCAGCGCCATTGGCTGGTTTTGGAGTCGCAGGGTGTTTTCCCGAGCTGTCCTGGTTGATCGGAGACGTTACATGGCGTCGAGGGGTGTTGGTTGAACTGTGGACATCAAGGTCGAATAATTGGAGATGTCTTCAGTTCGATCGACACCCCTGGACGCCATGTAGCGTCTCTCGTCAACCAGTACAGCGCGGGAAAATGCCCTGGGACCTTAAAACCAACCAATGGCGTCGAAGATAAATCATCTGCTGCCAGAAGAAAGCCACTTTGGGGAATAGGACAACTGCTACAACGGCATCACACACTTGTCCACAAAAGGAAACACCGGACGAGTTTCCGGCGAGGCATACGGTACAAGGGACGTATCGCTGGTCCCATATCCTCTGCCAGAAGAATCGAACGACGGCTTTCTCGGGCCAACACAGTCAAGCAGCGCTGTCGTATCGGATCCATTAGACGTCGTCGAAAAGAACGAGGCGACGATGATGATGACCGGAAGTGCACCGAGCGGCGGCGGCGGCGGCGATGGTTTGTCGCGATCGGAGGGTGTCGGCGGCGGCCATGTGCTTCGTCGTGTCCTCTTTGTCCGAAGACGTCATCATGTGTTCCGGTGGTGGCCGGCGGGACGGGTGTGGATTGCGCAAGCGGACGTGAAGAGCCCATCCAACACTGACGCAACGAGGCGCTCAAGTGGCTGGTTAAGACCTGGGATGGCTTTGTTGGTGGTGGCGACGAGGAAGGAAAATCCCATATAAAGCTGCCTATGTAGATTGTAGAATGCGTGGCGCATTCCCTAGAGATCGATTAGCACCTCTATCCTCATCGTTTGCCGCTTTCCATCGGATTTCATGGCTTAGAAGTGACGGCAGAGTGGCAGTACGCGCCCTTCTGGTGGACCTCAGTTCGATTCCGCCCTCGGTCAACTAAGAATCGACGAATACGGACCTAAAAGGTCATTTTTGATACAAAATGGCGTTTAAAATCGGCGGTGGTCATCGTAGATCTTGGGGATACGCCATGCATTCTACTCGTGGGGCCTGTTAGTGAATTACCTTGTCAAGACATCGGACAGGGTATTACTACGCTTCCAGTGTTGACCTCCATGATGGTTAACCTTTCAAGTTCGAGTAAAACTTTTTCTTGTTGCGAAAATAGTGACCGCCTTTTTGGTGTTCCTCTAAGCAGCCTGAGAAAGACGGTCAGTGCTGAGTGTCGCGAAAATAACGGCCGCTCCAGGAACCTGCCTTCGAAATGTTCGAAATGACGTTCAAATGGATGGAATCCTCTAGGAAACGCAGCCTATTCAGGAACGGCCATTATTTTTTCGACGACTCACTGCGGACGGTGCGTACCGAGGCTAAGGGCGCTGACGAATGGTCGTCCGGGCAAGGAATTCGTGTCGATTAGAGAATAGTATTATATCTTAATTTAAATAAATAAAGTAGATAGATACAAGAGTAAGTAAATAAGTAGTATTAATAGTAAATAAATAAATAAATAAATAAATAAATAAATATGGCCTGTAAGATTAGGTCAATCCGCATGTCCGCGGGTTCGTCTGTGGGTGCGTCCAGGCAAAAGTAATGGCCGGTGCATGGAATTCACGGCATGCGTGCAATATCGATCGGTAAAAGAACTGGACGATCACTCGGATTTAATCGATTCGTATCCTTTGAACGAATGGCTCAGTCGTTTCCGTTGCGGATTATGAACAGGCCCCCTTCAAGTAGAGTGTGGGCACCTTCGATAGCATACGAGTGTTCGATAACATCGGAAGTGTGCGTCGGATCTATGAGCTCGTCCACGCAAAAATAATGGCCGGTGCATGTAATTCGTCTCATCAATATCGATCGGTATTATCGTCATGAAATCGTCTGGGATTAATCGATAACACTGAACGCGTACGTCGGATCTTGGAGTCCGTCCACGCAAAAATAATGGCCGATGCGTGTAATTGGAATCATGCAGGCAATATTGATCGGTATTATCGACGTGGGATCGCACGGAAGTAATTGATAACACTGGATGTGTTAGATGGATCGCAGCGTCGCTGCTCGCTAGAATATAATGTGTAGCGAAAATAATGGCCGCTGTATGGTCTAGCCCGCCATAGACATCTTCTTCTTGCGCACAAAGCGCTCCTTCCGACGGTGGCAAGAGTCCACTGCCCTTCTGCTACGCATGCATGGTGTGCAATTGCAGAATTTGAGCAGAATTCGGCAGTCTCCTTGAAGAGAGCGGTAAGCCAGGAAAGTCACCCAAGGAGGCGCTATTCGTGCTGTGACGCAACACGAGCGCACTGCAGTGGATTCGGGACAGGTGTGAGTGCGGCGACAATTGTGGCCCGCGAACAAAACGTTCATCTGTCCGTCGGTCGCCGCCGAGAAGGTGACGATTAGAGCGGATTCGGCGCCTGGGAATGGGCTATGATATGGGCTGTATTCGAAGGACTGCTTGCGGCCGTTGGGCGGCCTGGAGTTTCCTTCAGCAGCTCAAGCTCAAGAGAGAACAGCAGAAGCTGGAGAACAGCCCGATTGGCTGGATTCTTGGCCTTTGAAATGGTGAAAATCCACTTCGAGAAAGTTGTGAGCGGAATTTCAAGGCGGAGGGCTGAACTATCTCCTCGCCGCGCATTCTGCCGGCTAAGAACCTCCACCCCCGCAGTGGTCCATTTCTAGCCCGCAGAATGCGCCAAGAGAACCCAACGCTCCGTGCTTTGAAGTTCCGCCCCCAATTTTTTAGAGAATGGCAGTTGGTAGCTGCGAATTCTGCGATTTCCACATCGATGCTGGGAAATCCGACCATGGCGGCCGTGTTCCTAGGTCCGACAGCTGGCGCTGCACTTCCTGGTCGCCTCTGCAGTTGCGCGACGAAGATCCCGTGTGTAACGAAGTGGGCGAAGATTCGCCGAAACTGCATGGGAACCACCGTAGCTGATCCAACCCCCGGCGGAAGTTCTCATGTATCATGATGCCCCATCGTCGTCAGTTACAGCGGTCGTGACACCTGTTTTTCAGCGAGAACATGTTGTGCTGTCAGTGCGACAGCGGATGAGGGATTAGTATAGTTCTGTTCTGTGTAGATGATCTGGAAGCGTTCACCTTGCAGCCGCTGCTGCTGCTGCGGAATGGCTTGTTCGTTAGTCGCCATGAGTTGTTGAGTCATCGGCGATGCTATAAGTAGCCGCGATGAGGTCTAATCGAGCGAGCTAATTGCGTGAAAAACTCACGTAGAGCAGCGAAAATCCCGTCAAGGTGCTGCCGACTGAGTCATGCGGAGATTTGCGCCGTCCAGCGCGCGAAAGGAGGTCTTAGGAGGGCGACAATTAGGAGGGATTGAGGTTCTGAGACAGTAAAATGGGATTTGTAGGGCTTTGCATAGACACCAGTGGCAAAATGACTATATATCGAGGCGAGAAAGTCGACTATATCGATCAGTACTGCTTCGATGCTATGAAATTCGCTTACCGGCCATTAATTTTGCGTGGGCGGATTCACGAGCAGATTCTCGGACTGTATACAAACTCGGGAAACTGTATGCAATAAGACCGTCTCGCGTTTAGTATTCTCTCATGGTTCCTTGGTATCGCGGAGTCGATCAAAATTCGAGATTTCCATTCATTGGTCATTAATTTTGCGTGGACAGACTCATGGACTGAGTCTCGAACGCGCAAATTAACTCAATGATATTCAAACAAATGCGTAACTAAATAAGAGTACACCCAAGATTCCTGCATCGATGAGTCACTCACTTGGGTGGAGAATGCCCGTTCACAGGCCATTAATTTTGCGTGGACGGACTCACGAACGAAGTCTCGGACACTAGGTTTAGGAGATTTGTATATATTAAGACTGTTTCGTGTTTATTGTATCGGCATGATTTCTTGGCATCGGGGAGCCACTCACTTAGGCGCGAAATTCCCTTTCATTGGCCATTAATTTTGCTTGGACAGATTCACAGACGGACTTTCGGACGCGTAGGTTAACTCAATTATATACAAAAAATACGGAACTAAATAGGACTATACTCACACGGTTCCGGCATCGGGGAGTCACTCAATTAAGAGCGATAATCTTGTTCACAGGCCATTAATTTTGCGTGGACGGACTCACGAACAGAGTCTCGGACACTAGGATTAGGAAATTTGTATATAGTAAGGCTGTCTAGCGTTGCTTGCTTGAATCGAGCGAGCTAATTGCGTGAAAAACTCACGTAGAGCAGCGAAAATCCCGTCAAGGTGCTGTCGAGTGAGTCATGCGGAGATTTGCGCCGTCAACCGCGCGAAAGAAGGTCTTAGGAGGAGGCAATCAGGAGGGATTGAGGTTCTGAGACAGTAAAATTGGATTTGTAGAGCTTTGCTTAGATACCAGTGGCAAAATGACTATCTATCGAGGCGAGAAAATCGATAATATCGATCAATACTGCTTCCATGCTATGAAGCTCGCCCACTGGCCATTAATTTTGCGTGAGCGGACTCATGAACAGAATCTCGGACACTAGGAGTAGGGAAACTTAGGGAAACTGTATACAATAAGACTGTCTAGCGTTTATTATACTTGCTTGATTCTTTGGCATCGCGGAGTTGATCAAAATTCGAAATTTTCGTTCACCGGCCACTAATTTTGCATGGACAGACTCATGGGCAGAGGCTCGAACGCGCAAATTAACTCGGTTATATTCAGACAAATGCGTAACTAAATAATCTTGCACTCGCAAGATTCTGGCGTCGGTGAGTCACTCACTCTGGTGGGAATGTTCGTTCACCGGCTATTAATTTTGCGTGGATAGACTCATAGACAGAGTATTGGACGCACAAATTAACTCGATTATATTTAATCAAATGCACTACTAAGTAAGATGGCACTCGCAAGATTCCGGCATCGGCGAGTCACTCACTTTGGTGGAGAATGTCCCTTCACCGGCCATTAATTTTGCGTGGACACAGAGAGGGAGTCTAGGACTGTATAAATGAGACTGCCTAGCGTTTATTGTAATCGTATGGTTCCTTGGCATCGAGGAGACATTCATACAAATGCACAATTTTCGTTTATTAGTGCTTAATTTTACGTGGACAGACTCATAGACGGACTCTCGGACGCACGACATAGCTCTATTGTATACGAACAATCGCGAAACTAAATTTTCAAGATTTCGGCATCGGAAAGTTATTGAATTGCGCGTGAAATACCTGCTCAACGGCTATTAATTTTGCGTGGACAGAGTCACAGGCATAGTCTCGAAAACGCAGTTTCGGAAGGCCATGTGCCAAAAGTCCGTAGAGAATTATACGCTCACGATTCCGGCATCGGACTGTCAAGTAGGGCGAAAAGCTGTCTATCGGCCATTAATTTCGCGTCGACGAGGTCACAGACGAACTAGCGGATACGCGCATTCACCCAACCTTACAGTTCAGGCGATTTAAAATGCCAAATAAAACATGGGATTGAGACGTAAATAAACAATAAACAGTGCGTAAATGAAACAAAGAAGTAGTGCTGAAGTGTGGACTCCTTTGGAATGCGCCATGCACTCCGCTTTTTGCGAAATTGTGGGGAGCTAGGAGATACGGCTGATTTCTGTTCTGAGGTCTTGTAGAGGAGGAACTCAACCCAAATTCGATACCAAAGAGACATTGGAAATGCGTGGGCGGCTATGTTTAGCTGGTCTCCTGCCACTCGTCGAGGAGCTGATGAGATTTAGATGAGTCAGCGCCGGACTTGCGAAGCCTCCGCGCTGACTCAGTCACTCATTTCGTGCGCATCTGAGGCCACCCCTGCGGCCTCCTCCTCATTCTCCTCGTCCTCGTCCTCCCACATGAGCGCTGAATCAGTGGGTGGTGACCCGAGCTCGCAGTCGTTCGTCATTAATCCTCGACTTGCCAGGGAGTCCCTTTGTCCTCGTCGGTCCCCAGACGGCTCCCCGGGGTGGTCCCGTTGCTCGGGGATCTCGTGCGGGGTCGACCGAGGACGCGGTTTCCGGGCGCCTTTCGACGTGGAGCGCTGGCAGGCGGGTTTCGTCGGGGCTGCGGTTTTTTCCGATCATCGAAGAATCGATCTCCATCAGATGTCCTCGTTCCGGCGCGACGATGGCGACGCATTCCTTGCGTGAGCAGAGCCCGACCGGACGCGGTACTCTTCTCTTTCTCAGCCTGCACGTCGTTGGACGTCGTCGACGGGACGGGCTTTTTCATCGTCACCGTCGACTTGGGCGTAGTTGTTCTTGTTGTTGCTGTTGTTCTGCTGTCCACTTCCGGTGAGCTGAAGCAGGTTCCCGTGGCCAGGCGGATTTCTCGCCCCGGACTCGTCTCTTAAAGGCGATTCTGGAGCAGCTGGCTCGAAGAGTCGTTCGGCACGGGACCGACCGGGCCACTCCGGCTATGGCTGTGTGTGTATGTGTGTGCCGGTGCGTTTACTGAGTCGTCGTCGTTTTGCAGACACACGGAAGACCGGTTTCTCGTGCACTCTACTCTCATACACCGCCACCACCACCTCCGTCACAACGACCCAGTCAGGCCAATGTGCCTGCGCGGCGCACTACTCGGTCGCTCTTTCGTCGTCGTCACCATCGTTGTTGTTGTTTTTGGTCTTTGGAAGCTTGTAGCGCATGAATTCTGATGTTTTTACGCGCCCGCGGTCTTCTGGACACCCCCTGCCTTTGACGAATTCCTCTGAGCTCCATGCGTCGGAAGAGGCCAGTTCTGTCGCCTGGACCGCCAACAGCATAGCCTGGTTATACTCGCGCACGCGCGACATGTGACAACAATCGATATCGATTACACGCCCGGGATGATCGATATCGCTGCTGAGTGCTGAGAAGATTGGCTCTATGGAGAACTAGGCTTAGATGTAGTTTATACTTCGGAGGCTTGCCCGGCATGATTACGAGAAGTCGCAGATATCGATTATTCTCGCTTAGTAATCGATATCTTTGGCGCGTCGTACGCGACAACGTGAGTATTATCACGTCTAACTCTTCTTTTTCCGCTTCAGGCCGTATAGTCGTCTTTGTTAGGCTATTGTTTACCGGAATATTAGGCTAAATAATGCTGGTATTAATAAATAATGATAAAAATAGATAAATAGGTAAATAAATAATAACAACATCTACAATATCTGTAGTAGAAATTGATCCTACCAAGTTGGTTGACTCAAGCGAACTGCTGAACACTGATTGGTTTTTTAGCTGAAAGTTGATACATGTTGTCGATGCGGCCTACATGGGAGAGGAGACGAGAACGAACCTGACCAGCTATGATTGGCTGATGCGTTTGTGCCTCTGCCCTTGTAGACCACACTAATGACTTGGGGGCGCAAAATCCTGGAGAATAAAATGAAATGTTACCATGGCTAGAGTTAGCGCCTCAAACTTGGGTAAATAAACCTTTCAAATTAACCACACGAACCATTCGAAAATTGAAAAAAGCTCATTTGGTATTAATTTATTTCAAAGTCATTGAAATTGAAACGAAATGGCGCGGTTTTCGGTTCAGTTTTCTCATCTTATAGAACATTGACGACTTTTACTAAATTATTAGACAAAATACAATGTTCTATAAGATGAAAAAAAACCGAACCGAAAAACCCGCCATCTCGTTTCGATTTCAATGGCTTTATAATAAATTAATACAAAATATAGTTTTTTTATATTTTCGAATGGTTCGTGTGGTTAATTCGAAAGGTTTATTTACCCAAGTTTGAGGCGCTAACTCTAGCCATGGTAGCATTTCGTTTTCGTTTCAAAGATTTTGCGCCACAAGTCATTAATGTGGTCTACAAAGGAAGGTAAAAACGCAGCAGCCAATCATAACTGGTCAGGTTTGTTCTCGTTTCCTCTCCCATGTAGGCCGCATTGACGACATGTATCAACTTTGACCTACACAGTTCGGAGCGAATGCACCAACAGCGAATCACAGGCAAACATATGTCCTGCCCTGTACGCCTCCATTGATCTGTAGCCAGAGAACGCGTATGCGTTCGGATCTTCGGAACTCTGATTGGTTGATGCGCGTTTTTGCGACCCATGTAGGCCACCTTGACGACAAGTATTTTTTGTTGGAGAAATTGGTACATGTCGCGAAGGTGGCCAGCATTAAGAAGTGGGAATGCGCCAGCCAATCAGGTTACATTGAATGGGTGTGCCATTGAGAGAGGGTGTGTATGGTCGATGTTCTGATTGGTCGGTGTGTGTTTGGTCGGTGGTCTGATTGGTTATGCTCCCAATGCTGCTCACCTTCGCGACATGTACTTCTTTTTGCTACGTCTCCATGTAGGCCACATTAACGACTAGCACCTTTCCAAGTCCCAAGAAGGGTTTCCCCCACCAGCCGGCGATGACGACCAGATGCGCCACGGAAAAGCTGCCGATGATCGGCAGGAAGTTCTGCTTCTGGTTGTGGTGGTGGCGACGGCTTTTCACGGGGTTACAGCGAGCAGGCGCTTCCGGCCAGCGGAACGACGCCGCCGCTGCTGTGTGGTTTTGTGGTTTCGTTCGGCTGACTGACTGAGTGGAAGTGTGTTCCTTACGATGAGAAATTGGATCGTCAGCCGCCTCAGCGGCCGGCCGGCCGTCCTTCTCCATCCGGTCTCTGCAGTGCGTATCTCTCGATTGTCAATAATTGGTAACGCAGTGTAACAGTTCGTCGGAACGTCGACGTATCGATGAGGATGCCCGTCGTTTCAGCAGTTCAGATGGACTTGTCTTCGGAGCCTTCTGAAGCTCCAGAAGTGGTTGGTGAACTTCAGAAGTCGCTCCGGAGGTGGATAGGCTGCCCAGGAACTTGTAGGAGCCTTCTGAGCCTCGCTGGGATCAGGATCGGCTTCTTTGGAACCAGAATGAGCTTCTGGAAGCTATTTCTGTCTAGAAGCGCAAAAATACTGGCCGTTCTCGGTCATCTGTTCACTAAGCAGACCAGAAGGCATCGGAATCAGCAGCGATTTCACCTGCAATGGGCTGGTTATCCTTCTACCGCTCGTTGGGCTCCAGAAATCGCTTCTGAGCAGGATGCGTCGTCGGAACGTCGGCGTATCGATTTGTCGAGCAGTAAGGATAAGCTGCCCGTCCTTTCCATAGCAGTTTAGATGGGCTGATACTATCCTTTTGCTTGTCTTCGGACCCTCCTTAAGATCCAGAAGTGGTCAGTGATCTCGAGAAGTCGCTCCGTGGGTGGATAAACTCGCTGGAGCTTGTAGTGCCGTAGTGCCATGCTTGGATGAGCATTCGACGCGCCAACCAATCAGACCACCGACCAAACACATACCGATCAGTTGGAATATCGACGGCCCGCCCATTTGATGTGGCCTGATTGGCTAGCGCATTCCCACTTCTCAATGCTGGCCACCTTCGCGATATGTACCAATTTTTTCCAACAAAAAATAGTAGTCGTCAATGTGGCCTACATGGGATGCAAAAACGCGCCAGCCAACCAGAGTACCGGACACATACGCGTTCTCCGGCAGTAAATCGGACGCTACAGACCAATAGAGGTGTGAAGAGCAGGACATCAAGAGCGACCAGTGCTCAGTGAGCTCCAGAAGTCGCTTTTGCGGTGGATGCACTTCCGCGAAAACTTTTTTGGAACCGGAGTAATCTTCTGGAGGCCACCCGAGTAGAGTGTGCCGACCTAACCTCCCATGTGTGCCTGGAGGCGCGAAAATACTGGCCGTTTTAGGTGAGCTGTGCACGAAACACGCGCTAGAGGGCATCAGAAGATATCTGCCACTGTGGTGGATTGGCATGGTTGAGCCGCTTTCAGCACCTTGGGGCTCTGAAGGCCTAGAGTGATCTACGGTTACTACCTTGGGTTCCTTGTTCTTCATAGGTTTTAGGCTTCTGCTGGCTGTTGTGACTGAATTTTCCATATTTTAAGTGGTCGGAGGTGGTACTGTACTGTCCAGAGGTGGTACTGTAGTTATCGTACAGTATCCAGTAGGGACTTTAGACCTTGCAGGACCTCCCCTGACGCATCTAAAGTAGCGCTGGTGTTCTTCTACAGGCGTTCAGTCATCAGCTAGGTGGAACAGAATGGCCTAAAAATGACCCCAAACGGCCAGTATTTTCGCGTCTCCATCGACAATGTGGATAGCCTGTGGCCGTCAGCCTAACAATACGGTTCCCAGACCTATCCTAATCGGGAGGGGGAGCGCAGAGGTTCAACATCTCCACGGCCGTATTCTCTAAGGTCATTTGTGTGCCATCGTATCATTTGGCAGTAGCTGAAGGGGATGGAGAAGCAAAACACCACATATCCCTCCCCTCCCCGACTAGTGTAGATCCTGAATTCGTCCTTGAAGCAGCACCAGCTCGGAGAGGCCGGTTCGAAGCAGCTTAGAGCTAGCGGTACCTGGAAGGAACGAACAACTTCAGATGGCTCAGTCGTGTGTTGGATTGACGCGAATCGATCGGGTTCGAGTTCCCAGCTGAGCAGAGCGAATCCGTGTTTTTAGGGTCCATTCCTGAAAGGTACGATGCCATTCAGGTCGTAGACATACAGATGTGAAATGCATGGCGCATTCTGGGTAATTGGCGTTCCACACTCAGATCCTATTTGATTCGGGAACTGCGTAAGAAGGCATTAGAAGTGCCATCAGAAGGCCCGAACGTTGGCAAAGGGCCTTCTGATGGCGTTGTCGAGGCTGGGATACGGCGGAAGAGAAGCGTCTGAACTCTGCGGTGGGGTGGGTTTTGCAACGACGACGATCCTCAGCGGGGCGGCCGGCTGGCCAGCCGGTGCAACGGCGGCTGGCCAGAGTCGAGCCGCTGCAGCTTCCGAGCTGCTGCTGCTGCTGCTGCTGCTCCCGTTGCTTCTACTTCCGCCACAGCCGCTCTACACGGCGCTGCTCGTCCTCGCCGTCCATGATGTATTCGATGATTTGGCTGATTCGTCGCAGTTCGAAGGGCGTACTCGAGTGTGACGTGGTGAGTAGTCGTCGTCGTTCGGTGTGGTGCAGCTGCGGGCGGCGGCGCGGTGTTCCGAGCACCTCGCCTCGCCTACGCTTCTTTCGTTCGTTCCGTTGAAGGCGACACGCTGACGTCATGGACGACGACGACGCCGTCGTCGTCGTCGTCGTCGTCGGATGCGTCACCACCGGACGCACGGAACACTGCGCGCTTGCACTTCACCAAGATCTATCGCGAGGGGAAGGCGCTGCTATTGGGTCCCCTGGCTGTTCAGCAATTCTGGCTGATATTTCACATCTGAAGTGGTCCCCGTTGTTGTTCAGGTAGTACTGTAGCTATTTGACGGTGCTCGCTAGTTCTACCATGCCAGTGAAGCAGAATGTCGGTCATTTTATGCGTCTCTAACGAGGTATACCAATGATCGATGCAGTCAATTATGCCTGAGATGGTCTTTTGGCCTCCTATTTGAGTATTCGAATTCTTCTTAACTTTTCCTGTCCACTGTTAACCTCTTCCTCTTCCTTCTTCTCCTCCTTTTCCTCCATCTCTCCTTCTCGTTGTCAGTTTTTGGTGTTTTTGCAGCGTCTCTGCAAATCTCTCCAAAGCATCGTGACTGCTTACTTCTGAAGAACTACATCTGAGGCTCCGAGATTCCTCTGCTCCTGATTTCTAGGGAGTACTGTAGTTACGCGCGTGGAGCGCAGTCGGAGGAGGCGCCGGCTGTCGCGTGCACCCGATACCAGATTCCTGGTTCGGATTTCCCGCCCAGGCCAACCAAGCCTTCCATCCCTCCGGGGTCGGTGAATTGGTACCAGACTTGTCTGGGAAGGATAAAGCGCTGACTTGTTCATCGGCTGGCCACCGCAAGTCATTGTATGGCCAAATACGCATTCAACTGGCCTCCACGATATCCCGTAGAAGTAGAATGCGTGGCGCATCCCAAAAAGGATTGAATAACGCCGTCCTTTATCCTTTATCCTTACTGTAGTTACGCTACAGTATTCTAGAACTCAAATGTGCCAGAGAAGCAGAGTGTCTGCCATTTTCTGCGTCTCTAACCGGGTAAAGACCCGCTCGATGCAGTCAGAATCGCGAAATCGAGCATTTCCTCGCTTAGAAGTCTGAGCTCTTCTGGACTTCGAATTTTGATCCTCTTCCTCGTTTTGTTCTCATTTTCCTCATCTTCGTTTTCATCTTCATCCTCATCTTCTCGCAAAATCTCAGCAGAGCATTGTGAAACTTGTCGGCTTTCTGGACTACATCTTGACCAGAAATGTATGCTCAAAGGTCGTAGAAAACCATGACTTTGCGGCTTCTGAATGCGTTCATTTCGCTTCAAACGCGTGTGTTTCCGTATTTTCTAAGTGTTCCGTGTGGCTAACAGGTTCATCCACCCCGTAGATACTTCACTATCGTGGTCTTCCGACAGTATTTAAGTCGGTTGCGTGCCAGAGAAGCAGAGCAACTCCTTTTTCTGCATCTCTAACTGGTCATAGAAGCGGTCGATGGAGTGAGCATTGCGCAGAATGTCGACTAGAAGAAGTTGTCATCCAAACGTTCCCATCCAGTACGGAGGCTTCACGATCGTCTCAGAGAATGTTGTAGAAGACTTGGAGAATGGGTTAATTACTCGGGTGAAGCTCAGCTAAGGGTCAGCTCGATCTTCTGAAGGCTTGAACTCGCATCCCGCTGCTGTCCAGTCGAATAACGCCTATTAGACTCACTGCTGCACCTTTGGACAAGCCGACGAAGCACTCCAAAGGTGTAGAAGGGAGCCGAGCAGCCTAGGCAGCTGTGAGCTGTGAGTTTAACCCCTTTTGAAGTCTGCGCTTATCCTTAATTGAGCTTCACCTGAGTAGTTAACCTATTCTACAAGTCTTCTGCAACATTTTGGGAGACGATCTTGAAGCTTCCATACACGAAAGGAACGTTTGGTTGAGAAGGGCGTTTTTCTAGCCGTGATTCTGAGCGGTTCTCATTCCGTCGACCGCTTCTATAACCAGTTAGAGACGCAGAAAAAGGAGTTACTCTGCTTCTCTGGAAGGCCAGCCGGCTTAAATACTGTCGGAAGACCACGATAGTGAAGTGTCTACGAGGTAGATGAACCTGTTAGCCATATGGAATTCCTAGAAAGCGCGGAATCAGAACCTTCTGAAGCCAAGTGAACGAATTCAGAAGCAGCGAAGCCATGGCTTTCTTCTACCTCTGAGTCAACATTCGTGATCCGGATGTAGTCCAGTAAGCGGACAAGTTCGACAGTGCTCTACTGAAATTTTGCGAGAAGAGAAGGGTGAAGATGAGAACGATGAATTCGAAAAAGAAGGAAGAAGAAAGGAGACTGAACAACTGCTCAGACTCAAGAAGGAGAGCAGGAAGCAGATGGTTACAGGAGAACTCCAGAAGAATTCGAAAACTCTCGAAATTCTGATTCAGACTGCATCCACTGGTTCTTTGCCCTGTTAGAGACACAGAAAGTGACCAGTACTCTGCTTCTCTGGCGCAGTGGCGCGTTTGGCGGTCCGGCTTTATGCCTGAAGAAGAGCTGGGTCATCTGATGGGTCAGCCTCGTCTAGCCAGGCTTTGACGAGGTGGTTTAAAGCCATTCGGGTTAATGACGATGTGTGACGAGATGGCACGATGTGACACCTTCTGCTTTGTGACCGTGCCGCCGGCGGTTTCCGGCGCCCGCTGTGACAGCTGAGACCTTCGTCGTAAAGCCTTGAAGGCATAAATCTTCCCATTTTCTTCGAGAGTGCGCGGTTTTTAACCAGTTTCGTCGGGCTTTCCTTCTGGCGGGGGTCCAAAACCAACCCATTCGTCTCGTGACGAGATGAATGAGCCGCGGCCACTTCCTGTGGAGGTTTTTCAGCCTCTCAGCCTCCACCGCCTCGCCGGTGTGGCTAGTTTCGAAAGCTGTCTGCGCGCTGTGGAATTCTGTGTGAGGAGACGGTGGTGGTTGTGGTCGGTAGCGGTGGCGGCGCTGTGGCGGGCGGTCGGGTTGAAGAATGAAGAATGATGATGAGTTAGTTGACAGTGCTGGATGAGAACGCCGACGACCGACGGAGCGCGACCGGTTTCCTCTCTTGCGCCGATGCACGTCGTCGTCGTCGTCGTCTTCATCGCCGTCGTCGTTGTGTCGTCGTTCCAAACGAACACTTCCGGCGGCGATGGGCGTCGAACGGCGTATATTTTTGGCCACTCGCACGTCAGTCTCCGGCGTGATTCTGATTCCGATTGCTGCTAGTGGTCGTGTTTCTGTTCTATTTGGAGACGACGACTTTATTCCATGTCTTGAACACACCTGGAATCACTATAAATGCCGTCATTTTTGTGGATAAGCTCACTGGTCACCTGGTCCTGTCTTCCTTCTCCTCCCTTGGAGCAGATTTTGGTTGAATTTTCGCTCAAGAACAGGCTGTGGCAACTCCTTCACCTTTCGTAGTTTCGACGACATACCAAGCTTAGGTAGACTCCAGATGCCTTCTGGAGCCAGACTGATCAACCGCTTACTAGCGCTGAAAATACCACCGAACCCCCTGGAGCCGGATTCATCAACGACTTACCGCCCTTTAACGGTTAAAATACCGCCAAACCTGAGGCTTAATGAACGTTAAATCAGGGTTTGGCGGTATTTTCACCGTTAGAGGGCGGTAAGCGGTTGATGAATCTGGTCCCTGAAGTGTCGTGGACAACTGCTTCAACTCCTGCTGAGCCCATCAGTCGGACCTACAGCTCCACTATGAGCCGAAGGATGCTGGAATACATAGGTCGTCGTTTGGTCCCCAGATGAAGGTCGGCGTTAGTCAATCCGTTTGCAGAATGCGCCAGGTGTTCTATTTTCAAGTGAGAATCATTGAAACATCCGGTGTGCCAGCCGTGTGATGTAGTTAATGTGGCCTACATGGTGATTCGGGAACGAATCAGAGCAGAGCTGCTTCCGTACACACCCCTTCAACCCCGTTTATAGTTCGACGCCGAGCGACGCGATGCAACGTATGATGGCCATATTGATTGAGCGACGCGATCAATCAATTTGGCCGCTTCACATGCCGTCGCGTCGCTCGGCGTCGGAAGTATCAGCGGGGGCTTCTGGGTCGCAACGCTCTGACCGACCCTGATTGGCTGCCACGTTTCCGGTTCCCACGCGGGCCACCCCTTGGCGACTTGTGCTTGGTCGTCTTTCGCTACGAACAGCGCCGGTAGGACGCATGGCGCATACTAACGGAGCTACCACACTCGGTAAAATCATCAAATCAACATTTTCAATTTCGTTAATGCGAAAAAGGCGCATGTCGCGAATGTGGGCAGCATTGGGATGTGGGAACGCGCCAGATAATCAGATCACATAGAATGCGCGGAGAAGTGTACAGCCGGTACCCAGGTATGGTTCGGTCGGTGTTCTGTTTGGTTATGATTGGCTGGCGCCCGTCCTCTAAATGCTGTCCATTTTCGCGACATGTATAGTGACAAACTAGTCGTTTATATGACCTACATGGGCAGAGGGTGGGAGGTGCGTCAGGTCAATAACGTCGCATCAAGCGATGAGGGACAAATTCAGCGTCAGCCAAGCAGATAATAGATGCGGACCATTCCAGCGTTGTGGATTGCGAAAGCGATTTCAAGGCGTATTTTGCCCGTAGAATCACTTGTGCTGGCCAGACGATGGACAAGTCGGGGTTTTTGCTAACCAGCCGTGTCCGCCGGTACCAATTCACCGATAGAAGACCCGGGTGGGATCCGAACTATGGATCGATTTTGTCTGCAGGCGACAGCACCAGCAACGCTGAAAGATCGGTCGATAAATGGGACCTCGTTCAGATGTCCTGGCCCTCATCTCACTTCTGGCAAGGATTGGCGGTAGACGATCTCCCAGAGGCGCTAGAAACCTCCTAGAAGTTCATCACCCCTTCCCGAACAGCGGAAGAAGCGCAGGAAGTGCAGTGTGGGGGTGTGACGGCGGTAGTCCCCGTATGTTGTTCGGCGAAGTCGACACGGCTTTTGAGGAGGGATGGCGCGATTTTTTGCAGCCGCTGCTGCTGCTGCTGCTGCTGCTCTTTCGGCTGCGGTTCGTTCTGAATCTCGTCATCTCTCGCTTCCGGCCGCAGGCGGCAGCAGCTGTTCACCGTGCGCGCTATGTGTCTGCCGCCCGCCAGCCTGACCACTCGGAACTTGTGTGCTCCAGCGATTGACTGACTGTGACACGAGGTCTCCAGGTCTCGGCTATAGATGGACGTAGCGGTCACTGAGCGGAGATTCCCGTCTGGGGTTGTAGCTGAACGTCTTCCAATGGACTCTTCATCGATGCCGGACCACTACAGGATGAGAATTGGCTCAAACTGACGGACTGGGACACGTGTGTCTCTAAACGGCAGATCTGTCGGCTACAGAAGGACGAAGCGGTCAGTGGCATGGTGTTAGAGTGGCTTAGCGGAGATTTCCAGTTGAAGCGGTGGTTGATGTGCGATTTCCGGTGGACTTCACTGGTGATGAGATGAGAATGGGCCTGAGTTGAGCTTGTAGACGTTCTGTATCTTGTCTACGTACTCGTGTTCACTTTAGAATAGCCTTTTTGCGCTAACATGGCTTTGCTGAGGTACAGTGGTACCTTAATCTCATTAATCCAACGGTTTTTGGGAGCTGGAAGAGCCTTAAAGACCGGTGGATTAGTAAGCGTAAGGTACCAGTGCGCCTCGGCAGCGCCATACAAGCCCAAAGAAGCTGTTCTAGATTGAACACAATGACGTAAACAGGACACAGGACGCCTACACGTTCAATTCAGACCCACTCTCACCCCATCACCGGCGAAGAGCTCACCGAAAATCGCCCAACAACCACCGCTTCAACCGAAAATCTCCACTAAGCCACTCCAACACCATACCACTGACCACTACGTCCTTCTGTAGCCAACAGCTCTGCCATTTGGAGACACTCGTGTCACAGTCAGTCAGTTCGGGCCAATTCTCATCTTGAATTGGTTCAGCATCGGTGAGGGGTTCGTTAGAAGACGTCCAACCACAACTCGGAAGCCTGAAACTACGCTGCCCAACCCAGTACACTTGCAGCTAATAGAGTCTGCTTCGGAGATCGAAAAAATCGATTATCGATCGATACAGACTCTGGAAACCTTACACTGTCAGACAATGCATATTCAGTCCTCAAGGACCTCAACCAAAAGTTAAGAGCCCGTACCGCAGCTCTGGTCAGACGTGTCGTTGATTTGGTGAAAACTAGCGACCTGAACAGACCATCCGGGAGAAATCGGCGCCCTAATCTACCGACTCCTTCCGCAAACATCTGAAGAAAGTCTGTCGGAAATGGACTGAAAACGCTTGATCCGATGATCGACGACTTCGCCGCCATCTGTAGCGTCGAAACTGGCTCACTCGTGGTGTATTCACGCGTCAGTTCTGCCTAACGAGGATACAAGTCCCAATTGGTATCAGGTCAGGTCGATCTCTGGGTCATGATGGTGACTTGGAGCTCGAGCACACCTCTGATATCCAATGGGGTTTTTGGTCTCGTTAGGCAGAATCGGCGCATGAGTATGCCATGAATGAGTCGGTCTCAACGCTACTGATGACGATGAGAACGTCGATCATCGGACCAGTTATTTTCGGTCCGTTCCGGATAAGGCTTCTCCAGACGCTTGCGGAGGAATTCTGTAGATTATGACGCAGAGATTCCTCCAGAATGCTCTGTCAGGTCGCTAGTTTTCACCCGAATACTGATACGACTGGCTTAAGCAGTTGGTGCTAGAGCTTAATGCTCCGGTTTGTTGCTTCGATTCGGAGCATTCGTTCGGTTCCACTAGACTTTGCCAATGGTCCTGTCTGCAGGATTAGGATGTCTAGACACCCCTTTCTATCTAAAAGCTCATTCTTAAAACATGAGTCATCGGCAGTGTAGAATCATGGTTGCGATAAGAGGTAAAAGAGCGTCCTAAGGTTCATTTGGAAGGTCGTTGTGTCGATTTACTGAAACGAGGCTAATACCTCCCTCTGGAGTGCGCCATGTGGTCCATTTTCCTCCATTTTTTTCGAGTTTTTGGTTGGTTCTGGTGGTTTTTGTGCAAGCTGGGTAGCAGTTGTGTAGACGACGACAAAAACGCCGTGTTGAAGATGAATGAGGTGGTGTCGATCGATGTCGGAGCTCCGGCAGAGCAACGACGGATCGAGTCCTAGGTTCCGGCTGACGGATCGACTGCTGAGTGGGGTGAATGTTTGGAGTGAGAGGACAGGCGTTGTACCTGGAAAACGGAGTTTTTGGCCGAATTTTGAGTTGACAGCCGAAAAATCTGTGAAATTCCTCCAATAGTCATCAAATTAGCATGATCCCCACTTTGATCAGGCCAATGTCGGGCAAGTATCGATTGTTATCGATTGATCTTGCAACACTCTTTACTCTTTGTGGAATCCTTCGCGTTACTTTGGATACGATCTCACCTGCCCTGGACAGAAAATTGGTGTTAAAATTGCGAATTTTGTTCAGTGGCCACTAATTTTGCGCAGATGCACGGACAGAGGTTCAGTTGGACAAATTATATGTAGAATATCTGTTGTCGATCCAAAGGGAAGCAGATTGTATGGTTTTAGATTCGTTCAGGCCAGCTAAGCTTCAACGGGCGGAGTGCATGGCGCATTCTAGAAGGTTTGGGCAGAGTCTCAGTACTGTCCAATTGTTTCATACAGAAGTCTATTCAGCGGTCATTAATTTTGCGCGGACACACAGACAGATAGTCAGATGAACGAATTATGTGTAGATTATCTCCTGTCAATCTAAGATAAAACACGTTGTGCGGCTAGGTCCGATTGCTCGTTTAGAGCTTGACATTGCGTCGTAGTAAAGTGCATGGCGCATTCTAGAAGGCATTAAAAGGCGTCCAACCACTGTACAACCGTTTCATGGAGGAGAACTTTAACTCTGTAAACGTTCGAAAGTTTGTTGGTTACTATTGGCGTTTTAGCCATCGGTCAATCTGTTCGGCGGCCGTTAATTTTGCGCGGACGCAGGGACAGAGAGTAGTTACATTTATAACTCTGAATCTGTAAACTTTTGGAAGTTTGTTGGCTACTATTACCGTTCTAAATAACGATCAAAGCCTGCTCAGCGGCCATTAATTTTGCGCGGATGCACGAACGGAGAGTAGTTACATTTATAACCCTGAATCTGTAAACTTTTGGAAGTTTGTTAACTACTATTACCGTTTTAACTAACGATCAAAGCCTGCTTAGCGGCCATTAATTTTGCGCGGACGCACGGACAGAGCATCGGATGGACTAATGCCGAGATTTGCGTTTTGCCTTTGGCGTCGATCATCTCCGACCAATCACTTTGGAAGGAAGATGTTGCTTGTTAACGGTACATGGCGCATTCCAGAAGGTTTTGGTTAACACTATAATATTAGCATTTTAACTAACGGTCAAAGTCTCAATTCAGCGGTCATTATTTTTGCGCAGACGCACGGACAGAGGGTCGTCTCATTCTTAACCTGAATCTGTAAACTTTTGGATATTAGCATTTTAACTAACGGTCAAAATCTGTTCAGCCGTCCATTAATTTCGCGCAGACGCACGAACGGAGCATCGGATGGACTAAAGTCGAGATTTACGCTTTGTCTTTGGCATCGACCATCCACGGTTCTGTCGACGTACTGCCGGCTTCAGCGCTTTCCTACCACTCTCCTGGGGCCAGATTCATCAACCGCTTGCCGCCCTCCAACGGTGAAAATACCGCTGATATGACATTCATCAGGCTTCCTTTTCAAATGAAGAGGCGTTTTCGACCAAGATTTCCCCGCCGAAGAGTGACGGGCGTCGTCGTGTCGAGGTCTGCGCTTGCAGAAGGCGTTGGCGTTCCATTAGTTGGAACGCCAGCCCGTTTCCGTCTACAGAAAGCGGTTGTCTTCGCCGCTATGTTGTCGTTTGTCGTCGTCGGAGGCAAAGGAATGCGCTCGACTACCCGCTGACCATTAAAGCACATTAGGGCTGTTTGTTAGTGTTGTTGCCGCGACTGATGGGCACGACGAGTTCCGCTTCCGGTCCTCGCGTCTGATTATAGACGCAGTTATTTACGCCCCGGTTATGGTGACGATGATGACGATGGCGCTCTATGGTCGTCGGGCTGTGATCGGTCATGAGCTGTGAGCTGACTGATCGACGAGAAGTTGCTTTTCGGGTCGTTGTGACAGGCATGGTGTAAGATTCGCCTTGACTTGTCGGCCGGTTACTCTTCGCTGCTTACAGGCATGACATCAGAGCGCGGAAGTTGAATACATGGCGCGATCTCAGTGCTACCTGCTCAACAGGTCATGTTCCCTCCTTTCAAAACAATGGAATGGCTCGCTCTATGTGAGCAGAACTCGAACTCGAGGGTGCAAACAGCGCCTTCTGCCGACAGCGCTGCACTCGATAGGCTGAAAGGACCGTTTATAGTTGGCAAGCGACACGCTAAATCATTCGCAGTGCATTCGCAGCCCTGACCTATGTAGCGTTAGGCTCCATTCACTTCTCGGGTCAGTGTACAATCTGTGCAAATCGATTAATGCATTTCGCGTAATCGATTTCTACAAGTTGCACAGTGACCCGAAGTATAAATGGACTCTAAGGGCCTGTTTATACTTCGCGACGGGAGCGACGGCAGAGGCGAGACGGCGAAAGATACGTATCGATCAGTGCCCCGTTGCCCGGGAAAAATCGATAGGTAAGCTTTGCTTTGTCGCTCCTGTCGCTGTCGTCGCTCTCGTCGTGGAGTATGGACAGGCCCTAAGGCTGTAAAGTTCAGAGAGAAACGACCTAGGGTTTATACATTGAAGCCGGCTGACGCGGTATCTGAAGTCGCGTCTGGTCAGTAGCTCCACCATCTGTATCTGCCTGCTCTGTTTCTGCCTATGTGCCTCTATTCAGCACGTCGGCGTGCCAAAGTGATCCAGTAACTTCCAGAAGCTTTAGAGATGCGAAAATTCCCGGACCAACAGTTCAGTTGTTGGCAAAACAGAAATCCAATGGCACTAGTGGTTAATATGGCCCACGTAAGAGCAGCGAACGTGCCAACCAATCAAGGGCCGACTCGTTGGATGCGGTCTTAACCCTAGTTTATAGTTGCGCCCCTGCCCGGAGCTGCACCGTAGTCGGAATAGATTCGATCGGCGGCGCGAAAGATCAATAGCTATGGTGACTGTGGTGCCGCGTGGCGTGGCGGCTCAAGTATAAACTAGGCCACGTTAGCGACTAGTACCATGTCGGTGATGGTGTCATCTGACAGGTCACGGATTTCAGTCAGTTGGAGACGAGAGAATACCACCGAGAGGCGTAGTTTATACTTTTGTCGCTCGTCGATGTCAATTAGGCTGCGCATTGGATCGATGTTGATGGCTTTCATTAAGGCTCTGAATTCCTGGTGCGTTCTCAAGAAGGTCTGGACCTAAGCGAATAACTCATCGTTGCCTTATTGTGGGGTTTAATTAACCGCCGATTTGCTCGAGCGATAGCCAGCCCTTGTTAGTCCCTGTCGTGTGCCAAAATGACCCAGTGAGAGTTTTGCTGGCCTGAGCGGCGGAAGAGCTTCATATCTTTCGTTTGGGGTATGCAGTTGTATTGTGTCAAATGGAAGAAAACGCTCAGAATGAACGGGCGCCACCCACTAATTTCCTCGGTGGCGTAATCCCCCGCTGCTCAACCCGTCCTTGAACCGGGCGGTTTCTTCCGCTATCGAAATTGGCCGCAGCGCGACTAATGGCTGTCGGAAGACTGGTCGTCACTGTAACAAGCCATCAGTGGCGCCTGTACGGCTTCTAAGCGTGAAAACGACGAGCTTGAACGCTTGAAGCAGAAAAAGAAGCGGATTTCCGTCGCCGTTAAGTTGTGTTTGTCTGCAATTGCGGACGGAACACCGCCCCGAACGGCCATCTACCGTACGCGCGTCTCACGCGTTCTTGCGTGTCTTCTAAGCCGACGGAAACGGACTTGCGGACGCGGGTGATCACGCCCGAACAAGTCGGCGGACGTGTTCGTACGTGTGAAGAACATGTTCGCGGCGCCGACGAGTGTGAACACGTCGCCCCCGCCCCGGCGGCGGAAGAACCCCCTTCCGCCCGAGCCCCGACTTCCGGCGCGGTGGCCCCGTCTTCCGGTCGGTCGGTTCGTCGTCAGAAGCCGGTCTTCTTCAGCTTCAGCCTCGTGGAATCCTCACAGCCAGCTGACTTCGTGCAGTGGCCCGTGGACGGTGCTCGATGCACTTTCGTCGTTCCGTCCCCGTCCCCCGTTCCCCCACCAGTTGTTCGTCGACGGCTTTGAACTCTGCGCTTCCGGTCAGGCACGGGGGGGGGGGGGGGCTGGCGTGCGATCGCTCACTCAGTCGTTGTTCAGCGGCGCAGGTGACGATCACCTGGTCATGTGAGGCGTGCAGGGCCGGCCAGCCAGCCCCTCGTCCGCGTCGGCGCTTTTTCCTTCCTTCCTTCCGGCGGTGCGATTTCGTACCAGCGACGTTGATCCCGCGGGGTCGCGCGCGCTGTCGGTCACGTTCCCAATTTCTGTTTCCGTGAAGCCGTCGCCTTCGATATGCTATAATCCCGCGGGGCGCTTTATTCGTGTCAGAATGGTCCATTTCCTTCTTAGCCCCCGTTTATACTCCTTCCGACGTCGAGCGACGCGATCCTGGCCTAGGGCGTATATTCGCCGCATAGACCACAACACATGGCAACTGGCACTTAGGCAGGATTTATACTTCAGATGCCGAATCTACGTGTATCGATTGGGCAGCGCTGAAGGATCGATATCGACAGCTTTCGTAACGTCGCGCCGCTTCGAGACGAGGAGTATAAATTCCGGCTTAGGGCTTCTATCTCACCTTTTCCGTTATCTCACTGGTACTAGTCGTTATTATGGCCTACATGTTAAAGGGAAGGTCTACTAGACCAATCAGGCAGCGTCGAATAGGACCTTATGATCTCCAATTGGATCTGATTGGCTGGCACCTTTTCTCCTCCCCATGTAGGCCATATCCGCGACAAGTACCGGTTTTTTGCATATTTTTCTGATTTTTTTGTTTTTCCTGTCTCTTAGTAACTGGAGGTGGAACCGAACTACGAGTTAGGTTAGGCGGCGGTTGAGTTTTCATTGGGTGTTAATGCTATCAAAAATCTGATGAGCAAAACTTAAAAATTGGGTCAAACTGAACAGAACGACTAGAGTCATACGGTAACCTCACATCCGTCCTTTAAGCCGAGCGAGTCGGGGTTAGTTGTCGCGCTCATTTTTCGGCCGACAGACGACCGACGGGGGAACTGGCCACTTCCGCCCGAAGGCGATTAATGTGCGATCCATCGTCGTTCGAGCGATGGAAGCTCCCATCCCGTCCGTCCATCCGTCTCGCGGATTGACACATCTGACGAACTGCGCTGCTGCTGCTCCTGCTGCTGCCGTCGCTGCCGGTCTGATCCAGAGGCGGAAGTGTCGGGCGGGCACGACGAGATGCCGCGGTTTACACTCGGACGCGTCGCTCCCACGACCCTTGGACTCCGCCCCGCCATCAGGCGCAGCGAGTGCTCCAGCAGACGGTTGTAGCCCAGAAGAATGGGTTGCGACGTCGATTTCCGCCTCTCTATCGTTGTCACCACATTCCGACATGTCTGTCTATCGCTCATGGTGCGATTCAAGTCAAGGGGGTGTCCATTTCTCGAAATTCTCGCTCATCTTCTGCTTCTACGTCTGTCTGTCCAGTCTATGTTGTGCTTTTGCTCGGGTTTTTACTTCGAGCACGCGCGCGTCTCGCGTGCGTGCGTTCTTCCGGCGTGAGATACGGTAGGAATACGGTATGTGTGTATGTTTCTGCAGGAACGGTACGCGCTCAGTGGTATGGGACTATGTTGTCCGCACATCTGTGTTGCTGCTGTCCTCAGTCGCCGCCAATCACTCCGTCCGACGTTAAAGTATTGAATTAAACTATTTTTCAAGCTTTTTTTTTATTTTTGATTATTCACTCAGAGGCGTGGCTGTTGCTTAAGGTCCCTTTTATACTTCAAACGCCGAGCGACGTATTCATAGCGTCGCGTCGCTCAGCGTTGGAGTATAAATGGCGCCTAAGGCTTTGAATAGCTTTTATTTAAGCAAAAAATATGGAAGGAGCATTGTGACTGACTACTACTTGCGGAAAATCGATCGATACATGGTCAATCTTTGCGTCCTCATGGGTGCGGTCGCGTCGCGGACACTTCATCTTTCTCAAGATTTTGTTTAAACAAGTAAGAAAAAGTAAGAAAAATAAAAAATTAAAATAAAAACCCTTAAAATAGCGCGCGTAGCTTTGAATTTTAACATTTTCTGCACATGTCGTTAATGTGGCCTACATGGAGAGGCAGGACATACCAGCTTAATCAGACCGCATAGAACGAACGTACCACCCATACGGGTGGGTGTCCTCGCTCGACGATGATTGGCTTGCACGCGTTAGAATTGGATCGGTGCCGTGATTAGCTCCGCCCTCCTCCATGTAGGCCACATTAACGACTTGTGCCACATTGATAGAAGTATGTACAGGTAGCCACTTGAACCTTGTGAGAATTGCAAGGTTATGTAAAGGTCTCTTATCTCTATATAAATCTTCACGGATCAAGTCGTTAATTTGGCCTACATGGTGAGGTGGTAACACATCAACCAATCAGGCGGGTCTCAATTTTCATATAAACTTATCTAAATATGGAACAACTTACTTTAATGTTCAGAAATAGTAGTACAAAGAGGCGTAGAAAGAACATTTATTGATCCGTTGCCGCGCGTAGCGTATTCAATCGATATGAAGCGATGTTTATTGCTTGTGAATTCTGAGTAGCGACTTGTACCGTGAAGGTTTAGGTACAGAGATAGAAGGCCTATGAATGACCTGGAAGTTCTAAATGGCTTAAATGGTTGGACATACTTCTAACACTGTGGCACAAGTCGTTAATGTGGCCTACATGGGGGTAGGCGGAGCCAATCACAGCACCCATTCAATTCCAACGCGTGCAGGCCAATCATCACCGAGCGTGGATACCCCTCTGGTTGACAAGTTCGATGCACGTGGCATGGTTAACCTGGTGTGTCCTGCCTCTCCATGTAGGCCAAATTAACGACATGTGCAGAAAATGTTGAAATTCAGTGCTACACGCGCTATTTTAACGGAGAATTTTACTTCTTGTTTATTCCTTAAACAAAACCTTGCAAAAGGTGGAAATGACCGCGACGCTACTGCACACGCAGATACGCCTAGTAGATCCTCGGAAGGTGTAAAACTCAGAAAAATGGATTGAAATTCGAAAATTTGATCGAGTGGGGTGCGTTGATCATCAACGGGGGCGTTCGTTTTGGTCGTGTGATGTCGGCGGCGACGTGCCGACGAAGTGTCCAATGCTCCAGACGGAATGAGCGACGACGAGAAGTCACCGGATTCGTTGACCTGAAAAAGTTGCCGAATCAATAAGCGATCGTCAGTCACAAGGCGAATACTACACGCGCACGTAGTCCGTCGCCGGTCTCGTCTCCATGGCCTTGATAGATCCCCATTAGGAGTTTTGACGGGGGTGTCGATGCGATAGAAACCACTCGGCAGCAACAGCTGACGAATCTTGAGCTCCTCACCCTGAAGTGAAGTGCACCGCTGCACTTCTGATACCCGTCGCATTCCTCGGATGCCTGTCAGCGCTTCTGAAAGCTCTCAGGAAGGGTTTAAACAGCCGCCGCCGCTGCTGCGGCTGATAAGAAAAAGATAATCATCCCCCGTTTCCCGGTCATATTCGCTTCCCTGCCTCTATCCGACTATTTTTAGGAATTCTTTGAGTCGATCAACCCGAAGAGCGACTTCAACAACGACGGCGATGCCCTGGAGACGTATCTGTACGAGAAATCGCTGAAAGTTCAACCGAAAGAAGCCGACAGAGTGCCCGATGTGGTGAGTGGTGAAGAGTTTCCGAGATCCAGGGTATTTCTCCAGATCCCCTCGATGAGCATGTGCTTCCAGAAACCGAAACGGTCTTTACATGTGCTCAAATCGCCGGGTATCAAACCCCCGAAGTCGAACCACTACTCGACCAGTCACCATCATGCCGCCACCAGCTACAGCACTCAGTCGTCAACCGCTCCGAGCACGCCACGGGCCGACGGAGACGGGTAAGCGGCGGTTTCGGGACTTGGAAGGGCTCTTAGAGCGCGAATATGCTGGTCGTTTGGTACTTGTCGTCAATATGGCCAGCATATGTAGGAGAGAACACTCCAGCCAATCAAAACATCGACCGGGCATCATAACTGTTTGATGCGGTTGATGTCCTGATTGACAATGCGCCTAAATGCTCTACCTGATTTGCGCCGGAAATCGGAACGAAAATTGCATCCAAAAATGCGCCAATGATTGGAAACGGCGGTACTTGTCGGCAATGTGGCCTACATGGGGAGGCGGTAATGCGGCGACGAATAGGAGTTTAACGGTTGACTGAAATCTCTGGAAGTCGGAACAAAGTCGAAAATTGCATCCAAAAATGCGTCTGTGATCAGAAATGGCGGTACTAGTCGGCAGTGTGGCCTACATGATGAGGTGATAATACGCAACCAACAGGAGTTGTAGTCAACCGTGCGCCTCTAATTGGTTGCGCATTACCGCTTCATCATGTAGGCCACGCTGCCGACTAGTATCGCCATGTCTATTCACTGTCGCATTTTTGGGTACAGTTTTCGACTTTGTTCCGATTTCCAGCGATTTTAGTCAACCGTGTGAATCCTATTGGTTGGCGCATTACCAACACACCATGTAGGCCACATTGTCGACTAGTACCGCCGATTCCAATCAACGACGCATTTTTGGATGCAATTTTCGTTCCGATTTCCGGTGCAAATCAGTCAGCATTGAGCTAAAGGAGGCTTTTGAGTGCAGGTTTTGATGCCGAACAAACACTCTTGCGGCGCAAAAATATTGGCCGTTTGGAACTAGTCGTCAATATGGCCAGCATATGCAGAGAGGAACGCGCCAGATAGTGAGAACGTCGGTCATGTATCAAAACTGTTTGATGCGAATGACTCGATCTCCGATTGGTTAGCGCATCACCGCCTGTCCATGTAGGCCACATTGTCGACTAGCCAGATCAGGAACTCGGAAAGCGGAAGTGGGACTACCGCAGAGAATTGAACTAAAGGACGCTTTTAAGTGGAGGTTTTGGTGTCAGTGTGAGTCCTGGACACTCTTGCGGCGCAAAAATATTGGCCGTTTTTATTCATCGAGCCCTTTTTGGTTGCAGTTCTCCGATTTCCGAAACAAAACAAAATAATGGCCGGCGCTTTGGTGGGAGTTTTCTAATTTCAATGAATTTTCAAAGCGTCGAGCTGAACGAGGCCGACAAGAGTAGTTTTTCGTGCCCCCGAGGTTGCTGGGAGCTTCTGCGATGCGAAATAGTTGGCCAATTTTCTGCCTTAACGCCTGTTTAGTGGGATTTCCCGTTTTTGTTTCGATTTCTGGCCCAAAGGTGAGAATGATCAAAATTCTGCTGATTGTTGAGCTGAAAGAGATCTGCAGCCTAGCTTTATGCTTCTTGGGATCTTAGACACTCTTCGCCGCGAAATTATTGGCCGATTCCCAGCTAGCATCTTAGTGACCAGAAAGCAGATCAAAACATGAAAGTTGGGACGCAGAGACACAGAAATTCCGCACACTTCTGAGCTGATGAGACCATTTCGTCGCTCGTTTTCTTCAGATCTGTTCCAGAGTGCGAAAATACTGGCCGTTTTCCTCCTTTTTTTGGCTCTTCTGATTCTCACCTTCTTCAGGATTACGTAAGAGCATGCTTCATGCGGTCGAAAACAAATTGATATCGCTATTGGACCATCAGATGGCTCTAAGTCTTTCAAACGCGCGAAGATATTGGCCGTTTCCTGTACTGCTTCTGTTTCCCTTTGGAAACGAGAGAGAATTTCTGGGAAATGGCCGAAAAGCGGAAGAAGGAACTGCTGAACTCCACAACGGTACCCCATCGAATGGAGAACACCGAAGCGCGTTGCCCGACGGCTGATACGTGTCGTGAGATGGTCGCTTCCGGTGTCCGTGATGGCGACGGCGCTGGTTGAACGGTGATAGTGAAGAGTTACTAGTTCTCTCCATAACCAGTTTCTTCGTCGTTAAAGGCACAGCGCATACATGTGTCGGCTGGCGACGGCAGTGGACCGACTTCACCTGGTGGAACACACGTGAATGCGAAAACGGTCATTATTTTCGCGACAGGGATTCGCGAATTCGTCGGGGGAAGGTTGCTGCTCTGTGATACATGTCGCTAATGTGGCCTACATGGGGAGGCATAGTCAGTTGAAGCGCCGGTGGCTGACATCCCTGGAGTGGTATCTCATTCAATGACGCCTTGACGTGGCCTTTTCCACTCCCCCCCCCCCCCCCAAAGTAGGCCAAATTATCGACATGTGCAGTTAAAGGCGGGCATGAGGAGAGAAGTCTTCCGAGCACTTTCATAGCCTGCCTTCAATTGTCCCCTCCGCCCCAAACATCCGACGGCTTCTTTTTCCAAACGTTTCGTCGACAAACGCCACCAGTAATGAATGTACCTGTTTACATCGACGAACTGCAGTGCTGATGAATTGTGTCAATCGCCGCGATGCAGTTTTTGGTACGAAGAGACGGACTGCCAAGTGTGTACTGCTCGTCTCTACTGTCTAATTGCCCGGAACATCGAGAATACGGATGCAAAGAGCGTTCAAGACGACTTTGAACCTGAACAGGACCGGTCTCCTGACGACGAGTTGTGAATCGTTTCCGAAATCAATCGCAGAGAACGTCCTGCCGTCAACGTCGTCTCTTGCACATTGTGCCTTCTCCCTTCTAGATTCTAGAGCGATCACAGAGCCTCTGAGGCACTACGTCTGTTGCTGCTCAAAGTGACACGGGGGCCATCTGCCTGGTATCGGGCGTCGTTCTCACACCCAAGAAGCTGGAGCTGTTCATTTGTACGTCCAGCTGGACATTCTCTACCTTCGTATTGGTCTGTTGGTCAGCAAAGAAGGGGCAAAAGGCTCAGCTCGAGCAAGCCATCCATTCCCACGAGGCCGGCGAATTGCCACAAAACCTCCTTAAGGATCGAAAGCAACCATCCTTGATCATCAGCGGCCTTCTGTGGTCGTAATATGGGCCAAATACCCATTCGGAGTGCCCTCACAATATCTCACAGAAGCAGTACGCATGGCGTTTTCTTGAGGGTGCAGACTCGGGCACGGAACCGGGTGATTTCTGCACATGCAGCATATCTGTCATTTGCGCCTTAGGCACTCGGACAGATCACAGACTGTGAGTCGAGTACCTAGCGGTCGACTGCGGGCGAACACCGATAAGGTGGAAAGGAACTACTCGCCTTGTGGAGATTACCGATAGGTGACAGGATTTTCTCCCGCCGGTGAGCACGACTTTCTCCGGTAGTTATAGAGGATCGAAAATAAGCTTCTTGGGAGCTGAGTTTGCAGTGTGACACTTCCTACGCAATTACACAAACTACGCGCCACCTTACGCTGTGCGGAGCATAATTTGTGCAGTTGCGTAGGAAGCGTCGCAATGGAAACGCTACGCACGAAGCAAACGTACCTCTGAACTAAAGGAGGAAATTCATTCACCAGTGGGCCGAAATCCGGTCACCTGTCGATGAATTTCAAATCTTAAATGATTACCCGCAGTTGACCGCTAGGGGTTTCAGGGACTATCCTCGCCACAGCTGACTCCTTCTTGGTACATAAGCGCACACAAACTTGGGAGATCCACATAACGCAGTCGCGAGGTCGTTGGTCAATTTAATTTCATTTAAGGCGAGCATTGAGACCCCCTTTAAATGGGAAAAATCAACAACACTTGTCATCTGAATACTCTCACAGAATATAGGCAGTCGGCCCAGATTTCGTGAACATCCCGATACGACAGTCAGATGAGTCTGAATGCAGAAATTATTGTCATTAGGCCTCGTCTATACTCGGACGTCGACGCGATGCCATTATAGTGGCCAAATTGTTCGATCGGGTCGCTAGATCAGCCACTATACATGGCATCGCGTCGGTGTCGGAGGTAAGCGGAGCCTAAGGACAGCGATTTTTTGCATTCAGACGCATCCGACTGTCGCATCATGGCTGTTCACGCATTCTGGGCTGACTTCCTGTATTCTGTGGGAGTATTCAGATGGTAGATGTCGTCGATGTTTTCCATTTAAAAGATGTTTGATATCAATGCTCTCTTTAAATGAAAATAAATTGACCAAAATTGCCTTATAAAGGCTCTTGTAGTAGGGTCGTTGACCGAAAATGCGTGATCGAACTGTTTTCCGGTCCTGCGGAGAGCCACCCAATTGAATGAGGTCGAGTGCGCGGGTTTTCAATGAGTCGAGACGTCGATGTTTCCAGGTCACGACCTCCGGTCCACACGCCTCCTGATGCCGATGCCGACGCGCATTTCTCGTTGGTCGATATCACTCCCGGTCAGCATCCGAAGTTCATCGGCGACGTGCCCAGACGAACACACAAAATAGGTGGGCGGTTGGGCCGGTTCTCTACGGCTGGCCGGGTTGTCTTGCTATTTTCATCCCAGAATGTTCAGGTCAGTTGCAACCACCTCCACTTGTGCCACGAAAGGCGCAGAAGCTCACCGCCACCTCTACGGCTTCGCCTGCCATGGCCACTCCGGCCTCCTCCGCCACCGCCGCGCCGCCGCTTCATCCCCGACGGCCGGTGGTGTCCACCGCGACGAACTCGTCGCCATCAAATCGCTCGCCCAAGACGCCGGTTCGATTTCCCGCAGGTGAGGAGAGCAGCCGGTAGGCGGCTTCACTGGTCAGTCAGGGCTGCTGCTGTCAAAATATCGTCGGTGTGTAATTGCAGACCACGCGCCGTCTGCCTTCGTGTTTCCGTCCGTTGAAGCGCAACATTCACCGCCACCGCCGCCGCCGCCCGCTTTGCCGCCACGCCTGCCGACCGCGACCACCACCACCAGCAACGTCGCCGGCGGCATGGCTACGTCAACACCAACTGTCGTCGCCGCCACCGCAGTCGCTGCTGCTGCCATGTCGAACAACGAACAGCTCCGAGTCGTGCTTGATAGGTGCGTTGTTGAATTTTCTGCTCATCTTCTCGGCGGATTCGTTAGCACAGCGCCAGAAGGCGCAGAAAGTCCGTCTCTGCTTGTTTTCCCTGTTTGTCTGGCATTCTGCACAGAAGTGAAATGCATGGCGCATCCTGAAGCCATGCGCCTGTGACCTCTACTGCCCTCCATATCTTTAGACTTCGCGAAATAATCTACCGGTCAGTATCGAAATTGAATGAATAAGTAAGCTAGTTAGGCGCATGTCGTTAATGTGGCCTACATGTGGATGCGGGAACGCGTCAGCCAATTAGAGCGCCGCCCATGTACGCCGGTGTAGGCCACATTAACGATTTATACATTGGAGAGTTTCGCCCTCGTCTATAAACACTACTGCTTGGGAGATCCTTTCTTCCAATATCATGTGGAAGTAGAACGCATGGCATTTACATGCAGATTTACCACGCTTTGATAATTGTCTACAATATGGCCTACCTAGAAAGATGGGAATGCACGAATCAACTTGTGCACTGACCGTAGTTTCTCTGTGTGTCACTCTGCTCGATGCGGTCAACAGCAACAATGATTGGCTGAACGCTGCTTTTCAACCTCCCCTGTAGGCCACATTGTCGACAAGTTCCTATTGCCGTAGCTACAACAAACAATCTTTAGGCTTTGCAGAAAATTCTGTCAATCAATGTCAATATTGAACGAACAACTAAGCCAGATAGCTGCATGTCGTTAATGTGGCCTACATGGGGATGCGGAAACGCGTAAGCCAATCAGAACACCGCCCATGCACGCCGATGTAGGCCACATTGACAACTTGAACGTTGGAGAGCTTCGCCCACATCCATAAACAGCATTGTCTGAGGGTTCCTTTCCTCCGATGTCATGTAGAGATGGAACGCATGGCGTTTACTTACGGATCTATCACACTTTGATACCTGTCGGCAATGTGGCCTACATGGAATGGTGGGAACGCGGCAACCAATATGTGCGCTAACCGCACACTTCTCTGTGTGTCACCCAGTTCGATGTGGCCAACAGCGTCTATGATTGGCTAGCTTCTCGTGCGTTCCCACCCCCCCCCCCCATGCTGTCCACATTGTCGACAAGTGCCTATTGCCGCAGCTATCATTGATTTCTAAAAGTGGTGGTCCTTTCACGAGAAATAACAGAAGGTCATGTCACGTGGAGGTTGAACGCATTGCGTTTACTCACGGATTGACCACTCTTTGGTGCTTGTCGGCAATCTGGCCTACATGGAAAGATGGGAATGCACGATCCAATTTGTGCACTTTTCTGTGTGTCACCCAGTTCGCTGCGGTCAGCAGCCTCTCTGGTTGGCTGGCTTTTTGTGCGTTCCCGCCACCCGTGCAGGCCACATTGTCGACAAGTACCTATTGTCGTAACTAGAACGAACGATCTCCGTAACGACAACGCCTTTGCAGAAAATTCTGTCGATCAATATCGATATTGAACGAATAACTAAGCCAGATGGGTACATGTCGTTAATGTGGCCTACATGGGAATGCTGGAGCGCGTCAGCCAATCAGAGCACCTTCCCTGCATGCCAATGTCGGCCACATTACCGTCTTATACGTTGGCGAGCTTCGCCCTCGTCTATAAACAGCGTTGTCTGAGGGTTCCTTTCCTTCTATGTCATGTAGGAGTGGAACGCATGGCGTTTACTTGCGGTTCTACATCTTTTTGATACTTGTCGGCAATGTGGCCTACGTGGAAAAGTGGGAATGCGCGGACCAACTTGTGCACTGACCATACATTTCTCTGTGTGTCATCCAGTTCGATACGGTCAACAGCCTCTTTGATTGATTGGCTGACTGCCGCCTCGCCAGCCTCCTCATGCAGGCCACATTGTCGACAAGTACCTATTGCCATACTTATCTATGATTTCTAGAAGCCATAGAGGTCCTTTAATGAGATTTAATAGAAAGGGGAATACTATTGAACGAGAAGCCTGTAAAGGAAGTTTCCAGTCGGCAGGACCACGCCCACTTAGCAGAACCACGCCTATTTGGGGGAGAAAGAACCGCTGGGACTGATATCGACCCTACTGTACTTCGGAATGGCATGGAAATCGCTTGAATTACAGTGGTGACGATCGCTCGCTCATCGGCCAGCTCCTCCACCCATGTATCGATAGTTGCTCGGCAAAAAAGAAACCCCTTCCGGGATTCGAACTTGCACCGCTCAAACCGACCACTTTCAGGCCGTCCAGCGAGTTAAACTCCCCTACAGTACGCCTGTCGGTGCCGCTGCCGCCAGCATTACCGCCTCGTCGCGGTACTGCAGCCCAACAGACACCGCCGCCGTTGCCGCCGAAAACGTGAGTCGTTCGTCAACTACGGTAGTTACTTCTACAGTATGGCGAGGAGAGGGCGGGCGACGACGACCATTACCGTATCAGGTGTATGTTGTTGCAGGCGTACGACCGGCAGTCCGTCATTACAACGCGCCAGTGTGTCACCGTCGTCGCCGGACACGCCGCCGCCGCTGCCGCCGAAGACGTACAAGACCCGCAAGCACAACGAGAGCAGCAGTCCGACCTCGATAGCGACGTCGACGACGACGACGTTGCCGTAGCCGTAGCCGTTGCCGTCGTCGTTGTGCCTCATCGCCGCCAGCCAGTCTGCGCCACGCCTGCAGACCACCGCCTCAGCCGCCGCCGCCTTCCAGTCCTGCTCAGTCCTTCCTGAAACGTGGTAGTGCACAGAAATTCGTCGTACGTAGTAGACGGGGAGAAGCCCCGCAAAGAGATCTCCTAGAGTTCGTCGTCGCTTCGTCATTGTCTTCATCTTGCCTTCATTGTAGCATGTAGTTCTCTCTGTGGTGTCTACGGCGTAGTTTATACTCCTGTCGCCGCGCATCGCGCAGCAGTATCGATTGGACAAGAAGGAAAATCGATATCGTTGCGCAACGCGTCGGGTCGCGTCAATCTGCTCACTTTTCAAATAAAAATGGGCGTCTTTCAGGTTGAATTGGAAAGTTTACAATAAATAAATAAATTTTAGATAAAAAATTGATTGATCGCCTGCACAGGATGTCCAAAAACGAGCGCGCTACTTGAATGTTCGCAAAATGCTTATTCTTTTAGCCGCAGGAACGTTTTTAGACGGACTTTAAGGGCGCGAAAAGGCAGGAATTTTCCAGTGTTTCACACGAAGCGATTGCGCCATGCATTCGTTTAGTAGGTTGCCTTGTTTGCCTGATTGATAGTGTATGCGCTGTTTGCCTGGAGCTGCACCTTTTCTATCCGCAACTCCAAGTAAACAGGGTTTTCACTACTGGTCAGACAGGCATGGTGGGCTGCTGGACGAGTGCATGGCGCAATCGCCTCGTGTGACGCATTGGAATATTTCCGTCTTTTCGAGCTCCTAAAGTCGGTCTAGAAACGTTGCTACGGCTAAAAGAGTAAGAATTTCGCGAACATTCAAGTAGTTTGCTTGTTTGCTTTTGTGGACACCATGTGCAGGCGGGATATATTCAGAAAAATCAAAAAAGTCCTTCGATTCGAAATTTATTGGTGTATTTCCTCTTAAAACGCGTCCAGTTTAATTTGAAAGACGCCCATTTCGGTTTGAAAAGGGTCGAGGTACATGTCGCGAATGTGGCCTACATAGACGGGAGTAGACGGGAACTTGCCATCCAATCAGGCGCCCAGAAGGCGTGTACGATGCTCGCGGAGCTCTGATTTGCCGGCGCGTTCTCGCCCTCCCGTTCATGAAGGCCACATTAACGACATGTACCAGTGTCGACGAGTCGCTGACGTGAAAATAGTATAAACGCTCATCCAGCCGTCTCTCCGCTCACTTCCACTGACGAGTTGATATATACGTTGATACACACAGACTATATCTCTATGCCTATACATATATACATGCATGCATATACACTATATACATATGTGTAAGAAAAATTGTAACAAAAAACCCTGTGATATGTTCATTTATTTGTCGCTCGCGCACCTCCGCCTCAGCCGCCGCCGCCGCCGCCGCGCCGCGCCCGCCAAATTTCGGTGCGTGCGCGCGTGCGCCCGCCCCGCTTGTGTAAACGCGATTCTGAGCGTGTGTGTGTGACGTCATCAGGCGGCCAGGATGACGTCACCACCGCCCCGCCCCCGGCCCCGGCCCGCCCCACATGCCATATAACAGAGATCTGTGAGAACGCCGCTTTCCTTTCCGCTAGATTTCGAGATTTCGTCTGCATATCGCGTCATCCCATCGAGTTTGTTGTTGTTGTTTTGTGTTTATTTGTGTTCTTTCTGCACTCTCTCGCTGTTTATTTGTGTTTTATATACATCGTCGATGCGCTCTGAATACAGAAAAATAGTGATGATTTGTTAATTAAAAAATCATTGTAATTAGATGAAGATTTAAAACCCTGCATTTCTCGTGTGTCTTGTGTGCAGCAACGGGTGTGTTCACCGATCGTCAAGCTATCATCATCATCATCACCAGGAGCGGCTCTGGCTTCTGAAATACATCGAGTGTTTGGAAGAACAGTGGTTCGGGCGTCGCGGTCGCGTCGCGTGCCACGTTGGGCCTGTTCATACTTCGCAACAGGAGCGACGGGTCGGCCAGGCTAGTCACTCGTATCGATCTTTGTTTTGCGATCGCTCGGCAAAAATCGATACGTATGATATGCCTGGCCGACCAATCACTCCCGTCGCTAAGTATGAACACGCCCTAGGCGAATCTCTAGGCGGGAGGGTGCAGAGAGCGCGAAGACGCGCCTGAAGGTACTTACGATGTTAACATGTTAAGACACGTGGCCTAAACGAGACACGAACGCAACGCGACCGCGACGCGCTGCTGCGGGGATAAATATGAAGAGCTGCGGTGGTCCTGTAGGGATTTCTTTCGAATATCGACAAAGCGATTGGAAGACTAAAGCTTAGAGATAACGGCCGCGTCGCGTACCACGTTGGGCCTGTTCATACTTCACGACGGGAGTGATAGGTCGGCCCTGGCAAATCATGCGGATCGATTTTCGCAGGGCGATCTCTCGGGAAAATCGATACGTATGATTTTCCTTACTGACCAATCGTTCCCGTCACGAAGTATAAACAGGCCCTAGGGCAGCCGTAGCGAGGGTAACGCGAATCTTTAGGCGGGAGGGTGCAGAGAGCGCGAAGACGCCGTCGACAGGTTAAAACACGTGGCAAAGACGTGACACGAACGCAACGCGACCGCGACGCGCAGCTGCCGGGGATAAATATAAGGAGCTGCGGTGGTCCTGTAGGGATTTCTTTTCTTTCGAATATCGACAAAGCGATTGGAAGACTAAAGCTTAGAGATAACGGCCGCGTCGCGTGCCACGTTGGGCCTGTTCATACTTCACGACGGGAGTGATAGGTCGGCCCTGGCAAATCATGTGGATCGATTTTCGCAGGGCGATCGCTCGGGAAAAATCGATAGTATGATTTGCCTTCCTGAGAAATCGTTCCCGTCGCGAAGTATAAACAGGCCCTAGGGCAGCCGTCGCAAGGGCAACGCGAGTCTCTAGTCAGGAGGGTGCAGAGAGCGCGACGACGCCGTTGACAGGTTAAAACATGTGGCAAAGACATGACACGTCCTCGAATCCTCAAAAAAAAACCGCGCTAGCCGACTTCCGTCGAAGAAAATCCATAAAAAATGAAGGAACAAATGAAAATGAAGAATGAAGGAATCAATAGTGGCCTGTAGTGGATGAGCTGCTGATACTGGTCGCTAGTTTGGCCTACTAGAGGGGGAGGGGGCGGAAAAGGGCGAGCGAATTATAAACAATCTGGGGTACCGGTCGTGCACATTATCTGTGCAGTGCGCCCATTCGCTGCGACCTTTATTGGGCACACCTCTCCCCCTCGATGTAGGCGTTATTAACGACAAGTGCCGCAAAGGAGGTCATCACCTTGTAGTGTGCAAGGGGAACAGCCCAGCTGTCATTTTTTCAATTTTCAGTCCAACTTATGCTACCGTTGTGAGGAAATTTCTAAAACACCAGCGGTCAACTGTGGTGAATTTGCGGTGAATTCAAGGGCAGTTCCTTGCCGTGTGAGATTAGTCGACAGGTAATAGGTGACAATTTGCCCAGCTATTAAACAACTAATGACGATAATAACAGTAATGAATAATGGTGATGAACATGTTAGTACTGATAATAACAACTATGGTAATGATAAAACGTTTTGTAGTTTTAAAAGCAGATAAAGCGTAAAATTTAGAAATCAGTGTTCATCCGATGAACCGAATTTTTATGTTTTAGAGTTTTAGGGCTTAAATCGTGAAAATACTAGTACTTCTAGCTTTACTGTGCGTTGTAAGTAGCTTCAGCATGCAATCCGTTGTGGCGGGCGGATATTACGCTCGACAACACGATTCTCCACGCCGGTTTTTCAGCACTTCCGTTCGTAAAGTGAAACGTCTGTCTGTGTGCAGACGCCATTTATTTGGCCGCGAACTGTGTTGTTTACATTCCGTGGCGTGTGATGCCCCAAAAAGTCGCCCCGTTTTTGTACAGTTTTCGTCGAATCCGTCAAGCTGCGTGTTCCGGGCTTGGGAGTGTGTAGTTGTGCTGCTGATCCATTCATCATCTCGGATACATCCGAGGCGTCTGAAAGCACTTCAGGCGGAAATCCGCCGTTCGAACGCCGATTTCATCAGTGTTTCGTATGGCGGTATAGAATTGCAATCAGTTGAAGGGGCCAAATACGCATTCAAACTGCCTCCGCAAGATCCCATTGAAGTAGAGTGCGTGGCGCATTCCAAGCAGGGTTGATTGGCGTCGTCCTTTATCCCTGCCTCTCATACTTTTCATACAATTTTCACGCTAGACAGTCGTCAATGCCTTGAATAAAGGATAAAAAAGGATAAAGGACGGCGTTGTTCAATCCCCTTTGGGATGCGCCACGCATTCTACTTCTGAGGGATATCGTGAAGGCGATTAGAATGCGTATTTGGCCATGCAATGACTTGCGGTGGCCAGCTGATGAGATGAACAATTCAGCGCTCTATCCTTCCCAGACAAGTCTGGTACCAATTCACCGACCCTGGAAGAAAGGAAGGCTTGGTTGGCCTGGGCGGGAAATCCGAACCAGGAACCTGATATTGGATGCACGCGACAGCCGGCGCCTCCTCCGACTGCACTACAAGCGCTTCCCCCCCCTGTTCAGATGGTCTCCATGCCTTGAATAAATAAATAAATAAATAAATAAATATAAAAATACCGCTTTCACATCGAACTGGACACTTCGAATAAAATTGGACACTTGACGCATTTGAAATCAAACAAAACGTCTTCAAAATCGAGCGACTTCGACAGTAGACGAGAGGATCTCCGAGAAGGTTAGTGGAATAATTTCCTGTCCAAAAAATTTTTGTCTGATTTTTTCGAAAATTTTAAAAATTCACCTCCCCCATAAAGTGAATGCACTGTTTGAAATTTTACAAAATGTTTTTTGCAAGAAAAAGTAGAGACTGTGAATTTTATATAAAATTTTCGGATCTATCCTAGTCCGGGGGGCCACATAACTAAAAATTATTATATGTAACAAATTCACTTGAGACATACCGAGCGGCTCCTACAGAACAACATAGGACCCTAAACAAGAAAAAGTCACAAACGAGAAAAAAAAAACGAAAAACTGCATTTGTTGCGGTTGTAAGCCGGCAAAGTTGTGTGCCCTCCTCACCATGTTGGGTCCTGGTTATAACATGTTAGGCGGCGGGTACGCAGCATGCGGCTTTATGTGCCCTCCTCACCATGTTAGAGCTTGGTTATAACATGTCAGCCGGCGGTCAGCATGCGGCATGCCTCCATTCCGTCGCTCTTTGCCCGCCGAGACGGTTGAAAACCGCGGCGATTTTTTATTTTTTTGTTCGTTCGTTTTTGGTTCCTTTTAGGTTGCATCTCGTTCTCTAGGAGTCGCTCGGTAAGTCTCTATTCCTTTTGTTAGCTACTTTTTAGTTATGTGCCCCACCGGACTAGGATAGATTCAGTTTTTAGTTTTTAACGAGGAAAATGGTGGCCTTTTCAAGGTGAAAAAGGTGGAAATTTTCAATGCTAAAGAATACGCGCCCCATGTACCCATCCACCTTTGATTGACAGCAAAAATTCTAATTGCAATTCTAATTGGAGTTATGTGAAAATTATTTGTGAAAAACACACACAAATTCGGGTCCGGACGTTAGGTACCCCTTAGATACCTCGACTGGGCGCGCCTCCCTTATAGCCCCGCCCACGCGGACGAGTTGTCATGCGTCGGCCCTGCGACGGATTAACCATCCATCAGCTGTTATGATCGATGGGATTGATGGGAACTCATTCTGCGCTATATTCCTTCTGACTCTCCCATTTTCATCGTTGCCTTTGTAGTCACTTGCTATTTCATGGAGGTTTCCTTGTGCTTCTGGCTACAAGGACCCTTCTTGATAAGCAAGATGGTACAATGCCTTCGAATGGGTATTCAGTTAAAAGGTGAGTGATTAAATTAGAGATAGACTAAGGCTTTAACTTGCATGTAAGTGGGTCTATTTGTTTTTCTTGCCGTTTAGAATTTATCTTCTTTCTTTGTTTTAGCTTTATCAAATTTTGATGTTTTGCATGAAGCTGTCACCTTATTCATCTCTAACCCTTCACATTTTAAGGGGAACTATGATAACCTTCTAAGCAGCAATATCAGATGTATGTCTGGAGCGGGGAAATCCATAGAGTGCCTTCCTAAACTCGGAGCGCTACCCTGAACGCAGCAATCCAGGACACCTTCTATATTCATTTATTTAGATGTGAATGTGCTTAACGTTAGCTTAAAAGTTTTTGGACAGATTCTCCTGACGTTTTGATGCTTCCATGAAGTGGACCCGCCGCTCTAGATTTGCACCCATATTGGTCCCTATATTGGAGCAATTACTTGCCTGCCCCTACGTTTGCCGGACGTCGTGACCCGCTGCGCACCTCGCATCTTTTACGGTCATTCGCGCCTACATTGATTGCCCTAAAGAGATGCCTTAAGTGTCTTTTGACCGACATAAGTGGCAAATGGAAATCAACAAAGTGATTGGTCAGGGACAATATAGAAAGCATATGATCAAATAGTCAATGTACATAGTCAATCTTAGTGGGGAGCGGCATGCATCCTACTTTTGCGATGTCCCGCGAAGGCAATTTGAATAGGAATTTAGCCCACGAAATAACTCAGAATGCCCAGTTGTTGAGTACGTCAATGCTTTATCACTAACAGAGAAGCATGGTGCTAATTCATTGATCTTTCTGTCGTGGAAGACTTGGTTGACCTGGGCGGATCTTGTAAAGCTCATCAAGCCTTAAATGGATCGTTATAACGGCAAATTATGGTTAGTTTCGGGCATATACAACTTGCTTCGTCATAGTGCAATATAGTCAGCTACATGTTGATCCTCCCAGTTTTCTTTCACTTTGGTGAAGTCACTATGTGCTATAGGCATTCGGTCCCTGTCGCTCATTAAGTGATGAATGCACACATTGACGAAAATTGAATTTGGAAAAATTGCCATCGCACCATGTTACCCCATTATCAGTTTTTAGCCACACCGCAGGAAAAAAAAATTCAGTAGGAAGGATTCAAATCAGTTTCTTTAAGCCTCAGTTGGCTGGTATCGAGGATGTAAGCTGTCACAACGATGTTTTGTTGCGATCAAAAGTTTGTTGCGTTCGATCAAACGGCGCCGGTGGTGTAATGGCGTAGAGCATTCCCGCCCGGTCAGAGGGAGGTGCGGGTTCGAGTCCCGCCTGGCGCTAGAAGTTTTGATCGCAACAAAACATCGTTGTGACAGCTTACATCAGTAGGAAGGGTCTGATCCACGTTGTAGGGACCCGTCTTCTGAATTTGTACGGGTGCAATCTCTGTCAGGGGGGGGGGGCAGTCCATTTCAACTTCTAAAGAAATGCAACATGCACCACAACATATGAATATGTATAAATATGCTTATATTATCCATTGCTGTCCTTCCAATACCAAAATCAGCTTTCTAAATTGCTTTCCTAGTCGAGGGGAGGGAGTAATGAAAACACAGCAAATTGAACAGAAACCTGTAACAATTACAATACTATAGTTCTCTTTACCGCTTCAGCCTAGCAGCAATTGTACGGTCAATCGAATGAACATCGCGACTAGCTAGGCTAGTGCATGGCGTGATCTTAACATACTATAAATTACTATTTTTCTGCACTTTTAGATATGCCATAAACCATTTTTCTCCTTGGAAACCAAAAATTTAAACGATTAAAAATTTGTAGAAATAAAAAAAGAAGAATGAAAATAAAAGTAAAATAAAATAATAAATATATATTTAGATGTAAAAATTAAGTGTGAAATAAAATTCACACAGCATCTTCACTAAGTGGAGAAAGCGAATAAATTTTTTAAAGAAAGGAAATTCAATTTTTCTTGGACAAAAAAATATTGCAACCTTCTCAGAGATCTCGATCGACATTATTGATCGCTGCTCAAGGTTAGCCTTTCAATGCTTCAATCGCGTAAATATGTTGCCCGATGGACAGGCTTTCCAGCAGGTAAATAACATTGATCGATTTTATCGATTTTTGTCCAGAATTGAACTTTTGACTTTTGACGTGAGAATTGCGTAACCAGGTTGGCCAGTGGGTAGTCAGCTCAACGAGTTAACAATAACGATAGATTATTATTAACCAGCAGTCGTCCTGGTACCTTCCAGATAAGGCTTAAGGCTTTCCGAGAAGGGTTAGAATAATTTTAATCCAAGAAAAATTTAATAAACCTTCTTTGAAAATTTTAGACTCACCTGCCCGAATAAGTGAACGCGATCTAAAATTTTATAAAAAGTATATTTTCCAAAATGGTGGTGTATAGCTTATTTTAAAACCCAGGAAGGTGGCATTTTTTTAGAGCTAAAGAAAGAGATTGTGCCATGCACTCGTCCAGCACGCGCGATTTTTCTCTGATTGATGACAAAAATTCAGTTTGCATACACCCTTTAGTCACATTTTTTTTCAATGGTGCATCAAAAACACAAAAAGCACTCAGCGCACTTCTTCACCGTACTCTTTAAAGTAGGCAGCATTTGCAGATCTATCCTAGTCGGGAGGGGCAGCCGTAGAATGCCATTTGGGTATGTCATTCCATGCCACACAAATACATCTACTGACTTTAAATAAAATCCGAATAAAAGTCGCATAATGGGACAACAGCTGAAGCCCTCTTAGAAACTCAAACAACGGAATGGAGAATCAAATCGCTATATACCCCCCACCCCCCCCCCCCCCCCTCCGATTAGGATATGTAGATCCACATTTACACCATCAATCGAGTGAAAATCGCGATGAGTTGGACGAATGCATTGTGCAATCTCCTCTTTTGATATTTGCTGCTTTTTTGGCACTTTAGAGCAAGCTACACTCTACTATTTTTCTTGAAAAACGAAAATTTAATGAAATTGCAAAGTGCGTCGTTCATTTATTAGGGCGATTAAAAATTTGAAATTTCAAGTCATAGTTTTCCGTGGATAAAAATTGCGATAGCTTTGTCGGAGAGTCGCTAGTTTTATCGGATCTATCCTAGTCCGGTGGGCCACATAACTAAAATGTATGTAACAAAATGAATTGGGACTTACCGAGCGGCTCCTAGAGAAGAAGAAATGACCTGAAAAAAGAAAAAACGCACGAACAAACAAAAGAAAAATAAAATCGCCGCGGTTTTACAACCGTTTCGATGGGCAACGAGCGATGCAATGGAGGCATGCCCGTGCTGACCACCGCTTGACGTGTTATAACCAGGATCTAACATGGTGTGGAGGGCGCCTAAAGCAACATTGCGCGTGCTGACCGCAGTCTGACATGTTATAACCAGGATCTAACATGGTGAGGAGGAGGCATAACTTTGCCGGCTTACAATCGCGGCGAAAACAAATGCATTTTTTTCGTTTGTCTGTTTGTGAATTTTTCTACTCTAGATCATATCTTCCTCTCTAGGAGCCGCTCGGTAAGTCCCATTTATTTCTTTACATAAAGTTTAGTTATGTGGTCTCCCCGGATTAGGATAGATCCGTTTTATCTTTACGACGATTGTTTTAATTTAGAGTGTGTTCTGTTTGATTTAAAAAATAAAATAAAAAAATTATTGAAGTTTTAAACGGCGCATTTACTTGTTGGGGTAGGTGAATTGAAATTTGTCAAAGAAAGTCGTTCTAAACTTTCATTCGGCAAAAAATATTCAAATTTTTCTTCTTGCTTAATGTAGGAAAAGGTCTTTTTGATTTTGCAAGATGTTCAATTCGTTTTTTAAAGGCCTAGAAGAGTGTCCAGTTTGAATTGAAACTTGGTCAGTTTGATCTGAACTGTAAAAAATTCGCTTTAAAAAAATCCGGTTTGACACGAAAATTGTACATAGGCCCCATTTTACCAGCATAGCATTAAGATGCTTCTAAATACACCTGTAACGAGGTCTTCTAAACCAATATGAGAGCCTTTTATAACTACAAACCACTTACTAACAGTTTCACCTATGGGAAGTCACTACGAAACAGTCACTTGCTCGATTGCACACAAGATCAGCTCTGTTCATACCTGATTCTGAAGACGCAGACCTCGAACAGCACGCAGGCGATCACACTCATCGGCAATAAGAAGGTGACGAGCTGCGTATGACGTTCGGTTGCAGCCATGCATGTCAGCCGTCGGGTCGCTGAAATAGGCCCGTGGAATTTTTCGGATCTATCCTAGTCCGGGGGGGGGGGGGGGGAGGCGCATAACAAAAAAGTAGGCGACAAAATGAATTGAAACTTACCGAGCGGCTCCTAGAGAACGAGCTGGAGGCTAAAAGAAATCGAAAACGAGCGAATAAACGGAAAAATAAGAAAACCGTCGCGGTTTACAACCGTCTCGGCGGACAAAGAGCGACGGAATAGAGGCATGCCGCGTGCAGGCCGCCGGCTGACATGTTATAACCAGGATCTAACATGGTGGGGAGGGCGCATGAAGCCGCATGACGCGTGCTAACCGCCGCCTGACATGTTAAAACCACGATCTAACATGGTAAGGAGGGCACACAACTCTGGCGGCTTACAACCGCAACAAATGTAATTTTTTTCGTTTTTTTTCTTCATGACTTTTCTTGTTTAGGTCTCATGTTGTTCTGTAAGAGCCGCTCGGTAAGTCTCAAGTGGATTTGTTACATATAATACCGTTTAGTTATGCGGCCCCCCGGACTAGGATGGATCCAATTTTTCGCGTTTTTTGGTATCATTCTTCCAAAATAACTCGAAAACCTAAATTTAGCTGCTTTAGATGGAAAGTTCAATGGTAATCGATTGGCATTATTGATCAGCTGGTCGATTCGCGTCGAATCTATTGGCCACGTGAGCAGAAATAGACACTATTGATTGGTTGATCGATTTTTCCCGATTATCGTGACCCTTTCTAAAAGGCCATTATATTCGCGTGATCCCAACAGTAACGGTCAGCTGCTGTAAAATATGAAGTTAATCGATCGATCTTCATAAATTGATCGGCTTCAGTCATTTTTCATGGAGACCACACTCGCAACTATCATGTTGGCGCTCAAAATCGATTACATTGGTCAAGGAACCACGGTTCGGCCACTAATTTTGCGCGAGCGGACGGATGCACGGACAAACGAACAGACTACGTTATGCATGTAAGGATGTCTATGCGCTAGGAATGCACCGCGCTCTCGACTCCCCAAGTGATATTGTTCAATGAGCTACTGGAAACTATGAAGGCAATCGATCGATATTGGTCAATTGATCGACTTTAGCCATTTTTCATGATATCTATGCCCGCAACTATCATGTCGGTGGTCCAAATCGATTACGTTGTTCAAGAAGCCATGATTCGGCCACTAATTTTGCGCGAGCGGACAGACTCAAGGATAGACGAACAGACTGTTTTATGTATGTCTGGATATCTTTGGGCTAGAATTGCACCGCGCTTTCGACTCCCCGTGATATCGTTCTATGACCTGCTGAAAATTATAAAGGTAATCGATATTGATCAATTGATCGACTTTTGTCATTTTTCATGATATCTATACCCGCAACTATCACCTCGCTGGCTGAAACCGGCAATATTAATCATGATGGTATGGATCGGTCATTAATTTTGCGCAAACGGACGGATGCACGGATAGACGAACAGACTATTTTATGCATGTTAGGATATCTATGGGATAAGAGAGCACCGCGCTTTCGTTTCCCACGTGATATCTTTCGATGAGCTGTTTGGAAATTATAAAGTAATTGATTGATATTGATCAATTGATCGACTTCAATCATTTTTCATAATTTTCTATTTTCGTTTATACTCGCAACTACAATGTCGGTGGTTAACACCGATAAAGTTAATCATTCTGCGATGAATCGGCCACTAATTTTGCACGAGCGGACGGATGCACGGATAGACAACCAGACTATGTTATGCATGTTAGGATATCTGAGTGCTAGAAGTTCACCGCGCTTTCGACTTCCACGTGATATCGTTCTATGACCTGCTGAAAATTATACAGTAATCGATCGATATTGATCAATTGATCGACTTTTGTCATTTTTCATGATATCTATACCCGCAACTATCACCTCGCTGGCTGAAACCGACAATATTAATCATGATGGTATGGATCGGTCATTAATTTTGCGCAAACGGACGGATGCACGGATAGACGAACAGACTATTTTATGCATGTTAGGATATCTATGGGTTAGGAGAGCACCGCGCTTTCGTTTCCCACGTGATATCTTTCGATGAGCTGTTTGGAAATTATAAAGTAATTGATTGATATTGATCAATTGATCGACTTCAATCATTTTTCATAATTTTCCATTTTCGGTTATACTCGCAACTACAATGTCGGTGGCTAACATCGATAACATTAATCATTCTGCGATGAATCGTCCACTAATTTTGCGCTAGCGGACGGATGCACGGATAGACGAACAGACTATGTTATGCATGTTAGGATATCTGAGGGCTAGAAGTTCACCGCGCTTTCGAAGCCCACTTCCCCATATTGTTCTATGAGCGTTTCTGACCTTTCAGTGGCTATTGCGTGTAAACAGCCGCTGTCAAAAATCGAGCAATATGGGCTAATCGATCGATTTTATTTGTTTGTCTTGAAGCCTGTGCAGTAATTAACCGTACTAGAGCTAAAATCGATAACATTGTTCATTACGCAATGAATTGGTCAATAATTCCGCACGGACAGACGCACGGATAGACGAACCGACTGCTCTCAGCATATTAGGATATCTATCCGTTGTTTCACGGGTTTGTTGTCAGTTGTTGTCTTTTTAGCGTCTATGAAGTGCAGCCACTACTATCTGACAATCATTGGCGCAAAAATTCGGCAGATTTTGGTCAATTGATCGACGTTATGCATTTGTTGTGAAGTCTGTACAGCAGGGATTATTTTTATGGTCAAAATCGATAGCGTCGGCCACTAATTTTGCGCGGACGGACGCACGGCCGGACAAACGGACAAACTCTAAAAATATACAGGACGGGACATTGATCTCGCAGTTGTGGTCTGGATGCGAAACTGAGAACGAATCCTGCACTTTAGGCGACTTTTGTCAACTGCGCCACACTCGCCTCATAGAGGCGGTTACTGTTGAAATTAAAACTGCTTCAGTTAGAATAGTTGTAAAAATTGAAATAAATAATAAATAAATAAAATAATAATATGAAATGTATAATAAATAACAATAAATAAAATTTGTGAAGTAATTATTGGATATGTCAGTGAGCAACGTACGAATGACTGCTGTTGGTCGACGCAACCTCGACGAAACGTAGGCGACCAGCCATAGCTTGAACATAACACAAAATCCACCCAGAACAAGCCATAGTGAAGTGATTCTGAAGACAGACAGAAGAAGGATTCGTAAGACCAAGGACATGTTCATAGTCGCGACGGAAGCGACGAGAGCGACAAAGTCGCTTGTGCAAGGCAATGAATCGATCTATGTCAAGTGATCGGTCGCCTGGCACAAATCGATAAGTATTCTTCGCACGGGCGACAAACCGATCTTGTCGCTCCCGTTGCGAACTATGAAGAGGCCTAACGGAGGCTCGTACCCGCTAATGTGAAGGATTTCTGAGTAGGAACCGCTTCAAGCAATGACAGAAATATAAACTTTGCCGAACGATAGGGCCCCGTTTATACTCCGACCCCGGGCGACTATGCACGCCATCGCGCCGCTCGGCGTCGAAAGTATAAATGGGGCTTAAGGTGCATGAGAGGCGTTCAGCTGACGGATGACGGAATAAGGACGCTTAGATGAATTCGGGTGGATAAGGATGGACAGCTTCTTACCTCGTCACAGCATCGTTGGCACTTCGCAGAAGGTTGTTGATCACCACTGCGTTGAACTCAAGTTTTCGTTGATCGATGGACCTCACACTGAACTTCGAGTCTACGGCGCATAATTTATTCTCAAACTGGTACCCGGAAAGCACTAAAATAATAAATTCAGAGAGAGAGGAACACCGACACCGAACGATTCAGTCGGAAAGACTGAATTCACGATACTACAGCGCGTTTCAAAAGTATGTATCCACTCTAAAACTTTCCCATATCTCGTTTCGTTGCTTTCTCCAGGGCCGCACTAATTCCTTTAGATTCCTCGTAGTCGAAAATAGGTAACCACTCACTTTCAGAAATTTTTTTCGTCTCACACGAGAATCGGAATTTTTTGAAGAAAATTGATTGAAAATTGGCGTTTCAAAAGTATGTGTCCACTTGTGAGAAACAAACTTTTTACTAAATTCAAAAGTCGATCGAACCACCATTATTTCATATGACATCATGTATCGTAATGATTCTGTCTTCGTTGGTGTCCCATGTAATCAAAATTACCACCACGTCATTGAACTGTCGGTTATTCGCTTAGGCTCGTTGAACCACGATCCCCCAAGATGTTCTCCATTCCGTTGCTGTCAGTAGAACAGGCCGGCCAGTCCGTTACTTGAATGTTGTGACGGTGGAGCCAATCTTTGGCCAACCTGGACACATGGACTGCAGCGCTGCTCTGCTGCACAACATGTCTCTGATGTGTTATGCCCTCAAGAAAGGCATAAGGCTAGACTCCACTACATCTTGAAGTTCGGACTGTCCGTGCGACATTACAGAAGCCTGAGCTTCAGAATTCCGCTGCTGAAGAAGTCGATCACTCTCACTAGTGAACCGCTTCCAAACCGTCTCGAAGGTTGCGACGACGGCGCTTCTCGCAGGCCTCTCCATTAATGTCGGCATCCATCGGGGTCATCCAGATTAGATTTTTCCCGTTGGTATAGATGAAAGAAATTTAATCTGGATGGTTTCCGATGGATACCGAGATTACTGGAGAGACCTGCGAGAAGCCCCCTTGTCTCAACCTTGGGGGCGGTTTGGAGGCAGTTCATTAGGGACAGTTTTCGGCTTCTTCAGCAGCGGAATGCTGAAGCTCAGGCTTTCGTCGTGTTGCATGGACAGTCTGAAGTGTCAAGGTGTAATGGAGTCCAGCCCTATGCCTTTCTTGAAAGGCAGAGTACATCGGAGACATGTTCTGCAGCAGGGCAGCGCTGCAGTCCATGCGCCCAGGTTGACCAAGGATTGGCTCCACCGTCACAACATTCAACTAACGGACTGGCCGGTCTGTTCTCCTGACAGCAACTGAATGGAGAACATGTGGGGGATTGTGGTTCAACGAGCCTACGCGAATAACCGACAGTTCAATGACGTGGTGGTAATTTTGATTACATGGGACAACAACGAAGACAGAATCATCCAGAACCTTGTCAGTAGCTTGAACAGTACGATACATGATGTTATATGAAATAATGGTGGTTCGATCGACTTTTGAATTAAGTAAAAGTTTGTTTCTCACAAGTGGATGCATACTTTTGAAACGCCAAATTTCAATCAATTTTCTTCAAAAAATTCTGATTCTCGCGTGAGACAAAAAAAAAATTCTCTAAAAATGAGTGCTTACCTATTTTCGACTATGAGGAATCTAGAGGAGCTAGTGCGGCCCTGCAGAAGTCAACGCGAAACGAGATATGGGCAAGTTTTAGAGTGGATACATACTTTTGAAACGCACTGTAGTCGTCAGTCTGGCCTAGGGGAGAGCAAACGAGAGCAATCAGGTTTCATCAGTAGGGCGTACAACCTAGAGTGAGTGTGCGGTCGATGCCCTGATTGACTGGTTCTTGCTTGCTTGGTGCTCTGATCGGTTGTGATTGGCTGGCGCCTTACCTGTAGGCCACATTATCGACTAGTACCGAAATTGTTCTTTCCTACTCGATCCCCACGCTCTTCGACAGGGAAAAGGAAGTCATTAGTATAGTACAGTCAACAGCGCCTATTTAGGCAGAGCAGCAGGCGTGTTTCGAATGCTCTGACCGTTACACCTCCTATTTTCGGTACTAGTCCTTAATTTGGCCTACATGTAGAGTGTGAGATGCACCAGAACAGTTAGGCCTAATCGATTGGGCGTGCCGTCCAGAGTGAGCATTATGGTCGATGCCCTGATTGATCGGCGCTATGATTGGCTAGCGCATTACCACCTACGGATGTAGGCCGCATTAGCGACAAGTAATGAATAATACGTGGCAAGAGTACAGAATTCTTGCCCACTTTATCCATTTCAGGTCTCATTAGGAGCCAGTAGTGTGAACATTCACTCCTCCACTCATTCGCCGTCACCTAGGGGATTCATCTGACTGCTCGCTTCTAGTGCTCTTCAGGTTTGCGTTGAACATCTTCATGAAGCTCACCATTTGCTCTGTAGGATGTTAGAAGAGCGATTCGACGCCCACAAACGCCTTGGTTGGACTTCTTCGTGAAAGCTGCGAACGATGTGGTGTCCTTTGTGTCCCTTGGGCGAGCTGGATCCAGTGGATCGTTTTGGCACCCGACCAGGATGAGTGGGAACGTTCCTGGCGCTCACTCGGGCAAGTCGGCGATTCAGATACGACAGGTGATACGGGCGATTTTATTGAATTTCCATTGAGTTCAACAAGTCTCTGTCTTCTCGAACGAAAAGAAGCAGGTGAGTCACTCTGGCACGCGAAGCGACTGCCTACTCGGACAAATCGCCGTGACCGACATGACCGCAGGGGTGGGGAAAGTGCTCACAGAATTGCGATAACTGTTGAGATCAACTAAATATTCAGCCCGGCGCAATGCTACATCTCCCTAAGGGATGTCGCGAATGTGCACAGCATTGGATGGCGGAAGCGCGCCATCCAAATATGACCAAGTAGGAAAGCGACCTATCAGGTGCCGGTCGACTGGGGGACGACCGCACACGTTATCCATGAATGGCACGCCCATTTGAAGTGATCTGACTGGCTAGAGCGCTCTCATCTCCGAACGCTGCCCACATTCGCGACATGTACCAAAAATAAGCGAGCGCTTCTAGAAAAAAAAACAGCACAGCATCGAAAATGCAGAGTTATGAACGTGGCATAAATAAGAAACATTCATAAAATTAAAAAGTTTCAAGAGATCCATCCAAAATTAGACTTAAGAAACTTCCGTATTTCGGCAAGGCGCAGATCAAGCACTGCCACGTGTTACGGGCATGTTGTCGTGTGACGTGTTTCTACGTGTCACAGGTGAGTGACACATAGCAACACGTCACACATACATGGCAGCGTCCGTGTGACGTGTTGCTACGTGTCACATATCAGTAACACGTAGCAACACGTCACACATACACACACGTGGCAGCGTCCATGCGACGTGTTGCTACGTGTCACATATCAGTAACACGTGGCAACACGTCACACACACATGTCTGTCACACGGACGCTACCACGTGTTACGGACGTATTTGTCCGTGGGTGTGACTTGTTACTACGTGTCACATGTCAGTAACACGTAGCAACACGTCACACATACACACACATGGCAGCGTCCGTGTGACGTGTTGCTACGTGCCACATGTCAGGAACACGTAGCAACACGTCACACACACACACACACACACACACACATGTCTGTCACACGGAAGCTTCCACGTGTTACGGGCATGTTTGTCCGTTGCTGTGACGTGTTGCTACGTGTCACATGTCAGTGACACGTAACGACACGTCACACACATGGCAGCGTCCGTGTGACACGTTGCCGCGTGTCACAAATGCCAATAATTGCAGAATTTCAAAGTTTTTTGGTAGTTTTCGTTATTTTTGTTGTTTAAATTGTTACGTAGTGAAATCATTGCAGACGAGCGAGCGTTCTTACCGTACCCCCATGTTGTACTCAAAGGTTACTCACGTCGCGTTTCTTTACACCAATAAATGATCGCATCGATGATGTCGAAAAGAGCGACTCGTGTTCCTGCTGCCTGAAAAGCCTACCTGTTCCTTTTTCATTGGTGCTTTATATAAAAAAAGTAATAAGAATATAATAAAATCTCATAAAAACGTAAAAATTGGTTATACAGCACACGAATCACTACCTAAACATAAGCGCCTTTTTATTATACACATATTATAATAAATAAATGTAAAAATAAAAAAAAACAAATATAAAAATAAATAAAATATACATAGTATTATTTTTATTACACACTGATAACTGCTGATTAGTCAATATCAATTTTCGACTATAATACCGTTTGTATGCCACTACGTGTAAAACAGTTAATACACGTCCGTTTGTCTGGTGGCGCAAAATTAATGGCCGTTAAATGGGCGGCGCGTTTCATCGCAGTTAACAGAATCAATAAAGGAATCAATCAATAACTAATAGTTGTGCGGTCAGCGCTACTGTTTGCCAGAAGTTTTACCCCAAAAATCGATATCGATCAGTCAATCGATTTTGGCCGTTCTTACGAAGCCTTTCCAGTAGTGTGATTCCCACTTGGAGTAGCAAACTTGAAAAGAAATCGATAAAATTGATCGACATAGGTTCGATGCACGGAGGGATGCATTCATTTGCAAAGTCCTTAAAGCGGCGATCACATTCATCGACATTGATCGCGGCAACCGGCCATTAATTTGGCGCGGACGCACGCATGTACAAACGGACAAACGGGCTTTCTTACACGTTTTTGTACAGAAATGACAAAACAACGAGATTGGGAAACACGTTTTAGAATCTATCAGAAATGAAGTTCATGGTAAAAAGGTTGTCATACCCCTTCAACCCACCTCCGTCTCATTGTTAATAGCACGAAAAGTCAACGTGAACGATGCGACGAAGCACGCGATTAGCGACAGAGTCGCTACTACTCTAAAACAGAGCGACATTGAACAAAGGACTCCATCTAAACTAGCGATTGGCTTTAGAATATCTGTATCTTTCAGTTAGCTACCTAAGGGCCTGTTCATACTTCGCGACGGGAGCGATTTGTTCGATCAGGGAAATCATACGTATCGATTTGTGTTGGGCAATCGCTCGACAAAAATCGATACGCATGACTTACCCAGCCGACCAATCGCTCCCGTCGCGAAAGATGAACAGACTATAAAGAGCTTAACGCTTGACTTTTGTCGCCTTAAACGGGCCTCTGGTGAGACGAGAAGTGCAAGGCGCATACTACAGACCGTGACTGACGCCGGACTTTCTGATTTTCCACGAGAAATCCTTTCAAACTCACACGTGGATAGTGCGGCTGACGTAGATCACCTCGTCCCAGCAACCGTAGCGGTGATACGGCTGGACATTGAGACATCTGCCTGGAATCAAGAGCTTCACAGGGCACCATGGTGATTCTTCAGAATTTGGGAGTCATTTAAAGATCCTACACTGGAAAATCATTGGCGTGCGGCCCCGTTTATACTCCATTCACCTCCGCGCGACGCGTCATAATGACAACAGTCAATATTGATTAGACCGCGTGGTCTAATCAATATTGACTGTTGTCATTATGACGCGCTGCACGGCGGCGAATAGACCATGAGGGCTAGTTAATTAGAATTTTAACTGCCTCACATAAAATTTTGAAGTCTTCTTTCCTTATTTTGACATCGTCGTACCGAAAATCACGATCGCGGACGGTACCATCGATCTAAAACACGACCACTTCATTAGAAAAAAGTAACAACACCTACCAGTCATAAGATCAACATCTAATCTGCGATGATAGTTCTCCATCTTCGCCGAATTTATTCATATTTGGTTCTAGTCGCGAATTTGGACAGCATAGGAAGGCGGGAATCCGCCAGCCAATCAGGCCGCATCGAGTAAGCGTGTCTGTCAGAGCGCCTTCCAGAATAAACTTTAGATTTTCGGAGAAGATCAGAATAATTTTTGTTGAAGGAAAATTGAGTAAAGCTTTCCTGAGCTTTTTACAATCATCTGCCCCAAGAAAAATAATGAGGGCACACATCTTCACTTGCTGTTCTTTAACTTTTTTCCGCTCGAAAGACTCTCTGGTCTATGTATCAGACGCTTCGAGACAGTCTCATTGCACTCAAACTTAGGTAATTAAACCGGTTTAATTACCCAAGTTTGTGTGCAATGAGACTGTGTCGAAGCGTCTGATAACATAGACCAGAGAGTCTCTCCAGCGAAAAAATAATGGTTTATGGTTTTCTATGGTTCACAAAACAGTAGCTTCAGTGCTAAAAAGAGAGATTGCGCCATGCGCTCGTATTATTTACCATTACTTTGAATTAATTAGGCAGTTTTTGACCTCAAGTGAGCAACATTTACGCTGCTAATCAAATTTGAATCGCGACGATGGACTACATGAGCACGACCTTTCTTTTAATATGCAAAAATCTATATTTCTATACTTCGGTATGGATTTTAAACCCTTGTTTTTTAAATGAAAATTTATATAAAATTTCGAGTTAGGCAAATGCATGGCGTATTCTATTCTTTCAATACGGTAAAAGTAATTGGTTTTCTGCACTTTAGAATAAACTATCATATTTTCTCGGGAAATAGAAATCTTATAAAATTTCCAGCACCGTTTTCACTTAATCAGACAGGTGAACTAAAATTTTCAAACAAAAAGTCACGCAAAGTTTTCCTTGAACAAAAAATTATTCTAACTGTCTCGGTGAGTTCCTAGTTTAATGTGGAAAAAGCTGGTTCTGATCTGGAAGATGTTCAACTCGATTTCATATACGTCAATCTTGCTTAGAAGAGTGTCTAATTTAATTTGAAAACGTTCAATTCGAGACGAAAATGATGCACACAGTAGGATTAACGGATCTATCCTAGTCCGGAGGTCCACTTAACTAAAAAGTATGAAATAAAATGCTTTGAGACTTAACGAGCGGCCTCTACAGAACAAAATAGGACCTAGACTAGAAAAATTCACGAAGAAAAAACGAAAAAATTACATTTGTTTTCGTCCAATTGTAAGCAGGCAAAGTTATGTGTCCTCCTCACCATGTTAGACCCTGGTTATAACATGTCAGACGGTGGTAGCACGCGACAAGCATTCATTGCGTTGCTCTTTGCCGGCCGAGACGGTTGTAGAACCGCGGCGATTTTATTTTTTTTTGTTTGTCCATTCGTTTTTTTTTTGTTTCGTTTAGGTCCTATCTTCTTCTGCAAGGGCTGATCGGTAGGTCTGAAGTCGATTTATTACATGCTTTTTAGTTATTTGCCCCCCCCCCCCCGACTAGGATAGATCCGGATTAACTTATGGTCGCTTATTTATGAATAGGTATTTTACTAAAGATAGAAGAGCTAATTCGCCCGTCTGTCCCTTTGTCTGTCAATCTGTCCGCCCGTCACAGCGGAACAATCGTCGGAGGATACGCTTCACATCTCAACCCTCATCCGGGTGAACCTTTCAGTTCGTTGGCCCAATGATAGACTTTCCAACAAGTAAACAATGTCGATCACCTGTCCTATTATCGATCGATTTTATCGATTTCGTCCGGAGTTGATCGCTTGAAGTGGGAATTACACGAATATGTTGGCCGATGGTCAGGCTTCACAACAAGTGAACAGCGTCAATCGGCGGACCATTACCGATCGGTTTTATTGATTTTTGCTCAGAGTTGAGCAGTTTGAGGTGGGAGTTACGTGAGAGTGTGGACCAATGGGTAGAACAGACCTAGCTTCTATGACTTCCTTGCTTTGGCGAATCTTATCCATATCATCTATGAACGGTAATATTAATATCACACCGCATGGCAAACACACGGTATCATGGTGGGTTTTCAACCCGTAGGGAGCTTATTCCATGAGCCTTACGATTATTCCGCAGATCATCTCACATCTTCAGGTGGTTCGCAAGCTCTTTTGGACAACGCCTTTGCTTTAGATGATATTAGCTAATTAACTTAACGTACAGCACCTTGGACACCGAACAGTAGTCTGCTGATGCTCGAAAATTGACCAGCTCATCATATATCCAAAATTTCAAGCGGAAACGAATCAAAGAACCAACCCTGAACGACTATACACCCTAGGGGCGTCCTGTGAACTCCTCTCAGTGTTATTTTTACGTGATTGACGGTGTGGGTATATGCTCTGTTGACAGTCAGCCATGGCATCAGGTGTTCGGGTAACTCAATCTCGCTCATCTGCGCTTCGCTAAGGTCACACGTCCTTCCAATAACAGTCGTAGCTCAGCGCTGACAACTGCTGAGCACTCTTAATGGCCTATAGTGACAGAGTTCATAGTCTGTTTTGCTATGAGCGAAGACACATGGATCTGGGGAGCAGCTTTCGTAGAAGAGAAGGACGATGGGAGGTCAGAAGGACGAGAAGAAGAGGAAAAACAAGAACAAGAAGAGGCCGAAGAAGAAGAAAAGTATGGAAGAGAAGAATATTGTCTGTACGCCCGTATATGAAGAAGCCTTCCGATGTAGGTAGAACAAGATCATCGTAAATGAGGAATTTAAGCGAATTTCGCTGTACAAAAAGCAGACAAGCTGAGCCCATGAACTTTCTGAAATCAGAGGAAAAGCCGGATCTATCCTAGTCCGGGAGGCTACATAACTAAAAAGCATGTAATAAATCCACTTGAGACTTATCGAACGGCTCCTACAGAATACCATAGGATAAAAAAACACCAAGAAAATAAGCGAAAAAATTACGTTTGTTTTCGTCGTGGTTGTAAGGAGGTGAAGTTATGTGCCCTCCTCACCATGTTAGATCCTGGTTATAACAGGTCAGGCGGGGGTCAGCACGCGGCATGCGGCTTTATGCGTCCTCCTCACCATGTTAGATCCTGTTATAACATGTCAGCCGGCGGTCAGCTCCCGACATGCCTCCATTCCGTCGCTCTTCGTCAACCGAGACGGTTGTAAAACCGCGGCGATTTAATATTTTTTGTTTGTTGTTCGTTTTTTGGCTTAGTTTAGGATTCATCTCGTCCCCTAGGAGCCGCTCGGTAAGTGTTAATTAATTTTCCGACATACTTTTTAGTTATGTGGCCCTGCCCCCTAACTAGGAAAGATCCGAAAAGCCTTCTATTAGGTTGTAACGAATTAAATGGCACTGGCTCGCGCCATTTTTTGGCGCGTCTTTACGCGTTCGATCAAGAACAAACCGTAACATGTGGCATATCATTTAGAAGCGCAAACTTTGCTCTACCGGTGAGTACCAAATTTTCTATGTAAAAGTGGGAAAACTTTAGAGTTTTATTGACTTTTTTGCAGATGGACAAAAGGGTAATCCGAGGCATTTACTTGTATGAATTCAAGCTGGGCACTACAGCTAAGGAGGCGGACGAGAAGATCAGCGCCGCATTCGGTCAAGGATGTTCCACAGTTCGGACGGCGTATCGTTGGTATCAGAAGTTCCGGAATGGAGATGAGAGCTTAGAAGAACATGAAGGTCGTGGGAGGCATAGTGATGTTGATGAGGACAAGCTGAGAGATGTGGTAGAGGAGGATCCACACCAAAGGTACCAGGGAGATAGCGAAGGTTCTTGGCGTCAGTCACAACGCAGCTGCCCGGCATCTGAAGGAAATTGGAAAGACCAAAAAGCTGGAAAGATGGGTGCCTCACGAGCTGTCTGAGGAGCAAAGAAACCGACGATATGAGATCTCGTCCGCACTGCTTCTACGGAACGAAACGGACCCATTCCTCGATCGCATCGTAACCTGTGACGAGAAATGGATAATGCACGACAACAGGCGACGATCGGCACTGTGGGTGGACAGCGATGAGAGCCCCAAGGTTTTTGCGAAGCCGGAATTGCACCAAAAGAAAGTAATGGTGACAGTATGGTGGTGTTCGCTGGGAATTATTCACCACAGCTTCCTCCCTCCCGGTGAATCCATCACGGCAGAGAAGTACTGCATTGATGTTGAAGAAATGATGAAAAAGTTGGAGGATATCAGGCCGGCCTTGGTAAACCGAAGGCGAGTTCTCCTTCTGCACGACAATGCTCGCCTCCATGTAGCACGAATGACGTTGCAGAAATTGAATGAGCTGAGCATTGAAACTCTACCACATCCTCCGTTTTCTCCCGACCTCTCCCCAACAGACTGCCATTTCTTCAAGCATCTTGGCGACTTCTTGGTAGGGAAAATATTCAAATACCAACAGGATGCCGAAAGTGCCTTCGAAGATTTCGTCAATTCCAGAACTTCTGATTTCTTTGCTACTGGGATAAAAAAGCTTGTGTCACGTTGGCAAAGATGTGTAGAATCAGAAGGTTTTTATTGCGATTAATAAACTTGCCTACAAGCCGAGATATTAACTGTTTAATTTTACAGTGGTTCAGTGCCATTTATTTCGTTACAACCTAATATTACAGGTGATTATCCCTGTTTCCGGATCCTACGAGCAGTAGTGCTTCGGCAAAAACTTGGGCCAATCCGGTGATCGAAACCGGGACCTCTCGCACCCAAAGCGAGAATCATACCACTAGACCAATTGGCCGACGGACGTCGACGCGTCGCAGTCGGTGATGAGAGATCGGATCGCACCGCATCGACCTTGTTCCCAAGTGCCGTTTCCGTTCTTTCCAGTTCTCAGCGGGACAGAAGGAAACACTCTCACTCGAGGAGCGCATCAGAGCGCCAAGACAGCGCTGATGGGAGAAAGCGCGACCGCTGAGCGCTCGAAGGCCTTTTCGCCACGAGGCCACTAAATTGACAGCGCAGTCGGAGGAGATCGCTTGCATCCAATTCCATGTTCTTGCTTCGAATTTTGCTCACGGGGCCAACTAAGTCTTCCATCTCTCCAGGTCGGAGAATTGGCGCAAGACTTGTTCTGGTAGGATAAAGCGCTGTTTTTTTCATCGGCTGGACACCGCGAGTTATTGTATGGCCAAATACGCATTCAAATCGTCTCCACTACATACCGTAGAGGTGTAATGCGCGGCGCATCCCGAAAAGGATCGAGAAACTTCGTCCTTTATCCTTATCCTCAACCGCCTGCATTAAATTGGATAAACATAAGGGTAAAGGACGGCGTAAGTCAAATCCTTTTAGGGTGCGTCACGCTTCTAGGGATGTCGTGGAGGCGATTTGAATGCTCGTTGGCCATACAATGACTTTCGGTGACCAGCCGACGAACAAGCCAACGCTTTCTCTTCCTTAGACCAGTCTGGTACCAATTCACCGACCCTGTAGGATTGATTGGGCTGTGGGCGAAATTCGAACAAAGGACTGGTATCGGGTGCAAGCGACAGCCAGAACATCCTCCACTGCGCTACACTCCCCCGCGTGTCAAACTGATGGTTTTAAATTCCAGAGCCATATAAGGAAACCGAGAAAGATCATGTGTCCGTAATGCGAATTGTGGACTCCGGAGCGTGTGGAGCTACTTTATTTGGAAAATTCTGAATTTCGAGAACAAAATCTGCAAATTGAAAGGGGTGATCTTCTGACACGATAACTTCAATATCAGTCCTCGAAATTATGAGTCCGCCGGAACCTGAGTAATGTCACTGGACGCCCGGATTGCCAATGCTAATGAGATGTCGGATTGAGGTAAGTAGGTGGTAGCTAATATCTTCGGAATGCGCCATGCTTTAGACTTCAAAGTCACCACAAAGCCGCACACCTGGAATATGTTGAAGTAATGTAGTGTTACCTCTAATCCATGTTTATAGGGCCTCCTTGATCTCGGTATATAGATTCGATCCAGCGAATGATTGCCAGACGGTGAGAGACACCTCTGAGCGATCAGTTTCAAAAAATTTTCGGGCGCATTAAGAACAGGGGGTTTGAAAGATTCTCAGGATCTATCCTAGTCCGGGGGGCCACATAATTAAAAAGTAGGTGACAAAATGAATTGGGACTTACCGAGCTGCTCCTGGGGAACAAGATGAAACCTAAAAGAAACCAAAAAACGAAAGAATAAACAAAATATAAAAAATCGCCGCAGTTTACAACCGTCTCGGCGGGCAAAGAGCGACGGAATGGAGGCGTGCCGCGTGTTGACCGCCGCCTGACATGTCATAACCAGGATCTAACATGGTGAGGAGGGCACACAACTTTGCCTGCTTACAGCCGCAACAAATGTATTTTTTTCGTTTTTTCTCTGTGACTTTTCTTGTTTAGGTCCCATGTTGCTGTAGAAGCCGTTCGGTAAGTCTCAAGTGGATCTGTTACATATAATACTTTTTAGTTATGTGCCCCCCCCCCCCGACTAGGATAGATCCGATTCTCAACTGGGCGTCGGACTTCCCTGAATCTCTGCACCCCTAAACGCTGTGAATTTAGCATTCAGACCAAAACTGCACACACGGAAGCTGCATTGGCCACCTAAAAAGGCCCGCCCGACCGTCAAAACGCGCGGGAGCTGTTCGCTGCATGACTGGCCGTGTATTTACACAAGTTTTTCTCTTTCGCACACGAACAGTGTTTGTGTGAGATCTGAGTGGGGAAATGGACGCCGCGCATAACAGTCGAGTGAGACTGTCTGTCCACTTTCCCACCTCGATTCCTCTTCGGCAGCTGGAAGGCAGCAAACGACGGCCTGCTGTACGCAACAGCATGTTCTTCTACAACCCACGGTAAATCAGCTGTTGGCTTGCGGCTAATTTTTGTACCTTCAAAATTACTTTAAATCACTTATACATCTAAAATTACCCTTATATCTGAAATATAATTTTATAATTTTCATAAAATTTTCGGTTCATGTCGCAAAGGTGGGCAGCATTGGGAGGTGATGGAGCGTGAGCCAGTCATAACCAAGAAGACTGTCGGCCTTTTCGGATCTATCCTAGTCCGGGGGGCCACATAAGTTAAAAGTATTATATGTAACAAATCCACTTAAGACTTACCGAGCGGCCTCCACAGAACAACATGGGACCTTAACAAGAAAAGTTACAAAGAAAAAAAACGAAAAAATTACATTTGTATCGGCTGTAAGCAGGCAAAGTTGTGTGCCCTCCTCACCATGTTGGATCCTGGTTATAACATGTCAGGCGGCGGTCAGCACGCGGCATGCCTCCATTCCGTCGCTCTTTGCCCGCCGAGACGGTTGTAAACGGCGGCGATTTTTTATTTTGTTTGTTTGTTTGTTCGTTTTTGGTTTATTTTAGGTCCCAACTTGTTCTCTAGGAGCCGCTCGGTAAGTCTCAATTCATTTTATTACCTACATTTTATTAGGTTGTCCCATAAGTCTTCGCCGTTTTTTCAACGATTCATTGCGGATTTCGCCCGTGGTCTCTTGCATAATGCTATACAGCTTCCGAAAGAGAATGATTTGCTCTATCAGACCATGTATTGCGTTTCTTTTTTCATCATGAATTTTGTCAATTTTTATGTCCTTGAAGTGAAAAGTGAAAAAGTGAAAAAGTAGCCATTTGCGCACTTGTTCTCTCCGCTTAGGTTTGGAATTTTTTTGCGCAGTTTTTTATACCACTTGGAAGACAATGTTCTGTACTACAAGAATATATGTTGGTCCTATTTTCTCACTTGCCCTTTGTTGATTTTTAGGCCATCAAATTGGGAATTCCGACTTTTCCGTCCGAATTTTTACCAAAACTCCGGTTCTGTGGTTGGACTTTTTTGCTTGGTGGTGTTATATGTCGTTTGGAAGAGGATGTGTTGCTCAGTAAGAATTTGTGTCGCGTTTATTGGCTCACGCTGATTTCTGTCGAATATCAACAACTGAAGAAGGAGAAGGAGCTGTTGGTGAAGACGATTTTTCTCTTTTTTTGGCATTTTGTTGATAATCAATAGAAATCAATAAACGCGACACATATTCTTATAGAGCAAGACATTCTATTTCGAATGACATATAACAGCAACCCAAAAAATCCAACCACAGAGCAGGAGCTGTCGGCAAAAATAATCATCCTCCTTCGGACGTCCCAATTTGATGACCTAAAAATCAATAAAGGACAAGTGAGAAAATAGGACCAACACATACTCTTGTAGTACAGAACATTGTCTTCCAAATGCTATAAAAAACTGCGCAAAAAATTACAAACCTAAGCGGAGAGAACAAGTGCGCAAATGGCTACTTTTTCACTTTTTCACTTTTCACTTCAACGACCTAAAAATTGACAAAATTCATGATGAAAAAAGAAATGCAAGACATGCTTTGATAGGGCAAATCATTCTCTTTCGAAAGCTGTGCAGCGCTATGCAGGAGATCGCCGGCGAAATCTGCAGTGAATCGTTGAAAAAAACGGCGAAGACTTATGGGACAACCTAATATATCCAGGGTGTCTCAAAAAATGTATACACTGTTTGAAAGCTGATAACTTTGCTCACAGTAAAGGTAGCGAAAAAGTTGAGAACTCATGTGAAATCTTATGAAAACGGAAATTTTCTGACATATAAGCGGTGTGGAATGCGCCATGCGCTCGTGTGATATTTTGCGTTTTACACTTGATTGATTGTATTCGCTTGAATGCTTGCCATAGTTTCTTCACAAAGTGGCCGTTTCGATTGATTTGAGCTTATTTTAAAGTTTATAACTTAATTACACATTATAGCTTGCGAAAAATGGAGGGTATTCTAAAAAATAAAGGTACTATGTGAAGGGCTCTAACATTGCTGATAGTGGAGCTTTTGATGATATGTGAGGCTTATATGAAAACATATTGTAACAAGACTTCTGTGGAGTCTGAATAGTCGAGATCGCGCCATGCCACTGCCTAAAACCATGCATTTCAGACTCGATTGATTGTGCATGGCCTGAATGCTTGTAACAATCTTGTTACTACTTGGCTACATTAACCTGTACTGTGCTTCTTTAAACGTTTTCCGTCAACCAGTTGCTGCAATTATGCCGATTAACCTCTTCATTCAGCATGAATGTTGTTTCATCAGTCCATAGAATCCGTCTTGGAAAATGGGGCTCCTGCTCACATTTAAAATGTGAAATCAATATACTTGCATACTGCGTGTCTTTCACATTATTGTCAGGTTCTCAACGTTGAAAGCAGCACAGCACAGGTTAATATGGCCAAGTAGTAACAAAATTGTGACAAGCATTCAGCCCATGCACAGTCAATCGAGTCTGAAATGCAAGGTTTTAGGCGGTGGCATGGCGCAATCTTGACTATTTACACGCTACAAAAATCTCGTTACCCTGTGCTTTCCTATGAGTCTAAAACATCTCCAAAAACTTCACTAGCAGCAATGTTAGAACCTTTCAAATAGTACCTGCATTTTTTAGAATACTTTGCATTTTTTGCAATCCTTAGTGCGTTTTTAAGTTATAAACCTTAAAAGAAGCTCAAATCAATCGAAACGGCCACTTTGTGAAGAAATTATGGCAAGCATTCAAGCGAAACACAATCACTCGAGTGTAAAACGCAAAATATTACACGAGCGCATGGCGCATTCCACACCGCTTATATGTCAGAAAATTTCAGTTTTCTTAAGATTTCACATGAGTTCTCAACTTTTTCGCTACCTTTACTGTGAGCAAAGTTATCACCTTTCAAACAGTGTACACATTTTTTGAGACACAATGTATATATTCTTTTTATAAAATTTTCGCTTCATGTCGCAAAGATGGGCAGTATTGAGAGGCTGTGGCACGTCAGCCATCCATAGCCAAGCAGAGCATCGGCCTTTTTTTGTTCAAGAAAAGTTTAGTGCGACTTTCATTCAAAAAATTCAATTTATCTACCCAACGGGTGACTAGACTTTGAAATTTTATTTTGCTCATTTTTTATATTTTTTATCATTTTTCATATAGGAAAAAAGCTCCGCATGCAAGGGGAATTTTCGCTATCAATCGAGTGAAAATCGCTGCGTCGTAGACGGAAGCGTGGCGCAATCTCTTTTTTTTCAAAAATTTCATAAAAATTTCAAACACTTAATGTGGCGAATGAATGAAATACACAAAAGTACAATACATAAAAGTAAAATTGAAATTAAAATAAAAACACACATATCCCATTACTTCGCTGTTTTGGATAAATAGCATTTATACTATTTTATACAATATCAAGCGAAAATTGCGACAAACTAAAGAAGTACACGGTGCGATCTCTTTTTTAGCACATATTTCCAAAACTGCCGTTTTCCTCTACACTTTAATCAAATTAAATTAGTTTGCTATTATTTAATTATTGCTTTTTTAAAGTCAATTAATAGTTTAATTACTTAAATTAATCTACTCTAATATTAAATGAAATAATAACGCTACTACTACTACTTTCATTAATCTTTCTTTAATTAATTTTAATTTTATCAATTACTTAATAGCTAATTTTTCAAATGAATTATTAATTTATTATTTTCTTTAAAAAACAAAACACCAATAAAATTTCAAAAAGCGTTTTTAAACAATGCAAATTTTATAGAATTTCAAGCCATGTGTTCACTTCTTAGAAGAAGTGAATTTTTAAAATTTCAAACAAAATCATATTAAATGTTCCTTGGACAAAAAATGATTTTAATCTTCTGGGAGAAAAGAGCTCTTTTTTTGAATTCAAAGGTGTTCGGTTTTAATCTGACAGCGTAAATCTTGCTCAGAAGAGGATTCAGTTTTATTTGAACCATTTTCAATTTATTTTGAATGTCCAGTTTGACGATGATTTATTATATAATCTATCTATTTATAAAAATAATAAAAATTTTAAGGGTAAATAAATTTTTAAGATATCAATTTTTAAGATGGGCATATTAAATTTTTTAAATTATATCTTAATCTTTCTTTTTCTTAATCTTATCTCTATTTTTTTACTAAACCTGTAAGCAATTTAAAAATCTTATCTTTAACCTGTGAAAGTAATTTAGGCTTTTTAAAATCTAAATTAAATCATTTACTCGACAGAAGTCTACACTGTTCGAAAAAATAAAATAAAACATTGAAAATATAGGTTAGTTTTTTTTGCTTATACAATAAAATGGTAAAATAAAATTAAATAATGAGAAGAAATGTAAGAAGGCTGGAGCATTCTCATAGCAATGACGTTCGTATCAATGCCTATGTGACAACAATTTCCTTGGGAATCCGACCGGAACAACTAAACACTACTGCATAATGTGTTCCCAAAGTCTCCAAATTTCAGCTCGTCGGTCGACTATCTGGAAGTGCTCGAGCAGGCCATCGACACCGACATTCTCGTGCGCGACATTCGACGAAAGCACAGGCGTAAGCGAGTGGAAGAAGAGCAGCCTGAGAGCGCTAACAAGGACGAGAAGACGCTGAAGAAGACTGTGCTGATGTGTGATCTGGTCTACATGTTCGTGAAGTTCTACGACAGGGTTTCGTAGAGCTTGTGCTGTGGGAAATCAGCGATTCTAAGACCATACGTTCTTGATTCTTCCATATCGGATCTATCCTAGTCAGGGGGACCGCATAACTAAAAAGTATGTAACAAAATGAATTGACTGAAATGACTTACCGAGCGGCTTCTAGGGAACGAGATCATGGAATCAAAAGAAAGCAAAAAACGAACGAACAAATAAAGAAATAAAAAATCGCCGCGGTTTTACAACCGTCTCGGCGGGCAAAGAGCGACGCAATGGAGGCGTGCCGCCTGCTGACATGTTATAACCAGATCTATCATGGCGAGGAGGGCACACAAGACCGCATTCCGTGCGCTGACCACCGCCTGACATGTTATAACCAGGATCTAACATATTGAGGAGGGCACATAAAGCCGCATGCCGTGTGCTGACCACCGCCTGACATGTTATAACGGGATCTAACATGGTGAGGAGGGCACATAAGGCCGCGTGCTGACCACCGCCTGACATGTTATAACCAGGATCTAACATGGTGACGAGGGCACATAAGGCCGCGTGCTAACCACCGCCTGACATGTTATAACCAGGATCTAACATGGTGAGGAGGGCACATAAGGCCGCGTGCTTACAACCGCGGCGAAAACAAATGTAATTTTTTGTGTTTTTTGTGGAATTTTTTGGTTAAGGTCCTATGTTGCTCTTTAGGAGCCGCTCGGTAAGTCTCAATTCATTTTGTTACATACTTTTTAGTCATGTGCCCCCACCCCCGGACTGGGATAGATCTTCCATACCCTCTATGTCTTCTTCTGTGCAGCTTACCCTACCGAAATCTTACCCTGTGCTTTCTATTTATTTTTGAAACTGCGTATAAAGATTCAGAATCATCTGTATTCGACTCTTCATAGATCATGGTAGAACTGATTTTCATATCTTGAAAATTTTGAGGAATTCAACTACTCTACATCTATTTCTCGTCGGGTTGACGCTGTTAGACCCCTTTGAAAGCCAGAAAATGCGAAGATTGAGCGGTTGCATATCTTCCCAAACATCATTTCGGGCCGAATTGTGGGAATCTGGTAGGGAAAATGGAGGCAATCATGCCGTTTAAGGCAAAAATGACAAAGAATATGTACATTGAGACAGACAGCGGTTTGATTGCTTACTCTCCACAGTCGGAATTCCACGTTGGGGCCAATCGTTTGGACAATATCCTTTGGATGTAGAATGCATGGCGCATGTCACAAAGGGATTGATCAACACCGACCTCCTTCCTTTCTATTCTAACACGAGGCGATACCTTCAACTTCTTTCAACTCTTTTTGGACCACTGAAGCCGCGATACGGAAAACTAATGCCAAATATGGCACGTGCGGAGTAGCGCAGCCGGAGGAGGCGCCGGCCATTGCGTGCACCCGATTGTATGCTCCTGGTTCGGCCTTTCCGCCCAGGTCAAGAAAGCCCCAATAAGGTGAATTGCCACCTGACTTGTCTGTGAAGAATAAAGCACTCGCTTGCCCATCATAAATCATTGTGTAGACCAAGTACGCATTCAAACTGCTTTCACGACATCACATAGAAGAAGTAGGTTGATGCAAAAGCTCTCGGACATTAGCGGCTCTTTGCATTTGAAAAGGTTTTCCCGCCAATTTGGACACTGGTCAAAACGAGCGACCAGCCAATCGATAGAAGAAAAAAGTTCTACAAAAGCGCCCTTAACGGTCACTTCAATACGTCTGTGGCCAGTAATTATGGGTTGAAGAAGTGTCACCGATGGGTGACCGGTGAAGAGGGGACCAGTAATGGGAGGACCGGTGTAGGTCAGAGCACAAATGGGACAAGTGAAGGAGGGGGGGGGGGTCCAGTGAAAGGGAAACCTTGGGAGCATTGAAAAAGGGGTCTAGTGAAGAGGGACCAGTAAGGGGGGACCAATCAAGGGGACCACTGAAGACCAGTAATGGGCGGAGGACAGTGAAGGGGATCACTGCCGGGGACCAATGAAAGGAAGACCAGTAAAGGTGGCAGCAGTAATAGGGAACCAGTGAGGGGAGGTCCGGATCTATCCTAGTCCGGGGGCCACGTAACTAAAAGGTATTATATGCAACAAATTCACTTGAGACTTACCGAGCGGCTCCTACAGAACAACATGAGACTTAAACAAGAAAAGTCATGAAGAAAAAAAACGAAAAAAATACATTTGTCGCGGTTGTAAACAGGCACAGTTGTGTGCCCTCCACACCATGTTAGATCCTGATTATAACATGTCAGGCGGCGGTCAGCACGCGGCATGCGGCTTCATGCGCCCTCCCCACCATGTTAGATCTTGGTTATAACATGTCAGACGGTGGTAGCACGCGGCAAGTCTCCACTACGACGCTCTTTGCCCGCCGAGACGGTTGTAAACCGCGGCAATTTTTTTTATTTGTTCGCTCGCTTTCGGTTTCTTTTAGATTCCAGCTCGTTCTCTAGGAGCCGCTCGGTATGTTTCAATTCATTTTGTTGCCAACTTTTTGTGCCCCCCCCCCGGACTAGGATAGATCCGGAGGTCCAGTGATGGGCGGGGGGGGGGGTCCAGCAAAGGGAAGCCATTGAAGGGGTAGAGCGAAAAGGGGAAGGGGACCAGTGGAGGCGGGACTAGGGACCCAGTAGGGGCCAGTAAAAGGAAGACCAGGAAGAGTTAGACCACTAAAGGGGGTCCAGTAAGTGGACTAGTGAAGGGGACCAGTAAGGCTGGATCAGGGGTTTTTAACCAGTATCGCCCAACGTGCATCGGACTTCAGAAGACGTGCTACAGAGGTCGTGCTATGTGTGTCGGAGTGCAGAAGACGTGTCCTAGATGTTGTGGCAACGTCGCTACACGTGAGTCGGGGCTCAGCAAATGTGTCACAGACGTTATGTGTTCAGAACACCTGACCCAGACGTCGTAAAAGGTGCGCCTAGATCAAGAAGGCGTTCCACAGATCATACTTTGCACAGTATCGGTGAGAAGGCGTTTTAAAAGCTTTATTCGACAAGTGTGCACGTCCTTTACTCTCACCACACCTTTTTTATTTCACTGCGACACAAGGGTAAAGGGTATTGGAGGGGTAGTGGTGAGGGTAAGGAGAATGACTAAAGGAATCGGAGGAATATTATTGCTGTCGGACAGTTAGCGTACTTCCCTACAATGTTAATAAGACTCTGAACTTGTTGCTCGCTGATGGCGCAGCTGGAAAAAGGCGCCAGTCGCCAGTCGTCAGAGGCAGGGTTGGACTCGTCAGATTTATGTGGTTTCCATATCTCCGCCAAGAAACGGCTGGAATGGTGCCAACCTCATGAACACCTCGCTCCTTCTCCTCCCTTTGCTGCGTGTCGAACCAGTTCTTCACATAGTAGTCGTTGTAGTATCGCGACTTCTCAATGCACACCATCCGATGGCGATCTGGACGAAACTGACTGATTCATTCTGAACATTTTGTCCAGGAAAAAATTGAAATAAAGGTGCATCATTACGTCTGGCATAGGCGAAGGCGACGACGAGCAGGAACCACAGAATCGGTGTGACAGTGAACGCCGTTTCGTCGACTACATTGGACTGAACGATCTTGTGAAACACACACTAAATATCAGTCACTTACATGCGATGACCTCAAAACTTCTGCTAACAAGCGAAGCTTCTCAACTTTTGCTCTGCTATTTGACAGGATGTAGTACCGTATGAGCAGAGTCCAGAATTACAGTTGGTTTTTCCCAAATGGTTATTTAAAGGCCGTGTGGCTGTTGCGAAAGCCACTCATTTTGGTGCTCTCTACCGAAAGCTCGAATCGCGCGATGGTGAGCGGTATTTGTACCGACTTGCTAAGACCCGCCATCGCCAAACCGAGGACATTGAAAAGTTTGTTGGCATCAATGATGAGAGCGGCCATCTTCTGACAGACCGCAAAAAGGCGCTGAAGCGATGGCGTGATTACTTTGAGGAAACTTCCACTATGGAATTTCCTCATCCGGCCATCCCTTCTGTGGCTTCTGTTCACGGTCCAGTTCACAAGATCACCGTGGAGGAAACAGAAGCGGTTCTGAAGAAGATGAAGCCCGGTAAGGCGACAGGGCCGGATGATCTGGCAGCCGATGTTTGGAAGTCGAAGCTCTGCTATCCTGCTGAGTGGTTGGCTGAGTTCTTCAACCAGGTAGTAAAGGAGAAGAAAGTACCGGAGTGTTGGCACAACAGTACGACGATTCCGATTTGGAAGAAGAAGGGCAGTCCTGCGGACTGCTTCAATTACCGTCCGATTCGCTTGCTTTCGCACAGCATGAAGATCTTCGAGCGAATCCTCGATAGACGAATCCGTGAAATCGTCAAGCTCTCCGACAACCAGTGCGGCTTTGTGTCTGGTTGTGGGACCATTGATGCTATACACGCCGCCCGCCTCCTGGTGGAGAAGCATCGCGAGAGACAGAAGCCTGTGCATATAGCCTTTCTCGACTTGGAGAAGGCCTTCGACCGCGTACCGCGTGAGCTTATATGGTACGCCTTGCGACGGCACAACGTACCTGAGGAACTTATAGAGTGGGTGCGGATGCTCTACTCTTGCCCAAAGAGTAGAGTGCAAGCTGCAGCTGGAACCTCAATGGAGTTTCCCATCTCTGTTGGGGTGCACCAGGGTTCTGCGCTTTCTCCACTCCTCTTTGTTGTCGTCATGGATGCCATTACGCGAGATCTTCAGCAGCCTGTTCCATGGACGCTGCTTTATGCTGATGACGTGATGCTCGCTTGCGAAGAGAAAGACGATCTCGAGCGGCAGGTGCAAGCTTGGTGCGACCGTCTGGCGAGGTTCGGACTCAAATTGAACGTGAAGAAGACCGAGTACCTAACGACTGACGTAAACGAGTCCGGCTCCATTAAGATTAACGGTACTGAACTTGCACGCACTTCGGTGTTTAAATACCTGGGATCAGCAATAGCGCCTGACGGCAGTCTGATGGTTGAAGTGAACTCACGCGTGAGTGCAGCTTGGTCCAAGTGGCGTTCGCTAACTGGCGTGCTCTGCGATAGGAAGATGCCAGAGCACCTCAAGTCGAAGATCTACAGAGCAGTCATCCGGCCGGTAGCGATGTACGGCGCTGAGTGTTGGCCTGCGACTAAGGAAGTTGAAACACGCCTCAGCGTCATGGAGACGAAGATGCTGCGCTGGACGGCTGGAGTCACGCGCATGGACCGCATCAGAAATGATGCTATTCGGCAGCATCCGAAATGATGTTATTCGGCAGAAGTTCGGTGTGGGGCCGATAGCGGACAAGATGCGCGAAGCTCGCTTGCGATGGTACGGCCACGTTCTGCGTGGGAAAGAAGACAGCGTCCGCAAGATTGGCCTTGAGTTGGAAGTGTCTGGAAAGCGGCCTAGAGGACGCCCGAAGCAGCGTTGGTCCGATACGTTACACACGGACATGAAAGTAGTTGGTGTCCACCCTGATCAAGCGCAGGATCGGGAAAGGTGGCGTCGTAACACCAGAAGAGCGGACCCCGCGACGATGCGGGACAAACGCTGAAGAATAAGAAGAAGAAGAAGAAGAAGAAGAAGGTTATTTAAAGGCCGTAAAAATAGGTGTGAAGACGCGTGCGCAACAATCGCCAACCGATATGACACTCCTCCAGATGTGCCTCGGTGGCGCAGTCAGAAAGAATGACGACTCGTGGACGCACACCGGCGGGCTTTCGAGTTCGAGTCCACGTTGGAGTCCGAGTGCTGCCAATATTACGTATTGCGTGCGTCAGAAATTTTCTTAAGCTTTCTATGAGCTCGCTCACCATATCGCTTGAAAAGCCGCGTTGTCTGAGTTTTCCGCTGTGAATTCTCTGTTAAAGTTATGTAAGTCGTTGATGTATCCGACCCCAGGCGGTTAGGCGGTACTTTTCATCGTTACACCGGCCGGTAGGCGATTGATGAATCTGGCCGCAGAAGAAGGAATTCTACTTCGTCGAAACTGAGACAATCATCGAAGCCCGGACAGGTTTCAGTTTTCGATTCCCCAGATTCCTGCTCGGCACATCAGAGCATTTCGAGAGCTTCTATCGGATTCTGGTCGTAATCGTCAACACGAAGAGAGCGAACCAGGAGAGGGCTACCATATCCACAAGGTTCTTCAGCACTACTAATCACCACAGTACTCTAGCTGAGAGTCTTTGTGGACGGAACTCCCTGACTATCCCTGATTCGCAGATCATCTCGCGCTACGGTAGGTCGAAACGAGAGGCGGCGGCGGGAAAATGAGCGCATAAAAGGCCGCCGACGAGCCTTTCAGAACGTCTTCTCGAGCCGTGGAGTTCTCCACCCGTCAGCCCTCTTTCTTCCCGACGTCGTCAACTCACCGCCATTGGATCTTGGTCGCTGTTTTCTATCCTGCTGAGGCTCTTTTGACGGTGAGCAGTAGCAGGACACCTCAGCGGTTAAAAATACCGAACTCTTAGGGTTGCAACGTCTCCGAGGAGGATGTCTGGCAAAAATTGGAACGAAGGAGACAGGATCGAACTCACAACGCCGAGGAGCATTAGCCAAGCAGGTCGAATCCTGTATGACTTTAACTGAGTATCGATAGACATGGACCCAACGTCGGACGTTAAGGAATCCTGAGGTCGACGCTTGGAATAGCGGCATCCACGCAGAGAGCGAAGGCTTCCAGAATTCCCAACTTGGATGACGTTCAAGGAACGGAGACCGCTTCGCCAGTCTATCGAAAATTAGGTGGGTCAGCAACAGTGTGTCATCGAAAAGCACCGGCCGAAACTTAAAAAGTGACCGGATTTGTCGAGATGTCAGAGGTGCACCAGAGCGCCTACCATATACGTTAGTCGCACTTCTTCGCAGGACCTCCTGGGGGCCAGATTCATCAACCGTTTACCGCCCTCTAGCGGTGCGAATACCGTCAAACCTGATGCTGATGAATGTCATATAAGGGTTTTTCGGCGGTATTTTCACCGTTAGAGGGCGGTAAGCAACTGATGAATCTGGTCCCAGGGAGGTCCCGCGAAGAAGTGCGACCATCGTATCTGGTAGGCGCTCTGGTACTCCTCTGACATATCGGGAAATCCGGTCCCCTATAGCTTCGACCCGTGCTTTTCGAAGAAACACTATTGCTGACCCACCTAATTTTCGATAGACTGGCGAAGCGGTCCCTGATCCTGGAACGCCACCCAAACTGGGAATTCTGGAGGCTCACAGAGTGGTTAACGCTGCTACAAGGGTCGACGACATCCGGGGATTCCTTAACGTCCGACGTTGGGCCCATGTCCATCGACACTCAGTTAAAGTGATGCAGAATTCGACCTGCTTGGCTAATGCTCCTCGGCGTTATGAGCTCGACCTTCTCGATGCCTACCAGATACTGCAGTAGTTGCAGTTCTTCGCGAGAGCTTTCTGAGCGCAAGCCGAGAGGTGGGGGATCGGCCTAGATTCTTCAGAAAGGGCCCAAATAGACACGGATACCAACGACGTCGACGTCAAGCCATGATGAGCGTTCAGCTTCAGTTAAGACGTTTCAGCGACGTCTTCCAACAAGCTGGCGTTTGGGTTCAGAAGGCGTGCCAGTGCCACCGACGTCACTGCAGAAGAGCATCGCTGAAACGAGCATAACGTTGCCAGACAAGAAATAGAGGGTGCCAGTCCACCAGTCCTACCAATCGATTAGATCTCGGCAGAGCGAAATCGATGTATCGATAAATCAATCAATACGAAGAGAAGGTTCGAGAAAGGACTGGTTCGGCTAGTGAGAATGACGGTTATCGCCAACGGCGGCGGTGGTCATGGTGACTGGATCAATTTCTGGTCAAGAGGGGTAGAGTACGGTAGCCGACAACCGCTGGAGCTCACTCTAGTGGGTTGTGAATCGTCCCGACGAAGATTCTCAAGGATTACTCTGTGGGTTCTCCTTGTAGAGTCTAAATTCATCAAAATTTTGGCGAAAAATCGGGTAAAGCAGTGAAGAGCCAGATCTGACCCCTTCTGCAAGGTCGAGTCAGTCGTGAGATGTCGGTAATCCGTCGAAACCGGCTAGATCTCCAACCGTCACGGTATGGGAATAGCGCCAAATCAATCAATCGATCAATCGATCAATAACATGAGAGGGATTGAGGGTCTGGACCTCCGGGTGAGTGGCAGTCGTTCGAAGTGGAGCTGATTGACCGACGGCGGTCATGGCGATTGGATCAATTTCTGGTCAAGAGAGGTAGAGTACGGTAGCCGGCGACGAAGTGCACACCTTCGAATGAGGTGAAAATCGTTCAGACGAGGCAAATTCAGGTAAACTAGCGGCAGAGGGTGGTTAGAGATCCAAGTCGGGTTCGATTCCCTTTCCATTTGCTGCCTTTTCCGGTACATGTCGCGAAAATGAGCAGCATTGGGAGGTGTGGGAGCACCAGACAATCAGATGTCGTATCGAATGGGCGCAGTGCCATTCGGAGATATAATATACGATAGGTATCTCGATTAGCTACGGTGTGTGTTCGGTTGTTGCCCTGCTTGGCTATGATTGGCTGAAGCGAGTCCGTCTCCCAATGCTGCCCACTTTCTCTACATGAACCTCCTACTCTGTCATCCAAACGAAGATGAAAACGAACCACTGACGAAGAATACGGTAACCGTACCTGTCTTTAGAATTCTGCCACGTTTTCGATCAGAACGTTATATCTAGGCATAGCCCTAGTGCGGGTCGTGCGGGTGGGGCTATCACCGGCGAAATCCGTTTAGACACCGTAAAGGAGACGTATCGCCAACGAGTATAATTCTGAAGCCTCTAGAGTTGGTTTTACTTAAAACTAATCCCCTACTGGCGTTTGGATTGCGGGTTGATGTGCAGGTTTGCGGCATACTGTAGGGGCGCACGCGGGGACATTCAAACGGCAGTAGGGGATTAGCTGTTCCTCTAAAGGACTACTATGGGTTAACACACATTCCGTGTGAAGTGTAGTTCTACTCTTCACACGGAATTCACCGATAGGTGACATGGTTTTTGACTGCTGGTGACTGATTTTCCTCCGGTAGGAACACGTAGCGAAGACGCACCGCGGGGGTACGGAAACACGCCTTGGCTCCAATCGTAATCGCCGCAAAGATTCATAATCGTCTGCCCTCCTTTGTGGCTGAGCAGGTGCGCGATTGGCTGCCGCGGTTACGGTAGGGGCAACGGCGCGTTCCCGCACCTCCGTGGTGCGTTTTTGCGACATGCACCGAACAGGATTCTATGCAGGAGTGTTTGCTGCTTCGGAGTTACACCGATTGTGTATCATACCTTTTGGGTGGGATTTATACTTGGGACGCTGAGCGGGGCTATCAAACCTGCAGATATCGATTATGCGACACGTTCGATCGATATTGGTCGCTTTCACACGCCGCGTCGCCCGCAACAGAAGTATAAATCCCGTCCCATTCAGCGCGATGAAGCACAGCTGTGGCGACGACAGGCGGTCAACTGCGGGTGAACCTATTGACTGAAATTCCCCGATACGTGACACGATTTTCGCCCAGCGGTGATCGACTTGACTCCGATAGTGCAACAGGACTTTAAGTACGAGTGTTCGCAGGGTGACGAATCCGCGATGCTTTTTACACTTCAGACGCCGAGCAGCGGCTTGCGCGTTGCAATGAAATCTAACAGTATCGATTAAGCGGTGCAGACGATCGATATTGATCGCTTTCATAACGCCGCACCGCTTCGCAACAGAAGTATAAGGGGTCGTTTAGTGTGCGCGCGACGCGCGACGCGATGCATGTGTAGTGGCCAAATTGATCGAGCGACGCGATTGATCGATTCGGCCACTACACATGGCATCGCGTCGCGCGTCGCGCGCACACTAAACGACCCCGAAATCCCGCCTCATTCAGCGCGATGAAGCACAGCTGTGGTGACGATAATTCCAAAACCAGTGGCGGTCAACTGCGGGTGGACCTATCGACTAAGATTCACCGATAAGTGACACGGTTTTTGCCCAGCGGTGACCGACTTTACGTTGGTAGTTGATTCTTCTACTCGCCCCTATTCTTTGACGTCTTCAAAGGCTTCACTGTATTTCTTCTTCGTCGTCTGTCGTCAGTAATTCGGACTGCACTCTCTTCCGTCTGGCCGCTCAGCCTTTGGAGACGACTCTTCGCACAGGTGCCGTCTGCGAGCGACCCGCAGACTTCAGCAGGCTTTTTAACAAGAGCGCTGTCAATCCACTGGCTCCATCGTAGTACCTAAGCGCCTATCGCGAAAAAAAAACTTTTTTTGAGACTTACGGGAGCCACAGATGTCTCGTTGTCGATGGAGGTGATGTACTTTAGATAGGATGGGTACTGGTACGCCTAGAACGCAACACACTTCATTGAAGCTAAAATTGGTAGTACATTCGGTACTGGTCGCTAATGTGGCCTACATAGTGAGAGATGGTCAAACAAATTAGTCTAGATCGATCATGGGCTTACCAGCGAGAGTTTATATGGTCGGTGTCCTGATTGCTTGTGAGTGGCTGGTATGTCCCCCTTCCCATGTAGGTCACTTGACGACTAGTACCGTAGATTTTTAAATGGTGATAGTGACGCAGCAGTGCATACTCTGAGGATGTTTAGACCAGTTAGTTTGCTCCAGTAGACCGTCTGATCATGCGACCTCTACCAATATAGGTACTTATCGGGCATATGCCGGCGCAGCAAGGAGGGGGGGGGGGGGCACCCAGTCGAAGCACCGACAGCATCTGCTATCTAGACACTTTACGTAATTCATGATTGATCGTTAACACCCTCGTTCGCTTTGGCTTGGTAGAAAGGTGGAACCTTGCCCAACCCGCCCAGGGCATACACCCGATATGTACCTTGTCATGTTCTGCCCAACTACAAAGGCCCGGAGAGCAGTGCAGTGTTCCACTTACAAAAGTAGAGTCGCTGGCTAGTACGCACGGAAGACCTATGAGCAACGTCAGCCACATAGGGATGAAAATGGTGGAAAAATGAGGCTTTAAGTGCCACATGATTTTAATCATTGCCGTTTGAGCTGATAATGATAATTGTCGATTAGAAATTATCATTTTTCTTCAACAGATCTAAAACTTTATCCATATTTTTGGAGAAATAGCTTGACCATCGTTTAATGCTATGACATTACTGTGACACGTGTCTCAGGTGCCAAAACGGCTCAGATTGTATTGCTCCTGAGAGCTGGAATGCAGACGATCTTCTTGGTGTTCATAGAACGAAGGACGTTAGCTATATAGCCTTCTGTACAAACAGCTTGACCATTGGTTAATGCTGCGACATCACTGTGACACGTGTCACGCGTGTGAAAATGGCTTAGATTACATGGCTCCTGAGAGGTGGAATGCAGCCGATCTTCTTGGTCTTCATAGAACAAAGGACGCTAGCTTTCTAGCCCTTTAAACAAACAGCTCGACTACTTTTCAACGCTGTGACATTACTGTGACACGTGTCACAGTGTTAAAATGGCTCCGATTGTGTTTCTCTCGAGAGCTGGAACACAGTCGAACTTTTTGGTTTTGGTAGAACAAAGTCCGTTGGCTTTCTAGCCTTCTAAACAAGCAGCTCGACCATTTTTTAAACTTTGTGACATTACTGTGACGTGTCACATGTGTCAAAATGGCTCAAATTGTGCTGCCTCTGAGAGCTGAAATTCATTAAAACTTCTTGGTATCGGTAGAACAAAGGACGTCGGTTTTCTAGCCTTTTGTACAAACAGCTTGACCATTGGTTTATGCTGTGACATTACTGTGACAGTCTAACCGTGTCACATGCCAAAATGGCCCAGATTGTTTCTAAGTGCTGAGCAACAGTCGAACCTTCTGACCTCGGTAGAACAAAGGACTTTGGCTTTCTAGCCTTCTGAACAAACAGCTTGACCATCGGTTAAGGCTACGACATTACTGTGACAATCTGTCCGTGTCACGTGCCAAAATGGCTTATTGTGTTGCTTCTGAGAGCTGGAATACATTCAAACTTCTTGGTAGAGCAAGTCGTTCATATGTACCCAAATCTGACAGGGATGGAGCGAAAAGAATGTGCGGCACTGGTCGTTAATTCGCCTACATGTCTTAATGGTGTCCATATCAAATATGCGTGCCAGCCAAAGGGTATGTGCGGCTCATGCTCTGATTGGCTAGCTGGTGTTCGGTCAGTGCTGTGATTGACTGGTGCGCCTCTATCCCCACGTAGGCCAAATTAGCGACTAGTATCGAATTTTCCTACACAGTGAGCATGGTAACTAGGCAAGAGAAAAATGTTTATCAGAGAACCACAAAGAAGATCTGTTCATTTTGACGAAATTTTTCGAGTAACATCGAGATGTAGACCATTTCTACGACATGATGAGCTCTTCCGGATCGTCGGTCATGTCATCTGGATTCGCGTCTCGCTTACCGAACCACATGTTGAACCACTGATACTGATAGAATCCTGGATATCCGAACTGAAATCACTCCTCGTAGACGTTATACTTCCAGGAAAATGGGCGGAGATTCTTACCCATTGTGCTCCGACACCAGAAGCGAAGACCAGTAGAATCAGAAGAAGAACGTAGTGGCTGAAAAAAGCATAAAAAATTGGGGCAACTTTGTAGATCATCCGGCTAGGCGCCATCGCATGTACCCGGTCGTTGAAAATTAGGTGGGCCAGCCGCACAGTGCGTTTCGCTGACGAAAGTTGTAACCAACTGCAATTTAAGGGAACTCAAAAAAGAACACTAGAACGTCTAGAAAGATGTTGGTCGCACCGCTTCGTAAAAGCTTCGATGCAAAGATATTACGCTCTTTTTGTACCTGAAGCATTGTGGGTACGCTGGGTCACTTTGGCACGTGCGGAAATGAATGTAGACGTTACTAGGGTCGCTTGAGAAATCGACAAGAAGGACGATTGTCGATTTATTAAGTCAGACAGTGCAACGGCTACCCTAGCTATGGAACTGCTTCAGTGTTTTTGAAATATTTTGAAATGGCGCATCTTCTAAAATTTAAAAGATTTTTGAAAAAAAATCAATTTTTGAACGACGTCTATTTTTGAACGTTTGCAAATCTTTCAGAAAGAGGCCCTTCTTTACCATGAGTAAGGGGACACTTATACCTACAATTGGGCCATTCTGGCACTCAACAGGAACAGATGTGGGCGCAGCTGCCGATGGTTGTCGGTAGACTGGGTCAGTCTGGCACGTGACGGAAATGAATGTAGAGGTTACTAGAGACGTTGCTTGAACAAATCGACAAGAAGGACGATTGTCGGCTCCTTGAGTTAGACAGTGGAACGGTGGTTATCTTAGCTATGGAGCTGTCTCAGTGTTTTTGTAATATTATGGAATGAAATTCAAAACACCTAAATTGTAAAAGATTTTAAATAAAAATCATTTTTTTACCAAAGTCTGAGTTTGAAAAGCTTCCACAAAGAGGCGGTTCTTTGCCCAGTGTCAGGGAACACTGATACTTACGACTGGGCTACTCTGGCACGCAACAGGGACAAATGCTTGCTACCGCCTGCTCAAGAAGAAGTTTGAAAATAAACGAAACTACAAGGTGATGTAGAAGAAAGCCTTGATCCCTAACCCTTGGGCCTGTAAATGATCTGTCAGGTTAGAATGTAGATTTTCAGGCTTTTATGAGCTGGTCCCAGTCCACAAAAGGATCAAAGACGACATTCAATCCCGCCATGAGATGCTCCATTCACTGTACTTCTACGGGATGTCGTGAAGGCAATTCGATCGCGTACTTGGCCTACAAAATATCTTCTGAAAGTCTGGTTCGCAGACATCGTAGCGATGGGAAGGCTTGCTTGCCCTGAACGGGGCCTGATGGGAAAACCACGATTCGAAGCACACGCGACACCTGCGTGGCTTAGTTCTGCGTTCAAAACTCTCCACAATTCCATAAGAATGCGTGGCGCATTCCCGAAAAGAGCCGTCAACGTGCTTTACTCGCTGTTCGGTTCATGTCGCGAAAGGGGGCAGCATTGTGAGGTCAGCCAATCATGACGAAGAAGAATACCGACCGAAAACATGCCAGCCAATCAGGATGCCGACCGAACCGGCCTTCGCAACAGGGACAAATGCTTCGCAGAATGCCACTTCCATTCGATGCGGCGCGTTCCCACCTCACAATGCTGCCCACTTTCGCGACATGGACTCGCTGATCAAGCCCAAGTGGAAAGCAAAGCCGCTCCATTTTCTAAAAAGGCCTTCTAAACCGTGAGATGGAGGCAATTAAAGGTGGGGGAGGTTCTCGCCTTTAGACCAATTGATTCAGGGTTCTAATCTCTGGGGTCATGCATTCATTCAAATGGAATGCGTGGCGTATCCCTATGCACGTACTTTATTTGTTGTTTGGTTCATGTCGCGAATGTGGGCAGCATTGTGAGGTGGTGCGCGTGCCTGCCAATCATGGCGAAGTGGAGCAACGACCGAACACACGTCGGCCAATCAGGACACCTACCGAACAAGTAAGTCCTCACTGAATGGCGCTCCATTCGATGCGGTCAGATTGACTGACGCGTTCCCACCCCCTGTGCTGCCCACTTTCACGACATCGACTCGCTGATCAAGCTCAAGTGCCAAACAATGCCGCTGCGGCTTCAAAAAAGCTCTCTGAGGTGAGGAAAGGAGATGGATATGGCGCAGTTAAGGGAGGCGCGATTCCTGCCTGTAGACCAATCGATTCAGGGTTCGAGTCTCTGCTAGGACAATCTGGTCATGCATTCATTCAAACTGCTCATAGAAGTGGAATACGTGGCGCATCCCACTAAGGGCGGTTCAGTGTTTCGAGTACGTCTTGAACTCTTGGTTTCCTAGCCGCTTGGTTGACTAAATGATCTAGAGCTGCAGCGACTTTGACAGCCTAGCGCCTGTTAATCTCACGAATTTCTAAAAAAATTTTAATGAAAAAATCCACTCACGTTCCCATAGCCATCGTCGTTGATACTTATGTTGCCACGTGCCTGCCTTTATGAATGCCATATTCGTGTTTGTTGACACAATATCTCAGAGTAAACACTACAACCGGAAAAACCACTCCGCATACGGTACTCGTCAGCAACAATACGGTCCACTGAAGTCACTTTGCTGCCAAAACACGCCGAATGGACATGGGCTGCAGGACGACGATGTCGAAGTGGCACCTACGATACCGCACAGAATGTCGGGTCTATCCTAGTCGGGAGGGGCAGTTATAGAGTGACATCTGCATCCGACTCCGGACTCCCTATACCAGCTGTAGCCAGTGAAAGGAAGAAGAGCTGCAATCGTCCAGCGCAGCGCCGCTCATCCAGGGAAAACGCCCGCGTAGTATCATTGCTGTCATCCTTACGGTCCTATTCCTCCCAGAAGAGGAGCCTGATCGGCCCTGGGCTCGACTTCGTTCCCAGACTGGTTGCATCTTCTTCACTGCGACGTCCAGTCAATGGAGTCTGACCTGTTTACGCTGACTTTTGCGGTAGTGGTCGTTAATGTGGCCTGCATGGAAAGGAATAGCGCACCAGACCAATCAAGCTGCATAGATTGGGCATGGTACCCAGCCAGAAGGAGCGTGCACACCAATCAGAACACTCAGAGTGTGTTGTGACTGGCTGTGATTGGCCGGCCTATCCCCGATATCCCATGTAGGCCACATCAGCGACCAGTACCGATAATGCAGAAGTCCAATACGAGGCTCATGTGGGGAGATGCCCCCTAAGCTTCAGATGCCCTTGACAATTCAAGGGCGTGGGGAGACGCGTCCGGGACGTAGATAGGCGCCAACGTCCGTCGCAACCCTTCTCACTGATAGCAGCAGCTCGTTTCGCCGCTTCAGCGGTGCAGCTTATCGCCATCGGTGTTGGTCGCTTCTCGCTGTTGATAAGGAACAACCTGAGGAATTGGTGGAGCTTCTTCACGGGAAGGTTTAGCGCAGCGAATCCCCAGAGCCAGTCTGCACCGGCCAGCCTTCTGGCGCGTCTGGTTCCCGGCGTGTCACGTTTTTCTCGTCCTAACACTTGAAGAGAGCGACGAATTTACAATCAACCGCGCCCGCCACATTGCGTCGCGGTCGCAGTCGGCCGCGACCTATATGAATGTGGTGTAAGTGTTTAATAGGCCGCAGCAGTGGCAACGGGCGAGAGAATCACGGTCGTCGACGCGATTCCTTCGCTCTTTCACACCGTCGAAGAACTGGCCGGGACGTGGCGGCGCCTAGTAGATGGCTACAGCGACTCGGGAGGAAAGACCGTTTGGTTTGTCGAGGCTCTTCCATATGAAAGGCTTAGGGGCGTACGATAGTTCCAAACCGCACTTTGGGTCCTGGATGGAAGTCGAGTGTACGGCGCACTCCTCGCGCCCCGTTATGGGTCAGTGGACGCCTTCTTACCAGTTAATGAAGCGTGGAATAGGACCAACGTCGTGTTCAAGTAATGACCCTAATCGAAGGAGGCGGGTGCGGATCCGCGGATGTAGTCCACCACGGTCAGGCGAGCGCGATTTCCAGATTTTTGGAAGGCGACATTCACTCGTCATCATCACCACAACCACGACCACGCCTCGCCCCTCTTACCGGACTCGGAGGCACTCCGGACTGAATCGCTTACGGTCCTCTTCTTTTCGGCCGGGCGGTTGTTGGCTTCATCTACTCGCCGCTCGCCTCGACCTCAACGCCTTTCATCAGCCGGTTTGTGGCCGGTAACGGTGAAAAGTACCGTCAAAGCTGCTGATGCAGATGTATATCGTTATCAGGAGGAATGGCGGTATTTTTCACCATTACCAGGAGGTAAGCGGGTGATGAATCTAGGCCGAGGAAGATACCGCTTGGACCTCCTTACCCTCTCTTCAAACTTCGGCTTCTGGAGCTTCAAGAAGGTGTTCTCTAGGAGACATCAGTATCCTCTTGGACTGGTTTAGGTCGTAGTTGAGCTTAAGGTAGACGCGATTGGCTTTATGCATTGGATACGAATGAATCATTTTCGAATATTTATTTATTTTATTTATTTGTACGTGGATAGTCACGTAGGTAAGAAGAAACAAACATAACAGAAACAAAAATAGTCACAAAATGAAGTCATAGGTTTCAATCCTACAAACAAGCACAGAAATCAAAAGTCTAGAAAGGCAGCAAACAATTAGGAATCCGCTTGGAAATGCCGCTCAACTTCTGTTCTGAATTGCCTTATAGTGCTAGGTAAAGTAATATTCATGGAGAACTTCAAGAATTCGCTGCCATCACGATTAGTGAAAAAAGCTGCTCTGGTATTACATTTTGCTCTAGGAACAATTAACTTCCGCTGTCCACCCCTAGTGTTAGATGGAGAGACAGAGTAAAATTCCCGGAGGGTAACGTTATTCATACCAAGTTCTTCAAGTGTTAGTATTGTGCCAAAACGAGGTTATTATGGTGAATCTTCTTTATTTATGCGTGGACCAACGTTTCGACGAGATCGTCGTCTTCAGAGGCCTGTACGTAGTGCAAGATTGAAGTTGCACTCTACCCCGTAGCCCTCCAGCATTTCCGAGAGCAAAGAGGGCCCCACCGAAGTACTTCGAAGAGAAGGATGCGCTCACGATTCGATCCACCAAGAGTGCCGATGCCACTCTGCGTTAGTAAGGTTATCGAGGACGAATGAGACTTACTGCAGCGGTCGTATACCACTATGAAATGATAACGACCCTGCACGTCGTCCTCTATTCTACAGCTCACATCTAGGCACAAACGGCAGAAAGTCATGTGTGATTGACGGACGTTCGTGGCGGTCGTTTATACTAGGGCTCCTTGCGAAGATCCAGAACGCCTCCAACGCTTTGCGTGCCGAAATTTCTGTCTCTACGGCCAGAATCGTGCATCTAATGCCAAAATCGTTACCGTCGTGGTCAACCGCCCTATGCCTTCCTAGAGGTGTTCTTAAATTAATACGATCTTTGCCAGCCAGATGCTCTTTAACCAGATGCTCGATTCTGGCCGTAGAGACAGAAATTTCGGCACGCAAAGCGTTGGAGGCGTTCTGGATCTTCGCAAGGAGTCCTAGTATAAACGACCGCCACGAACGTCCGTCAATCACACATGACTTTCTGCCGTTTGTGCCTAGATGTGAGCTGTAGAATAGAGGACGACGTGCAGGGTCGTTATCATTTCATAGTGGTATACGACCGCTGCAGTAAGTCTCATTCGTCCTCGATAACCTTACTAACGCAGAGTGGCATCGGCACTCTTGGTGGATCGAATCGTGAGTGCATCCTTCTCTTCGAAGTACTTTGGTGGGGCCCTCTTTGCTTTCGGAAATGCTGGAGGGCTACGGGGTAGAGTGCAGCTTCAATCTTGCACTACGTACAGGCCTCTGAAGACGACGATCTCGTCGAAACGTTGGGCCACGCATAAATAAAGAAGATTCACCATAATAACCTCGTTTTGGCACAATACTAACACTTGAAGAACTTGAAATGCCGAGGTTTTATGAAGGAAGAAGCTTGGTTTAATAGAAGTTATTCATACCATTCACCATCTTGTAAATAATGATTGGGTCGTTTCTTTTCCTGCGAAACGAGAGCGTACGCAGACTAAAGATTTTGTTGGATGCTGAAGGGATGGTGGTGTAATCAAAACCATGAAGTCTTATCCAAAGCCTTCTTGTGAAGCTATTTTGAGCAGATTCTAGCCTGGTGATTTCTTTTTTGCACTTAGGACTGAATACAGTCGTGCCACACTCTAATATCGGCCTAACATATGTCTTATAGGCGAACACTAAATGTGTAGGAGATTTAGTGCGCAGAGATTTGAATATAGAGGTCACGTAATACAGGCTCACGGTCAGCTTTTTTCGCTATAAGTTCACAATGTTCCCGGAATAAAAGTTTGGTGTCATATACAAATCCTAAGTCACGTATAGTAGTTGGGCTACAGAGCTGCATCCCATTAAGGTGATAACTCTTTCTGTTAATCTGCTGCCCAATGTGAAACACTTGGGATTTTTGTCCTGATAGAGGAAGGTTCCATTTCGCTGACCAATCTGCAATCGTGTTTATTGCCGATTGAAGAGCAACATGATCTTCCTCACCGGAAACCTTCTTATAAATTTTTATGTCGTCTGCAAACATTTTGCAGGCAACACCGTAGCGGCTAATCGGGGAAGGAATTTCAGCAGTATAGATAGTGAAGAGAATCGGCGACAAAACGCCTCCCTGAGGAACACCACTAGTCTCTGGAAAAGATTCTGAGAATGATTCATTTACTCGTACTTGAAAGGACCCATCGAATACAAAATGTTTTATCCACTTGGTGATTCTGCGACGGACTCCTAAATCCGCAAGTTTGGTCATCAGTTTGTTTAAAGGAACCTTATCGACTGCTTTCATGAAGTCAAAGTTCACTTTCTGACGTCAAAGAGCAGATTTCAACTTTTTCTCAAACGCTCTGGCAAATACAGAAGTGATACTGATTGGCCGGTAATTTGAAGCTAAATGATAAGGCGCTTTCTCAGGAATCGGTGTAACAAATGCGTTTTTCCATCGAATCGGTACGTCTCCTTGCATGTAACTAGCATTAAATATATGTTCAAGGGGTACGAAATTGCAATGGCAACTCTCCGGATGAAATAGGATGGTATTTCATCAGGAGTAATGGTATACGGGCGCGTGTAGCGCAGTCGGAGGAGGCGCGACTGCAACGCGCACCCGATACCAGGTTCCTGGTTCGGATTTCCCGCTCAGGCCAACCAAGCCTTCCATCCCTCCGGGGTCGGTGAATTGGTACCAGACTTGTCTGGGAAGGATAGAGCGCTGACCTGTTCATCGGCTGGCCACCGCAAGTCATTGTATGGCTAAATACGCATTCATGTCGCCTCCACGACATCCCGTAGAAGTAGGATGCGCTGGCGCATCCCAGAAGGGATTGAGTAACGCCGTCCTTTATCCTTTATTTTAATGGTATACGAGCTAGGTAGAGCACACAATGCATTGTAGATCTCTTCTTTATAAAACCAGACCGTGTCATCCATACTGGGAGGAGTGACAACAACGGTAGAAGGATCCATAGTTGTCGGGCAACCCGAAAAAGACTTCCGAAAGTGCTCAGCTAGCATGGTGTCCTTCTCGAAGTCCGTTATTGCTGATTTCCTGTATTGTCTTTTAAGGAGGTTATTCTCTCAGGACGCTTTAGTACGGCATTTATCAATTTATAAAATGATGTTCGCTTAGAACCTTCAAGAATTCTTCTTTCAACATACCTATTATACCTACCCAAACGTCGATCAAAATCATCTCTAAACTTTTTGAAACGATGGAAGTGATGTAATGATGGGTGTTGTTGGTACATCAACCACGCTTTTTGTTTTAGCTCAAAAAGCCTGACCAGATGGGAAGGAAGGTTGCTGAAGTTTAAGGGAACCTTTTCAATAACGAACTCCTCAATGCATTTGTGCAGAATAGCCAAAAAGAATTCGTACTTGTCATTGACGCTAGAATGTTCCTCTAGCAGTGTTCTCCAATATAGAGACAGCAGATACTAACCGAAGCCGTTGTAATTATCTGATTTGGATATCACGACCAGAATCATCCGAAAATCCGGGGTCTGCAAAATCACCGTTATCCCAATCATTCAACTATCCGCAGAGTTTCAATCGGATTCCTCGGATGCTTGGCTTCATGGGGAGACGATCCCTTGTCGCTTTTTCCGGAGTAGGGTGTCCATGTTGCGCCATGAATTCGAAAAGAATTCGTTGTACGAGACCGCCCGGCGTTATTTCAAGAAGATCCCACCAAGGCTCATCTCAAAGGCTGATGAGTTTTTGTCCCATCCAGGATGTTTTGCTGGTCGAAAAGGTGAGGGCTTCGCTGAAAAAGCAAACTCCAAGTCAGCTTTTCACAAGTTCCTTCAGGCATCCAGCAGTGGGCCTTAACTTTTGCTCACTTTTTTCTGCACTTTTTTACATTTTGTAGTGAATACTGTCTTCAGAAGTGGTGATTGAACCAAATTTGATGAAAAACAACCTCGTGGTTTCGCTGTCATAGCCATGGATCGACTAGAACCATGGATGGAGTCCCGAGAACGGCATCCAAGGCTTCCATTTCTTCTTTTTTTCGGATTCGGTGGATTGGTTTCAGGCTTGATTGAGAACACATAAAGTCTGAATTGTTGATCGGCTCGTTACCCTAGGTCGTTATCTAGGACAAACAGGCATTCGGGTGAAATCTTTTAGGAGCAGAATGCGTGGCGCATTCCAAAAGTGATTGATTGATCCTCAATTTGACCCTCCCTTTCGCGCTATTTGCGTGAAAGTTTAGATAGTAGTGACCGTGACGCGACCGCTCGCAGAGGTCACCAAGACGTTCTTTTTGAAGCTGTCCTCTTCGCCCTGGTTCCCTCCCACGACACTAGTCGCTAATGTGGCCTACATGTGTAGGCGGAGACGCGCCAGCTAATCACATCCAATCAGAGCACGCATCCAACACGTCAGCCAAGCAGACCATTTAAGGTAAACGCCTCTTGGAACGCTCTGTTTGACGTACCATCTGTGGTCAGTACGTCTCCCTTCTGTCCATGTAGGCCACATTAACGACAAGTACCTCTGCCATTCGCATTAAAGCCTTTTTCTAAGAAACCGCAGTATTCAGGAAGTTACTTGGTGGTTTAGCATGATAAAAATACATTAAACTGGTATTTTGTTGTAGATCACAATGGCCGCGACGCGACCGCTCGCAGGGGTAATAAAGATGACTTGTTCCCACGACATAATCTCTCGAAGGCCGAAAGGTCAATCATATAATGGTTCAGATCCGTCCCAGACGTTGTTATTGAAGTCATGCGCTTTATCAAATCAGCTGCAAAAACACTCCCGCGGCACTTGTCGCTAATGTGGCCTACATAGGAGGGGGGTGGTGGGAACGCACCAGCTAACCACAGCCAATCTGATTACGGATCTAACACGCGCGAGTCAGTCACACCGCTCAAAGTAAACGCCCTCTTGGGATGATACCCCGATCTATGCGGCGTGTGTGGTCTCGTGTGCCCCATTGCTCCCCATGTAGGCCACATTAACGACAAGCATCTCTGCGATTCGCATTAACGCCTTTTTCTAAAAAAACACAGAGTTCAGAAGAATGTTGGGTGGCGTATTATTATAAAAATAATAAAAACTGGTAAATGCGCGGTAGATCATAATAGCCGCGACGCGACCGCTCGCAGTGCACCACAAAGGCGAAAGATCCATCACAGCTAGTCTAATGGTTCAGATCCCGTCCCAGACGTTATTTTGGAAGTCGTCCGCTTTATCAACTCAACTGCTAAGCACACACTCTCTTTCCCACGGTACTTGTCGCTAATGTGGCCTACATGGGTTGGCGGGGACACACCAGCTAATCACAGCCAATCAGAGCACGCATCCAACACGCTCGAGCCAGTCAGACCGTTTAAAGTAAACGTCCTCTAAGGATGGCACCCCAGTAGATGCCGCCTGTGCGGTCTAGTGCGCCCCTCTCTCTCCATGTAGGCCACATGAACGACAAGTACCTCTGCCATTTGCGCTTACGGCTTCCTTTTTTAGGTAACAAAATTCAGAACAAGGTTTTGTGGGATAAAAATATATTAAACTAGTAAATGCACAGTAGATCACAGCGACCGCGACGCGACCGCACGCGCCAGACTGAAGCGGCTTTCTTAGTAGATCCTGACAAGGGAGTGCAAACATGCGGAAAGGGCGGGCTGTCTCAGCGTCCTATGCCTTACCGTGTTTTTTAATATTTTGACTTTTTGTAATTATTTTTTAACTATTTTTAACAGTATTTTTTAAATATTTATTTCGCATTTGCAGTGAACCGCCACATGATTTTAAAAAATATTACAAAAATGATTAAAAAATAATTATAAAAAGGCATAAAGGCACTAGTGAAAGACGCTGAAATCGCCAAATGACGAAGGTACTTGTCGCTAATGTGGCCTACATGGGAGGGAAAGCAGCGCACGAGACCGACGCACCCTCAGACATGAACAAGTACAGACATGTTCATAGATGGGTCTTCTGAGCATCGCATGAAGCCTTTCATGTTTTAACGTGTCAATTTTTCGTCCATGACAATTCCGCGTCCGCGTCGAACCGCGACGCAACCGCAACGCGAGATGATCATTGTGCATTCTTTCAGAAAATGATACGATGGTTGTTCATGGTACTTCTTCTGGTGCTGGCGTTGAGCGCTACAGCGATGTTGAGCATTGATGGAGACGATGTGAGTCGTTTGTTGGTTTTTTGGCACTAGTCGTTAATGTGGCCTACATGGGGTGGGGAGACGTGCCGAACCAATCAGGCGCCGTCGAATGGGTGTGTCATTCGGAGGAAGCGTTTGGCGGGCTAGCACGCGCTCAGATGATGTTCCGATTGGTTGGCAAGACAGCCAATCCCACATTCCTATGTAGGCCACATTAGCGACATGTGTTAAAACTTTTGAAAATAATTGGTTTTTTTGCAGCTGGTGCTATCCATCGCCGACAGTGTTCCGATCAAGGTCCGTCGTCTCGGAGGTGACCCATGAGCGTCTCCGTGGAATTCTTGTTCTTCCGGCTCGTCACTGTAAATATTGGAATTTTTGCGTGTGAATAAAGATTTTTGGCTCCAACAGTCCCTGACTTCTCCGGGAAAAATGAGCTGCGACCTAGCCCAGCGATGAAATGGCCGCCTCCGAGTGTCGTCGACGATCTCCATCGCCCATCGATCATCTCGCTCGTCTCCTATCGATGACCCTATTCGTCTCGGCGGCGGCGACCCCTCTTCTGACGCAACGCGCGCAACTTCATTCCGCGCTTCTCGCTGACGTCGCAGGGCAATCAAACGCCGACTAACTACTCGGCTGTGTGTGCTGAGGTCGGCTCCTGGCCACCGTATCTGCTCTTTAATGACCTTGATACGTGCAGCGGACCACCACTGGACTAGGATCGCGCCAGTGATACGGCGGTGCGGTGATACGGCCAGTCATGTTCATTTCGCACTTCGAAATGAGACTTCGTTGTGGCTTCAGAAAGCCTAGGAAAACGAATTTCAATCGTCGCGTCGCTGCAGTCAGAGATGGGCAGAAATTTTGAAACTTTTCCCAGAAGTCAGATGACAAAGAACCGAGTTTGCCAGAAAACAGAAATTAGAAACTTTCACAATTATCGCTATAGCCATCTATTGTATCTAAATATGTATTTTTTCCATTTTTACCAGCTAATAGGAAGTTCACAAAGGCAGCGTGGTTCAGAAGATGTTGACGGAAAGGCATCAGCCTTTGTAGACCCAATTAGCGTAAGGTAGTACGGATACAGCCGTCACAGAAGGGTCCACTCCTACCTTGAGAAGGTCCTGGAGCAACTGAAGCGGAGGTTTTCAAGAGACATCACAGTGTGGAGTAGTGTTGGCTGGACCCTGGACCCTCTTAGGTTGAGCTCCTGGAGAACAGGGAAGTCTGATTTTCCTAGTTTCCAGCAGCGTAAGGTGGTCCTGGTGGTGGAGTAGTCAGCTGAGGCTGAGAGAGTTCTGAAGAGAGAAATTCTGGAGGTCTGTTCAGAAGACGTTGACTGAAGATCTGTCGCTCAGGTTCCTCGAGCGTAAGGTGGTCTAGGTGGAATACATTGGGGATTTCTTTTATTATTTTTTTGAATTTTTTTTTGCGTTCGGAAGACGTTGCAGGAAGGCATATATCTCCGATGTGAAATGAGCACGGTGACTACTACCTACATGTTTCTGAAAATTTCTGAAGCCAGGAGTTTTTAGATGACGTCTTTTTATGCTGAACAAAGCTGTAAGGAGCTACATGTAGAGCTACAGTAGTCTGGTGCATTGGAATGGTCCATCTGCGTAAGGTGGTGCTGGCGGAACAGTCACCTAATGTTGGGACAAAGTTTTGCATAGAGAGTGTCTGGGGAGGTTTGTTCAGAAGACATCGACGGAAGGATCTCCTACCGCTCAAGTTCTTCGAGCGTAAGGTGGTCTAGGTGTAATGGTGGAAGCTATGAAAGTCAGACTTTTCTATTGCCTTAGACAAACGGAACTCTACCTATGGGTTCAGGTAACCCTGCTCCACACCGCGATGTCTCGTGAAAACCCTGGCTCCAGTTGCAGCAGGACCATCTTACGCTAGTGGACCCTACTTCTGTGACTGCTATGTCCGGACCACCTTACATCTTCTGAACAACGCTGCCTTCGGAAACTTCCTGTTTGAAAAAGCGCGAAGCTTCCTAAAGCTCTCGGATCCAGCCTTAAGTCGGTGGTTCTGCTGAGATCGCATTACGCCTGCGGATACTAGGAAGAACGAAATGTTCCCTTAGGCCTGTACTGGAATGAGAACTATGTTCTCCTTCAGTCCTTCATTTTCCTTAGGAAGCGATGATTCTGCAGATCTAGAAATCACATTTGGGTAAGCGTTCTGCTCGAACACCACCTTACGCTCAAGGAGCTTCGGAACACACAGAAACCTGCCAGCACCTTTTGAAGAAAAAAATCCAACCACTTTTTAAAAAACCCCTAATGCCTTCCTACTCAACTGGAGAATTTTGCCGAGATCTAAGTCTCAGCTTTATGTCTTAGACCAAGGAACTTGAGCGGCCGGAGATCTTTCTGGCAACACGTTCTGAACGGACTTTACACAACATTTCTCGATTCAGCAGGAGAGTTTAGAGCGACGAACTGGAACTACTTCTCATCCTTAAGTGACTGTTCCACCAGGACCACCTTACGCTGCTAGAAGCTGAGCAAAGCAGGCCATTCTGTTGCCCTAAACAAACGGAGCACTCTACCTATGGGTGTAGACAACCCTGCTCCACACCACGGTTTCCTGTGAAAACCACTGTCGCCCCAATTTCCTAGACACGCACAAGTAGCTGTTAGGTGTCGCTTATCCGACCTAGAAGACCAGACATCTTTCTGTCAACGTCTTCTAAACAGAAGAATCTTCAAAAATCTTCAAAAATTCTCTAGTGTCTACCTACTCAACAGGAAAATTTTGCCAAAAATCTAAGTCTCAGCTTCAAGTGACTATTCCGCCCAGATCACGTTACTCTCAAGGAAACTGAGCGGCCGGAGATCTTATGGTTAGAGGCCAAGGTCTTCTGAACAGATCCTTCCTAGAACTTCTCTATTCAGAACTACGTCTCACCCTTTGGTGACAGTTCCGCTAGAACCATCTTACGCTGTTGGAAGCTAGGCAAGGCAGACCATTCTGGTGACTTAGGCTGGTGGAACCTTAGCTACGGGCCAGGTAACCCTGCTCCATACCGCGGTCTCTAATGAAAACCCCTGGCTCCAGAATTTTCCAGAAACACACAGGTGGCTGTCGATCGTCGCTTATTTGACCTAGAAGACCAGATACCCTCCTGGCAACGTCCTCTGAGCAGAAATGTCTTTTAAAAAGTTCCTAATGTCTTCCTACCCAACAAGAGAATTTTGCCGGAGGTCTGGGTTTCAGCCTCGGTGTGAATGTTCCACCCGGAGAGCCTTACGCCAGTGGAACATTTTCAACAACAAAAAACTCCAATGTCCTCTTACTCAACAGCAGAGTTTTCAAAGATCCACGTGATATCCTCAAGTAACTATTCCGCCCAGACCACCTTACTCTCGAGGAAACTGAGTGGCCGGAGATCCCAGAGTTCAACGTCTTCTGAACAGATCTTCCCCAGAATTGTTTTATTATTCAGAACTATGCCTTAGCCTTAGGTGTGACTATTCCGCCAGGACCACCTTACGCTGGTGGAAGCTAGGCAAAGCAGACCTTTCTGTCGCCTTAGAGAAACCAACCTCTACCCATGAGTCCAGGTAACCCTGCTCCACATCGCGATTCCCGATGAAAACCCCCTGGCGCCAGAATTTCCCAGAAACACGCTGGTAGCTTTCAGTCGTCGATCACTCCACATAGAAGACTAGGTATCTTCCAGTGATCGTTTTCTGAACAAAAAAATCCAAAAATTTTCAAAAAAAAATCCTAATGTTTTCCTACTCAACAGGAGAAGTATGCCGGAGATCTAAATAGCCTAAAGTGACTATTACACCTAGACCACCTTACGCTCGAAGAACTTGAGCGGTAGGAGATCCTTCCGTCGATGTCTTCTGAACAAACCTCCCCAGACACTCTCTATTCAAAACTTTGTCCCAACCTTAGGTGACTGTTCCGCCAGCACCACCTTACGCAGATGGACCATTCCAATGCACCAGACTACTGTAGCTCTACATGTAGCTCCTTACAGCTTTGTTCAGCATAAAAAGACGTCATCTAAAAACTCCTGGCTTCAGAAATTTTCAGAAACATGTAGGTAGTAGTCACCGTGCTCATTTCACCTCGGAGATATATGCCTTCCTGGCAACGTCTTCCGAACGCAAAAAAAATTCAAAAAAAAAATAAAAGAAATCCCCAATGTATTCCACCTAGACCACCTTACGCTCGAGGAACCTGAGCGGCAGATCTTCAGTCAACGTCTTCTGAACAGACCTCCAGAATTTCTCTCTTCAGAACTCTCTCAGCCTCAGCTGACTACTCCACCACCAGGACCACCTTACGCTGCTGGAAACTAGGAAAATCAGACTTCCCTGTTCTCTAGGAGCTCAACCTAAGAGGGTCCAGGGTCCAGCCAACACTACTCCACACTGTGATGTCTCTTGAAAACCTCCGCTTCAGTTGCTCCAGGACCTTCTCAAGGTAGGAGTGGACCCTTCTGTGACGGCTGTATCCCTACTACCTTACGCTAATTGGGTCTACAAAGGCTGATGCCACCTTACGCTAGAAGAACTTGAGCGGTAGGAGATCCTTCCGTCCCAACCCATAGGTAGAGTTCCGTTTGTCTAAGGCAATAGAAAAGTCTGACTTTCATAGCTTCCACCAGTGTAAGGTATTCCTGGCGGAACAGTCACCTAAGGCTGAAGAGACATAGTTCTCCGGCAAAACTCACTTGTCGAAAAGAGAAATTCTGGGAAAGGTCTGTTCAGAAGACGTTTACAGCAAGATCTCCTACCGATCAGGTTCCTCGACAGTAAAGTGGTCTAGGTAAAACAGTCACATTAGGCTGAGACTTAGATCTCCGGTAAATTTCTGTTGAGTAAGAAGACATTAGAGGTCTTTTTGAAGACTCTGGAACATTTTTTCGTTCAGAAGACGTCGACAGGAAGTTATCTAATCTTCTAGATAGGCGGAGCGTGAGGTGGCCCGCATACAAAGTCACAGAAGGTTCTACTGGCGCAGGGTAAATCCAGGTGGAACCGTCGCCCTAGACTGAAGCCTAGGCCTTTGAGCGTCTTCGCTTTTTGAAGCAAGTGACTAGAATTAAAAGCTTTATGTCAGTTAAGCCTCAAATAGCTGGTGTCGAGGTTGCAAGCTGTTATGACCATGTTTTGTTGCGATCAAAACTCTAGCGCCAGTCGGGACTCGAACCCGCACCCTCTGCTGACCGGACGGGAATGCTCTACGCCATGACGCCATTAAAAGGAGAAGGTTCTTATGGAGAAGTTGACATAGGCATCGATAGGTGCGTAGGGCTGCCGGAAGCCGTAGATAGAGCTCGGCTACCCGGAGCTAAGAAAAATGTACCGTCTTCCTTGATTTCGGAAGCGTGAGGTTCTCCGGGCGGAACAGTGACCAAGAGGTTGCAGCCTAGATCTCTGAAAAATTCTGCTGTTGTATAGAAAATTACTTATTTGTTTATTTATTTATTAAAGACACTGTATAAGACAGGAGTGAGATCAAACGGCAATACAACAAACACCAAAACTAACAACAAAAGTCGCTCCTAAATACCTACGCATAGAGAAATTATTTTGCTGCAATGCGTTTGAATTTTGAGGGAGATCTGTTCAAAAGATGCTTCGCTTCTTCAAACTGTTTTTTTAGACTTGCTTGCCCTAGGCCCTGATCTACTACTTACTTACTTTGATACTTTGATGGTCCTTTTGTCGGCGGGAGGTCTTCTCAGTGGGGACCACAACTCTTCCAGACCGCTCGATCTCTGGCTGCTTGCATCCAGTGAGGCAGACTCCGCTCTCTGAAAGATCTTGAGAATGAGTCTGCCCATCGCGTTGGCGGTCGTCCCAGTGGTCTCTTATGGTTTCTTGGGAGCCATTCTGTGACACGGATACTCCATCTATCGTCCTTTCGTCGAAGCAGGTGTCCGGCCCAGCGAGATTTGGACTTCTTCATGTACTGCAGCGGGTCTGCTAATTGCGACTTCTCCCGTAGCTCCGAGCTTCGTAGGCCTTCTTGCCATTGCTGACGAAGGCTTGTCCTTAGAAGACATCTCTCCAGTGCACGATGCGCAGTTTGCATCGCTCTGGCGATCGTCTTGTTGTCGGGCCAGGTTTCCGTCGCGTAACACATCGCAGGCAGTACAGAGGCGTTGAATATCGAGGCCCTGAGGCCGGGATCCTTGACCTGATCGGTGACTTCGCGAATCGAACTGAAGGCTGCCCATGCTGCACGTCTCCTGCGGGAGATTTCAGGAGCGAGGTCGTTATCCATGTTCAGCTCTCTTCCCAGATAGACGTAGGAGTCGACCTGTTGTAGAGCGACTCCATTTAACCTACGAGTCCCGTGTCACACCGCTGGCTGACCATAAATTGCGATTTGGACATATTCATGTCCAATCCAATCTTCATACCTACCACATTGAGCTCGTTCAGCATTTCCTCGACTTCTGCCGTGCTGGTAGAGATGAGAATAATATCGTCGGCGAAGCGAAGGTTGCTGATCCATTTACCGTCGACAAGGTAGCCTTTAACGTCCCAGTTCAAGTCTTTCATGGCATCCTGGAGTGCCGCTGTGAATAGCTTGGGAGAGATCGTGTCTCCCTGACGTACTCCTTTCCCGATAGGGATTTTAAGCTTTCGATCGAACAGCTGGATGGTAGTCGATGTGTCCAAGAAGCATTCGTCGAGAAGTCGGATGTAGGGCGATGGTATACCAGCGTGCACAAGCGCGTTCAAAACGGCGTTGATTTCCACAGAGTCGAACGCTTTCCGGTAATCCACGAAGACAAGGACAAGTGGGAGGTGGTATTCGCGGCTCCTGATCTACAGTTTTAATAAATAAATAGAAAAATAAATAGTTAAACTTTTAAATCGAAACAGGTCTCTCTTTTGACATTAATATTTTAACTAGAATGGAAATTCGGAAAAGACATACAGGTCTACACTGTAGGTCTTCTTATCTGACTTGAAAGACTTCCCAGGAGGCGAAAAAAGTACAAGAATGAACCGACTGGCATCCGCCGTAAGACGGTTAGGCGGTTGTGATTCCTTCGAGCCACAGAACAAGTATTTCCAGCCGGAACTGTCAAAAACTGACTCGAAACCCCTTTGTCGATCTACTGCAGCCTTCGCTAACAATCTCAGCATCGGGAAACAAAACCGTTGCCGTTGCCAATATCCTCCCAGGCACGACCGGCTAATATGCCTCAAGTGGTTGTGGACAGGCGCTGAGGCCTAATCCCCATGCTCGCTTTGGGGATTAATACATGGCTGTGGCTCCGCACTCAGAAGGGTCCCAGACGGACCCCGATCATTGCGCCAAGAGATGCTAGGCTGGTCGCGAACCGTTTGAAGAGCCACTGAATATGCAACGAGCTGAACCTAGACAATGACCTCCTCTGTGCTTGGCCGACAGTCATCCCTACTAATCCGCTCGGCTTCTATTCACCCATGTCAGAGTTACTTGGCTCCTGAGCTCAAGCTTAAGTTCATCAAGGCCTCGAAAAGCTTTCTGACCTTGAGAAAATGCTCGACTAATATTCGAGCAGGGTCCAGATGTCCGGACATGCTATTAGGGGGGGGGGGGGTGGGCAAAAGTAATGAGACTCCAGTCTGTCTCATGACGAAACCCCAGTCTGACGAGTCGACCTGCGTCGCGCAAATCTCTCCCAATTCTCAACTCCGAGCAGTCTGGACTCAATAGTCACGCACGATGAGAACTACGTCTTCTGCCTCAACCCTGCCAAGCAGCGAGTCTGGGTGAGGTCTGGTGACTGTTACCGACCTTCGTTCGGCGAGATGTTCACGGCGAGAAGCACCTTCAGAGCTTTTGGGTCTGCGCCGGTATACTGGAAGCTGTTTCCCAAGAGCACTACGATGAACTCCAAGGCCATGGTGAACGAAATAGAAGAGATGGGCCGGCGACTCGCTCTTATTCATTCGCAGCGCTTCAAGAAGGTCCTCCTCTTCGACAACGCCGCACCCCATCGGGAACAAGTAACCACGGATAAGCTTGCTCAGCTGGGCTACGTTCACATGCCTCACCCACCGTATTCGCCGGACATCTCTCCATGCGGCTAGCACTACTTCTTGAGCCTACAGGACTTCCTGGTTGGAAGGGACACAAGGACCCAAGCAGACCTCGACAGCCATATCGAGCTGTTGATCAACACCAGGCCCAAGCAGTTCTAGAAGGATGGGATCAGGAAGTTGGCCTATCGATGGCAGCAAGATCGTTGACCTTAATGGCGAATACATTCTTCAGCACAGTGTAATTGAGTTATAAAGAGATAAAGAAATTTGTTGAATTTGTCTCATTATTTTTTGCCCACCCTAATAGAAGACGATTGAAAAATGAATAAAATGCATCATTTAGAATTCATTAAGTCCACAGTTACGGCTTGAATAACGTCATCTCCATAAAAACAAAGAATGAGCTGGATCTATCCTGACCGGGAACGTGGGGTAGCATCACATTACCAGCAATGCATTCAAACGTCTTAACAAAGTTGGTAGCAAAATCGCAATAATGGAAGTCGGTAGACATAGGTTCCTAGAACGCTGTCTCTTTCTCGACGAGACAGGAGTTCCCACTGTCTCTTGAAGGAGTACGCCATGCATTTGTCGTCTATAGAAATTCACAAAGCTACTTGGCAAGGTGGTTGGAAGTCGAAGTGTCCTATGGAGACGGTCGTCCTACGGTCTAAGGAAGCATGTGTTTCGAACCTTTTGGACCGGTCTCGAAAGCCATTATCCGACTGAATAGTCTTGCTTAAACCAATGATCAAGTCGAGAAACTGACCGATTACCTCAGAAACCACCTTCTTACTACGGAAACCATAGCGGTCAACTACGGGTGATCTTTCGGCGGACTGCAGCGGCTACTCGTTCACCGACAGATGACAGAAATTTCACTCGCAGTTGATCGGCTAGTCCAAACAGGATTTCAGGTCGCGGTATCCTAGCCATAGGTGCTCACTAAGGGCGTCCACGCTCAGCTAAAAATGGTGATCGCTTGCTGATCTTCTTCACCTCTTCGTCTTGCGTTTGTCGTTTTTTGTTCGTTTCCTTCAGAGGTGCCTCGACTCCTTTCTACTTCAGCATTTTCAGCTACTCAGACACTGGGAGAGGTCACCTGCAGGTGAAAATGACGTATTTTGACGTCACAGGTGACCTGTGGGGGCCGTTTTGTGGCGGAGTTTCAGTGAGCGGTCTACTACAGGTCATTGGGTCAAGCTGGGGTCGAAATCAGATCACCTATAGGTGCAATGCTAGTTCACCCATTTTTCACCTGCAGGTGACCTCTCCCAGTGTCTGAGTAAACGTTTAGGCCTCACGCGCAATGTGGCACTTCCTACGTAATTGCACAAACCACGGGCTATTCTACGCCACCATATGAAATCGCTGTCACCGCAAGTTCACCCGTAGTCGACCGCTAGGAGTTTCAAAGTATTTCCAGCCAAATTTCTAAGGTGAGAAGCATCTTACGCAATTACACACAGTACACGTAGTAGTACGCCATCACATGAAATCACTGTCACCGCAAATTCACCCGTTGTTGACCGCTTGAAGTTACAGAATTTTCTGCGACTTTTCACATCTGCATTTTCAGCTAAATATTTAGGCTTCACGCATAATGTGGCACTTCCTATGTAACTGCACCAATCACGCGTGATTCTACGACGCCCTACGAAATCACCGTCAACGCAAGTTCACCCGCAGTTGACCGCTAGGAGTTTCAGAATTTTCGATTCCTTTCAACCTCAGCATTTAAAGCCAAATATCTAAGCTTCACGATTAAGGTTGGACGCTTCCCACGAAATTGCACAGAGCACGCGAGATTCTACGCCGCCGTATGAAATCACCGTCAACGCAAGTTCACCCGCAGTTGACCGCTAGGAGTTTCAGTGTATTCAACTTTACATCTACATCAGCTCATTCAGCTCATCTCAGATCAATATTCAGGCCTCACATGCGAGATCACGCCTGCCGTGCAGCTACAGAAAGCACGTCTAATCCTACGCCACCATATGAAGTCGCCTTCAACATAAACTCACCTGCAGTTGACCGCTTGGAGCTTCAGAATTTTCGATTCCTTTCAACTTCAGCATTTCCAGCGAAATATTCAGACTTCACGCGTAATATGGCACTTCCTATGTAACTGCACCAATCACGCATGATTCTACGACGCCATCTGAAATCACCGTCAACGCAAGTTCACCCGCAGTTGACCGCTAGGAGTTTCAGAATGTTCGATTCCCTTCAACTTCAGCATTTAAAGCCAAATATCTAAGCTTCACGATTAAGGTTGAACGTTTCCTACGAAACTGCACCAATCACGCGTGATTCTACGACGCCATATGAAGTCATCGTCACCGCAAGTTCACCCGCAGTTGACGGCTAGGAGTTTCAGAATGTTCGAGTCCCTTCAACTTCAGCATTTAAAGCCAAATATCTAAGCTTCACGATTAAGGTTGAACGTTTCCTACGAAACTGCACCAATCACGCGTGATTCTACGACGCCATATGAAGTCATCGTCACCGCAAGTTCACCCGCAGTTGACCGCTAGGAGTTTCAGAATGTTCAATTCCCTTCAACTTCAGCATTTAAAGCCAAATATCTAAGCTTCACGATTAAGGTTCAACGTCTCTTACGAAACTGCACAAAGCACGCGGGATTCTACGACGCCGTATGAAATCTCCGTCAACGCAAGTTCACCCGTAGTTGCTCGCTAGGAGTTTCCGAGTATTCAACTTTACACCTACATCGGCATATTTAGCTCATCTCAGATCAATATTTAGGCCTCACACGCAAGATCGCGCCTGCAGTGCAGCTACAGAAAGCACGTCTAATCCTACGCCACCATATGAAGTCGCCTTCAACATAAACTCACCAGCAGTTGACCGCTAGGAGCTTCAGAATCTTCGATTCCTTTCAACTTCAGCATTTCCAGCGAAATATTTAGGCTTCACGCGTAATATGGCACTTCCTATGTAACTGCACCAATCACGCGTGATTCTACGACGCCATATGAAGTCATCGTCACTGCAAGTTCACCCGTAGTTGATCGCTAGGAGTTTCGAGTATTTCCAGCCAAATATGTAGACGAGACGCTTCCTGCGCAATTACACAAAGTACGCGTAGTCCCACGCCACCATGTGAAATCACCGTCATCGCAAGTTCACCCGCAGTTGACCGCTAGGAGTTTCAGAGTATTCAACTTTACATCTACATCAGCTCATTCAGCTCATCTCAGATCAATATTTAGGCCTCACACGCATGATCACGCCTGCCGTGCAGCTACAGAAAGCACGTCTAATCCTACGTCACCATATGAAGTCGCCTTCAACATAAACTCACCCGCAGTTGACCACTAGGAGCTTCAGAATCTTCGATTCCTTTCAACTTCAGCATTTCCAGCCAAATATCCTAGGCCTCGCGCGTAATCTGACGCTTGTTACGTAATTGCACAAACCACGCGCGATTCCACGCCATCATATGAAATCATCATGAGCGCAAGTTCACGCGTAGTTCACCGCTAGGAGTTTCGGAATCACTGCCACAATAGCGCTCAGTCTCCGCTGTACTATTCCTCCGCAGACCAGTCCCGCTGTAAACCTTCACTGAGCTGTGATAATCCCCTGTAAACAATACAGTTTACTGCTCTGAACAACCTGTCGATTCAGTAGAACATTTAGAAGACCCCTGACGGTTCAGAAGAGCCTTCAGAGGAGCTACGCCGAGGTTGACCCTAGGTCCTGTGATTAGGCAAAGACGGGGTGTCTGTCAGCCTCGTCGCTGTGACGCAACACGTAACCTTGTCGAAGGTCGTGCGTGGTATCGTCGGATCGAGCTATTGAAGTTCGACCTCAGACGTCTCTCCTAGTTGGACGAGGCTGTGACCTCGATTAGATAGGGCCACCATCGCCGTCGCCTCCACGACTACCCCAGGAAGTTTCTGCGTGCAGGTGCTGCTTTACACCCTTCAGGAGTGAAGGACGGCGCAAAGGCGAGCAGCATATCAATCTGGGACGTATCGTTCAGTCCGTCGGCCGGTCGGTCGCTCGGTGTCGGTGCATCGTTATCGCTGCGACTCTTCGCCATCATTTACCGACCGAGAGAATCGATTCGTCGCCTGAAAAACCCCCCAGCGACGGACGACGGACAGCGGCCTCTGCTCGCTGAAATATGAACGAACACACCGGACCCCACACCCCCACCTCGCTGCTCTACGTGCATTTCGGAGACGAATTCCTTTAGAGCGAGGTGGAGGTCAGCAGGCTAAGGCAGAGGCTCCCGTGGTGCTTCTGTTTGCAGTTGGCAACTTCCCGAGTTGCAATCTGATCCGCCTGCCTCCACCTGTTCGGTCAGCAGAATCCAGCCCAGCTCATCAAACGCAACTCGTCCTCGAGAAGGCGGCAGACGGGCAGATCCTCTGATGCAGCCACCATTATCAGAATCCCCATTCGAAGACAAGATGGAGACTCTCGGAGACGGCTGCACCCCGTTCCCTCCCCTGGTTGTAAAAATTATGTCGTAAAGACCGAAGGACTTGGCTTGGGAGGGCAGCGTCGAAGAGAGAAGTGAGTGTTTAGCGACGACTTCAAAAGGTGACGAACACACCGCATGGAAAATTTCACAACAAACAGAATACAACGCGGGATGTCTTCCTTTTCCATCGCTTCTGGTTGAGCAGCACAGACAACTCTGACATCCACTTACTAAGTCGAATAAAAAAATGGTCACTCGGTACTGTTGTACTACTTTCAAGACTCCAGATGTCAAGAAGAGACGGAAAAATTTCGCAAATCTCGTCCAGGAAGGTTATTTGGCGTGCTGAACACGAGAATCTTTGACATCCGTTTTCGAAATTTCGGCCGATCACGGTAGGTTACGGTAGTGACTAAGGTCATGGTCACTGATTTCGCCTAAACTTCGTCTATAGGTGCTATTTCGGGTGCTAATCACGAATCTGACTTCCGTGCTTCATACTCTCCTTCAGACGGTAGATTACGGTAGCTACGGGTAAGGAACGCTTCAGAGTGAATTCTTGTAGAGACGTTGAATGTCGACGGCCGAGCGGGCATGTCATGCGGGACCGCTTGTACGCCATGTCACTACCGTATCTGCCCATTCTATAAGATGCCAAATGCGTGATGAGCACCCCATATAACCCCACTGACAAGGTTTGGACGAAATCGGTGATTATGACCTCGACCGCCTTGGTCACCCGTTCCTACCGTAACTTACCGTAATCGGTATCAAAAACGGATGTCAGCTTCGGGATCGGCACGCCAGGTGTCTCCCATTGACGAAGTGAGAACGGAATCAATGACCATGACCTTAGTCATCCGTTTCTACCGTAGCCTACCGTAATTTTCAAAAACGAGAGCTGGAGCGCGATCCGAACAATAAGCCGATTAGGAATGCTCTTGACAGTCGCTGCGAATGTCCGATTTAGGAAATTTGGAAGCTGAGAGGCATTCGGACATTGGTACATATACACTTCTTCCTGTAATGAAAAGCTTTTCACATTGATGCCATGGTTGAAGTAAATTATCCTCATAAAAGGTCTGCTTCAGGCTTCGGATCATAGAATCCTCGTCTTGAAGTCTATTCAGATCTAATTCCAAAGGGATTCTGTCATTTTTACTCGACATTAGCTTGCTCCTGGTGTTCAACGGCATTACCAGACAAGAAACGCGTTGTCAGACAGAAGCTTCGGATCCATCCTAGTCGGGAGGAACAGCACTAGGGTTGGAACTGCGTCCAGCATCCTATAAGGAAGGGAATGTAGAATCAAAACACGGTATATCCATCTCCGACTAGGGAAGGATGCGAAGTTTCACCTATGGAGCATAACATTTTCTCGAGAAAGAAAAGGACCCACTTCTGGAAGCGTACATGCTCCCTGACCTAGTGATGGCCGGAAAATCGTAGGATAAGCCTGAATCTGTGGATTAGATCGTGAATGAAAAGGCGTTCTGACGAGTCCTTTGCCCGTTCATCCCCCTAATGGATTTCCCAGGGCTCAAAGGTTTCAGAAGGCGTCCTTTGTATGTGGTCCTTGCTTGCGATTCAGAAGTAAAAGATGGCAGCGTTTGTGTCTGTGTGTCTGTTAGGCACTGCCCGACGATCAGTCTAACTTCGACACATTACAGAAGAACTGGTTTTGGCCGAGGATTGAGAGAGTGTTTGCTCCGACCACATCGGGAAAGTCGAACTTCCATCCATTACCTCAGGAATGCAGACCATATTCCAATACCAGGGGTTGAGCCCAAGCCTAAGCTGGTCCTGACTGAGCTCAGCGGCATATTCAGAAGAACAAGGAATAAAGGACGGCGGCAATCAATCCATTGTGGGATGCGCCACGCACTCTACTTCGTGGTGGCTGTTTGAATGCATGGCGCACTCCCACGAATCTGATTCACATCGCGACTGTCTACGTAAATTCTTTTATATGCAGTGCAGATTTATCCACATATAATCCAATGGCAGAAAATAGAGAATCCAAGGTCTCCGGCATCGTTAAGAGCTCTTTGGAGTGCGCCATGCATTCTAATTTCACTACGAACTTGGTGAAATTGCGTGAGAACATTCTTGTTCAGTAGAAAACGACCAACAAAGACAATTTGAATAAAGTACAGCAAAACAAAAGACGAAGGACATCAAGCTAATCGATCCGCGATTAGGATGCGCCAGCCATTCAACGTCTAAGTGACATCCTGGAGGCAGTTGGAAGCATACACCTAGTCTACAGAGTGTCTCACGGTGTCCAGTCGATAGACAAGTCAGTGTTTTGTTCCTCAGAGACAAATTTAGTACCGCTCTATCGACCAGGAAGGAAGTGACGGCATAGTTGTCCTGGGCAGGATCCGAACCAGGAACCTTGATGCGAAGGGCATACGACAATTGGCGCTTCCTCTGACTGCACCACCACTCGCCCAGTAGAAAAAGAGTAGAAAAGCGCTGCTTAATTCTAATCAGGAAAGCCTGGTAAGAAGCTGCAGATTTGAAACTGAAGAGAGATGGGCTTAAAATTGGTCCCTCCAGCCTCGTCACGCAGCGACCTTTACCGCTTGCGCCATGTACAGTAAATCCTGGTTACTTTACTTGGCTTGGAACTAGTCGAAAATGTGGCCTGCAATGGGTGATGGGAACACGAAAGCCAATCACAACTCCTCTGAATGTGTCACCGCTGTTCGAAGCTGTTTACACCTGCTCTGATTGGCTGGCGCGTTCACTACTCCACATGTAGGCCACATTAACGACAAGTGCATTTTGCGTTGGCTGACAGAGTTCTGTTCGACTACCTTAGAGGATAGCATCAGGCGGGAATAAATTTGATATACAGAAGGACTTACGGTGTCCAGCCGATAGACAGGTCAGTGCCGTGATCCTCCGAGACAAGTCTGGTATCAATTTACCAACCCCGAAGGGATGGAAGGCATGGGTGCCTCGGGCACCAACCCCGAAGGGATGGAAGGCATGGGTGCCTCGGGCGAGACTCGAACCAACAACCTCGATCCGGGGTGCATACCGTGGGCGGCACTTCTTCTAAGAGCACCACCAGTCGTCCAACAAAAAGGCAGGATTAAGCTATGCCACGGCGTCTGCTAAGAGAATAATGTCCCGCCACCCACGGATTTTCCGCTCAAACTGATGCCTGTAAAGCGGCGCCTGCTGCCAACTGCGCCATATGGCCGTTAATACTGGCTAAATCGCTCAGCTTGGTGCTATGAAGAAACGCGGTGGACCCACTAGCCAATCAGAACGCCCCTGAGTGTGTCACCGCTGTTCGAAGCTGTTGACACCTACTGTGATTGGCTGGCGGCGCACTCCCGCCCTCTCATGTAGGCCACATTAACGACCAGTACGTTTTGCACTAACGAACAGAGTTCTATTCGACGCCCCACGAGGATAGCGTCAGGCAGGGCATAAATTTCACCCTAACGGTCTTCTGAATAGTTTCGTTGCCGTGGCACCGTACACTACATTCCCTCTTCGACTTCTTGCCAGGCTCCCTGGGCAAGAACACCACCTCCACCGGTTTCCACGAATCGATGTCGAAGTGCGAGGAATCTCGATGCTGATGTTGGCATTCATTCGTTTGTTGATGCCCCGATGGCTTCGATCAATCTTTGTTTAATATTGAGACGGCGGGGCGAGGCGTCCGGCGGCGGTGACGGCGGATCGCGGTGGAACGAACGACTTGCATCCATCGATGAGAGCGACGGGCCGCTGCGCCCGATGATCCCCGTGTCGCCTCGCCACGGACTGATGACGGTCAGTTTCCGCTGCACCGACGACTATCCGAATAGCTGGAGCGATTGCGAGAACATAGTACGAAATTCCTGACCAATAACCTCGATTCTAAATTGGGAACCATAACCCCGCCTACTTGTGGCCGTAGCTCCGCCCACGAGCGGGGCAAACGCTTGAACAAATGATGACCTTGTCAAAATCTGGAAAAATCAATAGAAGGTATCAGATGGAACTTTTAAAAAGTCAGTCGAAAAGTGTTAGTTGCAATTTGTTCAAAAAACTATAATAGAAACTAAAAAATCAATGAAAATTCGATGAGATTTCAAGACGACGTGCGACGGCAACAAACCTATTCAGAAGCCAGCGAGATTGAAATTTACTCCACGTATGATGCTATCCTCTAAGTTCGTCGAATAGAACTCTGTCAGCCAACGCAAAATGTACTTGTCGTTAATGTGGCCTACATGTGACGGAGGGAACACGCCAGCCAATAAGGGAGGGCGTCAACTGCTACCGGCTGGCTGAAAGTCCTGATTGGCTTTCGTGTTCCCATCACCCCTAGCAGGCCATATTGTCGAATAGTACCATGCAGAGCAATGTAACCAGCATTTACTGTGGTGTCTAAGTAGCACACATGGCGCAGTCGGTAGAAGTCGCCGCTTGACGAAGCAGGAATCAATTTCAAGCCCATCTACCTTCAGTTTCGAATCTGAGCTTCTTACCAGGTTTCCTGACCAGAATTAAGCTGCGCTTTCCCACTCTTTTTCTACTGAGCGAGCGGTAGTGCAACCAGAGGAAGCGCCGATTGTCGCGTGCACTTCGCATCGAGGTTCTTGGTTCGGATCTCGCCCAGGACAACGATGCCTTCACTTCCTTTCTGGTCGATAGATCTGTACCAAATTTGTCTCTGAGGAATAAAATACTGACTTGTCTATCGGCTGGACACCGTGAGTCGCTTTGTAGACCAGGTATGCTTCCAACCACTTCCAAGATGTCGCTTAGACGTTGAATGCATGGCGCACCCCAATCGCGGATCGATTAGCTTCCTGCCCTTTGTCTTCTCTCCTAGTGTATTTTATTTGTCTTTGTAGGTCACTTTCTACGAATAAGAATGTCTTTATGCAATTTCACAATGCCCGACGTGAAAGTAGAGTGCATGGCGCACTCCGAAGAACTCTTTACCCTCGGGAGACCTAGGTTTTTCTATTTTCTGCCTGTTTTTCAGGCTATATGAGGTAAATTTCCATTGCATATAAAAGAATTAATGTGGACGGTGGGAAGGTGGCGATGTCAATCAAATCCGCGGGAACGCGCCATGCATTCAAACTGCTACCACGATTCCCCGAAGAAGTCGAATGCGTGGCGCAACCATAATGGAATAGTTGTCACCGTCCTTCATTCGTTGTCCTTCTCTCTGTTTATCAAATTGTCTTCGTAAATCATTTCCTACTGAAAACGCATGGCTTTGTAGAATTTTACAAAATCTGAGGTGAAAGTGGAACGCATGGCGCATTCCGGGGAGCTGCAAACGCTGCCGGAGACCTAGGCTTCTCCATCATTCGTCACTGAATCATAAGTGGCTAAATTGGCGTCACATATAAAAGGATTAACGGCGAGAGTGGCGATTTCAATCCGACTCCCTAGGTTTGCGCCATGCATTCTACCTCTGGAAGAAATCGCCAATATATTTGGATGGTCTGCCTCACCTCTAGCGCGATGTATATCCAAGAAATTCGTTGTCATTTCCTTCCAAAACATCAATTCTGATACAAATCCCTTAAATCCCAAGGACTGCGAGGCTCGGCTGGTCCCTCCTCGTTAGTAGCGGCGGTGTCTCTAATTACCGCCGTGCCGACACGACGACACCGTATCCGCCGCTCCCGCTCCCCACGTCGTCGGGGCTGTCCATCCGGTGAGCGTTTCCGTCGCAGTGGGATGATGATCGGCCTGATTTGGGTGATTGATTCGACTATCGCTGGCTGATTATCTAACCTCGTATCCGATCCGGCCGCTGCACATCATAACGGCCGAGCCGACTCCAAGGACATATTCAGCCGCCCAGCGAGCGGCTCGAACTTGTGAGCTCATCACTAACTGATGTTGGTCTTACAGTACTCTGGAAAGAGTGGAATTTCCATGAAAGAACAGAAATTGGACGAACAGACGAAAGCTAAGACACCTACCGACAGCTACGATGAAGGCGATGTCTTTTTTGCTATTTCAACTCCTTCTGAAGACCTTTAACTCCCGAAAGCTTTAAAAATGTCTTTCTGGGCATCAGGACTAGCTTGCGACTCGGAGTGCGCAGCCTATATAATAGAACCAGCCCGTCCGTTTGTCCGTGCGTGCGTCCTCGCAAAATTAATGACCGGTGAGCTTCTTAAGAAAATATCGATAGACTAGTCAACATTGATGGATGCTATCTAATCATGACCAGAATTTCAATCAGTATCATAAGGAGCTAGCGTCGGAGTCTACCTAACCTGACTGTCTGTCCGTATGTGCGTCCTCGCAAAATTAATGGCCGATGGGCAATCTTGAGAGAATATCGACACACTAGTCGACATTTACGGATGCCGTCGAATCTTGGTCAGAATTTCAGCTAGCTCGGAGTCTACCTAACCTGACTATCTGTCCGTACGTGCGTCCTCGCAAAATTAATGACCGGTGGGCTTCTTAAGAAAATATCGACAGACTAGTCGACATTGATGGATGCCCTCTAATCATGGCCAGAATTTCAGTCAGTATCATAAGGAGCTAGCGTCGGAGTCAGCCTAACCTGACTATCTTATTTAAATTAAAGTAGAATGCGTGGCGCATCCCAAAAGGGGTTGATTAACGCCGTTCCTTATTCTTTATCCCATACCAAGGAAGAAGTCAGAACTTCAATTATCTAGAATGGGGTCGAATCCCTACCGTCTATTAACTCTCGCACTTTATCGCCAACGGTAGGTGAGCACGGACGCGAAATTAATGGCCGTTTCTGTAGTTTTTGGTTTCTCATCAACTCTACGTCTTCATCCTGCGCAGCTATATACACTCTACAGTCCGCGGATATCTGGAGCAGCCATAACAATATGATCACAGTATAATGACCTACTGGTGGATCACGGCCATAGCCTTGTTCCCTGTTGCGATATAAATGGCCGTTTCTGCACCGTACGAATCGTGTTTTATAATTTTCTACTGACATTCTTCCTTAAAGCGCAGAATCGACTTTATTAAATTCTAATTATCACTTTAATTATTTTAAATACCTTTAATTTATTAATATTTAATTTTTGTCAAATAATTCTTCTAAAGCTCTTTTTATGATTTAGTTTTCCTTAATTAGCTGGTAATAACTTTAATTTTAGTATTATTATTAATTATTTTTCTTACTTTTTTAAAACTTTTAAAACAAATTCTTTCAAGACAAACCTCGTTTATAGTTTCCTGTAAAAAAGCGCCTTTTAGAAATTTCTACAAATAACTTTTCTATTGTTCTGTTTTTATTTTTTTATTTTTCTATTTTAATTTCTACTTTTTCGAGTTTTCAGAGATCGAACAAAATGATGATTATTTTCTATTCTATTTTATCTTGTTATTTTATTTAATCATTATTTGTTTAATCATTTATTTTCATTTATATTATTTATTGCTATTTTTCATTCATTTTATTTTTTATTTTTATTTAAATTTATTTAATTATTTTTATTTATTCATTATTTAGTTTTCTCTGATTGTTTGTTTTCCGAAAACCCTAAAAATATGAAATATTTTGCATCAAATATAAGCACCAAAACGGCCATTTCATTTGCGACAGCACAGAACTCTCATTCTCCTGGATTTCTAGAAAACTGGCTGCTTCGAGAAGGTCTATCGAAGAACCATTTACTCGACATAGTCACCGTGGACTACAGAAAACGGAGTTTACCTTAATTTACGCGGCCAGGTTTATTTGTAGAGGAGTTAGAGAGCAGCGGCAAGTTTTTTCGCGACAATCAAGCGCGCGCACACACATCGGTCGGTCGTCAGCGCGTGTTAAGCAAACAGAACCGGCATCGTTGGAGCACGTACGCAACGACAACGTCGTCGACGACGACAACGAGCTCCTAACGGGGTCGGAGAACGTCTCCATGGCTCGGATGGAGTATGAAGTGGGTCTTCTGAGTAATCTGCGTCTTCGAAACGGCCACCGTATGCTCTAGAAGTGAAGCACTTCACTGAAAACGAGCTCAAAGTGATTTCATTTTACGATAGCGGTGACAGTTCCGCTTGGACCACCTTACGTACGAGATTCGGAAGACCGAGATCTTCTGTTGGCACCTTCTGATGAACTCTTCCTTCAGAAACGTTGCCAAAAGGACAGACAGGACTAGGAGTGATCCTTAAGAAAGTGCTCCGCCTGGACCTTTTTACCCTGGAGGAGCTCATGAAAAAAGGGATTTTATCAAAGAGTATACCACAGAAAGCACCTCAGAACTCCTTACGACTTCTGACGCTGTCCCTACCAACAACTCCTCAACAGATCTTTTTATTCAGAAGGAGAACCTTCCTAGAGGTGTCATTCCTAAGCGCCATTCTTCCACCTGAACCACCTTACGCTGGTGGAAGAACAGGACGATTCTGCCCGCTCAGGCGCTCAAAAGCCTACATAAAACTCCAGTGTCTCGTGTAGACGAAGCTTTAGACGTGACTGAAAGCCTTTTCCCTAGAATTCTTCCCCAGGAAGCGAATCTCCGTAGAGGCACAGGAATCCCCTTTGGATGACTGCTCCTACAGGACCACCTTACGCTGGTGGACTATTCCGATACCTTAGGCTAATGTAGCCTTACCTATAGCTCCTGGTAGCCCTATTCCACATACCCAACGTCCCCCCAAAAACCCCTGGTCCCACAAAAACCACTGGCTCCAGAATTTTCCAGAAACAAATACGTCACTGTCTGTCATGGACCTAGAAGACTATAGATTTCTTCCCGTCATAGTCTTCTGAGCAGAACAGAAGAAATTCCAAAAAGTTTCAAAAAAGTCCCGGATATATCCTAGTCGGGAAGGGACAACCATAAAGTGACATTCAGGTTCGTCATCCCATGCCACACAACCATTTCCCCTAAATTTATGTAAATAAAAGCCCTCACATAGGGGGACAGCAGCTGAAGCTGTCCTGGAGAGTCAAGTAAGGGATTGGAGACGCAAATCCACTATATGCCCCTCCCCTCCGATTAGGATAGATCCAAAATCCCTAATGTCTCCCTACGCAACAGGAGAGTACTGCCAGAGATTTAAGTCTCAGATTCAATGACTATTTAACCCGGACCACCTTGCTTTCGAGGAGCCTGAGTGGCCGGAGACCTGTCTGCCAATATCTTCTGAACAGACCTTCTCCAGAATTTCTGTATTTACAACTATGACTCAGCCCTAGGAGTTTGTTCCTCCAGGACCACCTTACGCTGGTGGAAGCCGGGAAAAACAGACGTTTTCGTTGCCTTAGACAAGCAGAACTCTACCCATGGGTACAGGTAACCCTGCTCCATATCGTGATGTCCCATGAAAACCTCCGGCCCCAGAATTTTCCAGAAACATGTAGGTAGCTGTCATCGTCTGACCTCGGAGAGTAGATGTCAACGACTTCTGAACAGAATTTTTTATAAAATTTTCAAAAAATTTCTAATGTCTTGCAACTCAACATGAGATCTGGGTTTCAGCCTCAGGGTCACTGTTCCGCCCGGAGAGCCTTACGCCAGTGGACCTTTCTGTGACTGTTATACGCGGACCACCTTACGCTCATTCGACATACCTTCCTCTCAACGTCTTCTAAGGAGAAAAAATCCAACCATTTTTAGCAACAAAAAAACTCTAATGTCTTCCTTCTCAGTAAAATTTTGTCGGAGATCTAAGTCTCAGCCTTGAGTGACTATTCCATTCATATCACCTTACTGCCGAGGAACTTGAGCCTAGAATTTCTCTGTTCAACCGGTGAATTTTGCGGAATTTTGCCGAAGATCTATGTCTCAGCCTTTGGTCGCTATTCCTCCAGGACTACCTTACGCCGTTTGAAGCAGACCTTTCTGGTGGCTTAAGCTGACGGAACCCTACCTATGGGTATAGGTAACCCTGCTTCACACCGCGATGTCCCATGAAAACTCCTGGCGCTAGAATATTACAGGAATACGATGGGAGCTGATAGGTGATGCTCTTTCAACCTACAAGACTAGATACCCTTCCTGTCAACGTCCACTGAATAGAAAAATTTCCAAAACCCTTCAAAAAACCTCGAATGTCTTCCTACTTAGGAAAATTTTGCCGGAGATCTGAGTCTCCGCCTTAAGTGACTATTCCATTCATATCACCTTACTCTCGGAGACTCTGAGCGGCCGAAGATTCTACAGTTCAACGTCTTCTGAACAGATCTTCCCCCAAAATTTCTCTATTCGGAACTATGTCTCAGCCTTAGGTGACCTACTCAACAGGAGAATTTTGCCGAAGATCTACGTCTCGTCCTCCAAGGACTATTCCGCCCAGACCACCTCACTCTCGAGGAAACTAAGCGGCCGGAGGTCTTAGAGATAAACGTCTTCAGGTCAGACCTTCTACAGAACTTCTCTATTCAGAATTCTGCCTTAGGTGACTGTTCCGCTAGAACCACCTTACGCTGGTGGAAGCTAGGATAATCAGACTTCTCTGTTCCCTCAGACAATCCGAGCTCTACCTGTGGGTCCAGGAAACCCTGCTCCTCACCGATGCCTCTTGAAAACCTCCGCTCCAGTTGCTCCAGAACCTTCCCAAGCTAGTAGTGGACCCTTCTGTGACGGCTACATCTAGACTACCTTGCGCTGATGGATCTGTACAAGGTTATGCTTTTTTGTCAACGTCTTCTGAACAGACCTTCCCCGGAATTTTTCTTTTCAGAACTCTGTCTCAGCCTTAGGTGACTGTTCCGGCAGGACTACCTTACGCCGGTGCAAGCTAGGCAAAGCGGACCTTTCTGGTGGCTTACTTAGGGTGATGAGACTTTATCTATGGCTTTAGGTGACCCTGCTCCACACCGCGTTGTTCCATGAAAACCCCTGGCGCCAGAATTTTCCAGAAACACTTTTGATGCTGTCAGCTGACGCTCATTCGATCTAGACGACTAGATACCTTCCTGTTAACGTCTTCTGAACAGATTTTTTTTTCAAAAAATCTCTGATGTCAGCGGGAGAATTTTGCCGGAGATCAGGCTAAAGTGACTATTCCACCCAGATCACCTTACTATTGAGGAGCCTGAGCGGTAGGAGATCTTATCGTTTAAGGACAACGTCTTCTGAACAGAACTTCCCCAGAATTCCTCTATTCAGGAGAACTATATCTCAGTCTTAGGTGACTCTGTTCCGCTAGGACCACCTAACGCCGGTGGAGGCTAAGCAAAGCTGATGGAACCCTACCTATGGGTTAGGTAACCCTCCTCCACACCACGGCTTCCCTCGAAAACCCCTGGCGCCAGAATTTTCCAGAATCACGCTGGTAGCTGTCAGTCGTCGTCGGAACGGATCGATAGCGCGGGCGGCTATCAGTGCTGCGCCTGTCTGTTGTCGTCGTCCGTCCGAGCCGACGTGGCACTGCAGAAACATGCGAATCGTGTCGTTTTTATGACTGTGCGTTCGACCTGCTCTCCCAGCTCGAACTGGCAGGTGGTAAAACAGTCGCCGAGCAGCGTCCCCGAGCGACGATATTCTCCTGCGTGTCTCTTCCAGCGCTCCCAGTCCTCTCGACCCGTATTGATCGTCTGTCTATTCAGCCCACTCAGGCGACGAGGCTGCGGCGGTGGCGGCGGCGTTCCGACGTGCTCTGGTGGTGGCTGTGGAATGTGGCCGCTGATTAGCATCTGACAGACACAGTCGCCCGCGTTAGCCTCGTCGGCCGACGGCTGGGCACGGAGGTCGAAGTCGCTTCGCAGCCTTACATCGAGGCGTCGCCGCGGCCTTGCCTGGAGAGCTCGACGGAGTGACGACTTCTGGACGACGAAGCCATGATTCATGACGACGTTGGGGCGACCTGTAGATTGCGCTTGGAGATAGGCCGCTAGCCGAGACGGGCAAATAAGCCTAAGCGCATAGGTCAACCTCCTGGGCAGCTAGATCTGGTACTGGAACTACGGTAGACTTCGGCCCTAGAGCAAGGTTAGGAGCGTAATGTACCTAGTCCCATAGCGAAGCTCCTGAATTTCAAGCCTGAAGTACGGCAGACTGTCTAGATAACCCGGCTGGATCAGGCTAGTCCGGTCTACTACCCCTCCGATGAGGGAGAATTGGAGCGCGACTTGTCCAGATGGAGCAGAAAAACGCCGACCGGCCACCGTGATGAATCCAGATGCGGCCAAACCTAGCTAAGGAGCAGAGCCTGAAGCGCTCCATTTCTGAAGAAGTAGCATCCGTTTAATAAGGGCATTTCAGATCAAAATTATTCGCCGGAAAACTGAATGATTCGCCTAGAATTCACGTGGACTTCCTGCATCGGAATTACTGGGCTCAACTACTCCATAAGCTTTTTCAGCCATCAGAAGTTCACCAAGATGCCAGAAAATCACGAAGAAAACCCCGTCTGACGCAATACCACACCACGAAAGGGGAGAATGCTGCAGCTCCAGAAGGGCAACCATAGCCATACGTAGACCTTAACGATTGAAGAACATTTCTTCTTCCGACGGAAGTATAGGTAGTAGTTGCCCCAGAAGAACATTAGAACCTCCCTTCTAATTATGCTTACAAACCTTTACAGCATATTTTATTGATTTCATAGGTCATAAAAACCACTAGGCTTTTAAGATGTTTTTTTTTCTCAAATTTTGAGCCATCAGGAGACGAAGAAGATGCCAGAAGGTCACCCTAGAGACCTTTGACTCCACTAGAACGAAGTGAATGGGAGCAAACTGTAGGTCTGAAGGGTTCTGGCTGAAGAATTGGAGCCAGCCACACTCTGACCCCGATCTCACCCCTGAAGATCCTTCATTTAGGAAATTCGGATCAATTTTTCGCGTTATTTTTGACGAAGGAGAGGCCTTGGTTCCGCTGCAGGTATGGGTATCGTCATAGAGGAACATCAGGAACTCCTTCATAATTATCCTCTAAAACCTTTGCATTAACCCCGCAGATTCCAGAAAGCCGTAGCCTTGTGATCTACCTAATTCTTTAATTGTCAGATACCCATCGTGAGGTCAGAAGACCGTCGAGAAGACGTGGATTTGATCACAGCAGGGTGAAATGGAGAGTGATGTAGTTCCAGAAAGATTATGCCTAGGGAACCAGAGCCTCAGGCACTTTTGTCGACCATAGGTCAACCCGGCCCTGAAGAGGAATCCTATAAAAAAATACGTATCGATTATTGACACAGGGAAGGAAAGACTTGGTTCCTGCGAAAATATCTGGGTAGTCGTCCCGGAAGAGCGAAAAAAACCTCCATGTATTTAGGTAATGTGGATTCGATCATAGTTTTGTAGCCGGCTTGAAAAGCGGGAACAATCCCCGTTTTTCTTCAAACTTGGGTAACTAAACCGCTCTCCATTAGGGTAGGGATGCGTTGCCCTGCCGGAGTCCGAGATAGACACCTGTCCTGGTTACAGAGTGAATTTGGGGTCTGATAGGATTCCATTTGGGGATTCATAGTCACAAAATTGATTTTTTCGTGCAGAAAATTATTGATGATCTACTGGATTTTCGGCCACCCGGTGAAAAAATTCTGCCGACTGATTTCTCAGGAAATTGACCACCTGTTGTACTAACACGGGAAAAGGAGGCTAGTTCTAGCGGCTAAACATTCGAGATGAACGGTCCGCAACTTCAGAACGACCATTTTGTTATGGTATTTTCTCCTCAAACTCGGGTACCTAAACCGCTCTCGATCGGAATAGTGATGCACTGACGTTTGAAAAGCTCGGAGAACCTACTTTTACGAGTCATTGGCCCTGTCTTCGTGAATAACGGAATGAGAAGGGTTTGCTAGAAATTCCGTTGCAGATTCAAAGCTCAAAAATTGATTTTTCTTGCGAAAAATTGATGAATACCTATTGGATTTTCAGTCGCACAGTAAAGATTTCAAAATTAATTTTTTCAGCGACTGATTACTCAGAAAGTGGATCAGATGTGATCGAGAGAAAGGGACTGTTATATACACGAGAAAAGCGACCGAAAGTATCAAATGGTGGACCACTGCCTCATAGTTTCGCACCTCAAACTTGGGTAAATAAACCACTGCCCATTGGAAACCAGCGATCGACTGCCTTGTGAACGAAGAGGTCAGTGGTTATCGTTCGAGCCCTGAGGTCCGAGATAGAGCTATCTTTGTTACTGAGCGGATTAACAAGGGAAGACTCAGGATCTGGTAGGATTTAAGTTTTAAAAAAATCAATTTTTCTTGCAGAAAAATCGATCAAGGTCTATAGGAGCTTCGGCTTGGTAGTTACTTTTAGGAGCTAGTCGCTGTATAAAGGCGGCCCAGAGTCTCAACGACCACTAGGTCATGGTTTTGCACCTCAAACTTGGGAAAGTAAACCAGTGCCCATTGGACAAGGGATCGACTGTCTTCTGAATTGGCTGAGGTGCACATGAGAAATGCAGGTGACATCAACCATAAGGTGGAGCTTAAGCCATCATGTAATGATCCTATGCCTTAGTCCAGATTCAGAAGACCTATTGACGTCGTTACGGCTGGGAAAGGAGCGCTTCCCAGGTCTGAAACTTTCTGAAGATCCTACTGTCCCTATAGAAGCAGCATAGACTAGTCCTGAAGGGCTACGGCCGGCCAGACCGAAGAGATAGGGAGCGGAAGACTGAAGTCGGACTCATCCGGTCGAGATAACCAAAATAAGCGCATCTGAAGTGTGTGCTTATGGTGATGATCTCAGTCGGACAATGAATCCTCTCAATCCAGCAGAACGGGCGGATGGACGACGTGGGTCGAGGAGGAGGAATAGGAAGAGGCAAAGGAAGAGAAAGAAGGAAGAGAATGAAGAGAGGAACGAGGCCGCGAGCGAACAGTACACCAGGAGACAGTCCCGGCGTGGTCGACAGCGCGGCGGTGGCGGTGCGGCTGCGGCGACTGGTGGTGCTGAGTGTGTGCGTGCACGGGGAGAGGGTGGGGTGGTGTCAGTCGGCGACGACGGCGGTTCCGCAAGATCTTTCGGCCGGCGGCCGGCCCGGCCCGCGTCTTTGCTTGCCGGGGAGATCGTGCGTGTCATCGGCCGCAATGTAGGAAAGTGACCTTGCCGAGCAGCGAGCGTATCAATGCCGAACAAATCGCCGCCACCGCCGTCTTCCCCGCCGCAGCAGCAGAAGCAGCAGGAGCGATCTCCCGAGGCGGCTGGGTGCGTGTCGGCGTTGTAATAGGCGCTGAAGAAACACACTTCCATTGAACAAGAAGTCTGAGAGGAGCTCAAGACGAGTTTACAGCGCTGGAAGCGTCTTCTCCAACGCGCTAGAAGAAGGCGCACCTGGGATCTGGTGCAGGTGTAGGCGGAAGGCGTCGGAACTAGTCTACCTTACCTAAACGGAACGGAATGAGCTCGTTCTGTGAATCGGAGGTGGATGTGTTCAGGCCTAGAAGTACTTAAAGAACTTCGGACATAGCCTACCGTACCTAATTGGAACGGAGTAAACTGTCCCTGTCAGCGGAGTTCGAGTTGGTCTGGCCCGTCGGAATTTCGGACATAGTCTACATTACCTAACCGGAACAGAACAACCAGTCCCTATCAGCTGGGATAAGCCTATTGAGGCCCTACTAAGCCCATACTTTACCCAGCCTAATTGGAACGAAATGGCTAGAAGCTTCGCACAGATCTAGGCCTTAGCGACTTCGGACACAGTCTACCTTACCTATTAGGAATGCTTCTGCTAGTTGAACTAGGCTTGGTCAGGCCCCAGTGAGCATAGATAAAGTCTACTTCAACTACTCGGAAAAGAGCGCTCAGTCTTGATAGATGCCACTAGGCCTGGTTAGGCCCTATGGAGCTTTAGAAACTTCAGATCATCCACCTTACCTAACCGGAGCGAGAAATGTCAAGGACCGCTGTAGACAGCTAGGACCGTTCAGATTCTAAGGGGACTTGGGAATTTCGGACATAGTCTACCATACCTAATCGGAACAGGAACTTCAGATGTAGTCTACCTTACCTCACGCAACCTCTCTACTAACTAATCTAGGCCTGGCTAGGCCCCTCAGGCATGGATACCGTCTACCTTACCTAGACGGAGCAGAAGAATCAGGCCTAGGCAAGCTCCAACGCGCCTTTTAGGAACTTCGGCCTTTGACCTACCCGAGCTAATTGGAACGTAATGACCAAGGACTGCACGAAGAGCTTGGACCGAACAAGCTCCAACCAGTCCCAGAGGAACTTCGGACATGGTCTACCTTACCTAGTGGGAACACGACAACCCTGACCAACCAGCTCCTCTGGTAAGACAATCAGACTCACCTGTAGGAACTCAGCGAGGGAATAGGAGACAGCGAATGGCTGAAAGCCCAGAAGACGAAGAGTCTGACGGTAGAGGACAGCGGCGGCCGGCAGCCAGCAGTCCGGCCGAACTGTGCGGTGTGGAATGGCCCGAGTTGGGCTGGGCTGGCTGGGCAGGGCAGGGCAGGGCAGGGCTAGGCGTGAAGAGTGAGCGAGGAGCGAGAGGCCGGCCGCCGACCGACCGGCCGGCACGGGACGCACAGGCGAACGAACAGGTTGCCCGGTGGAAGGTGAGTGGCACACTGATATTAATGGGGGGAGCGGCCGCCCGACGGACGGGGAGAGCGGGCGGTGCTGACGACGCCGCCCGCCGCGCCGCTCCCGCTCCGTCGTGACCCCACGAAGAGCGCCGCCATCGGCCGGGCCGGCGATAGGCATCGATCCCTTCAGCCCCCGTCCGTCCTTCTATAATCATAAATCAAGGTCATAAATGTTATCTGAGGCAGCAATGAGACCCCGATGGACACCTTGGCTGCGTTGGGAGACCAGCGGAGGACGCTGGCTATCCTCCTCACAGGGCTAGATGACGGGGATGATGACTACACGGCGTCGTCCGCCGACTTCGTGCTCATCGGATGACACTCATCACAGATCGATCGATAAATAGTATAGTTCTGCTGCTGCCGCTGCTGCTGCTGCAGCTCCGATCGGTCGCGCTCGCTCGCTCGGCGCCACGTTACACTCGCCGGCGAATACACTCTCGACTTCTGGCGCTTTCTGTGAATTAATTCACTGTAGGGCCTGGAAATGAGCCGAAACTGACGGCAGGCGGACTGGTCTGGGTGCACCTGTGGAACGAGCCCGAAGGGGGACTGCAGTGGAACTGAGGAATTAAACCGACTTTTCTTCGGCTTCTAGGGTCAGGAGTCCGCCTTCAGATGGGTTCAGAAGCAGCAGATTCTAAGGAGCTACAGCTGTTCGGTACTTGCCGGGATGTTGCCCGGAGATGCTTTGGGTCTAACCATAAGACTAGTGCTGTAGAGCCGCAAAGTGAGCAACGGAAGTAACTCCAGGAGCCAGGATGCGGTTAATTTTAGCGCGGGAACGTAGGAGGGGCCACATTTCGGAGCACCTTTCAGCATCTGAATGACTCCTTTGGGCTCAGAATAAGTAGGCACTGAAAAGAAGAAGCCGTTACTGGTACTTGTGGGATATTGCCCGGGGAAGCTTTGGAAGTTCTAGGCTCTGAGCAGGAGAGATCAGTCTGAGCAAGGTAAGGAATCAGTAGGATCCAGGATGTGGCCCGAATTTTGACACAGGACCGTTACTCACAGAACAGAATCTCGCGGATTTTTCCTAGTCGGAGAGGGGGAAACGGTATATTGTCTCTCGTTCCTTCTCTTGAATTTGTCGCAGTGCTTAAAATGGCTCTGATGTGAGCTCAGAGAATAAGATGTCTTGCTGTGGAGTGCTGCTGGGCAAAACTCTCACTGCTGCGCTGCCTCCTCCCTACTAGGATGAGTCCTGATCTCGCTGTGTACCCTGTGTTTCTCCCCAAATTCCCTGTCTAACCTTCTTTTCCGCAGCACTTCTTCTTGGGGTGATTTCAGAAGAAGTAGGCACTAATCTACAACCATGTCGGTACTTGTCGGAATGTTGCCCTGGGATGCTTTGGGTATAAGCTTAGTGCAAGAAACCACAAAGTGAGGAATGGAACCAACTTCAGGAGCCAGGATACGATCAATTTCAGCACAGCAGCGTAGGATCGGTCACATTTCGGGGTACCTTTCAGCATGTGAATGACCCCTTTCGGCTCAGAATAAGTAGGCACTGAAAAGAAGAAGCCGTTACTGGTACTTGTCGGGATGTTGCCCGGGGATGCTGTGGATGTTCTAGGCTCTGAGCAGGAGAGGTAACTCCGAGCAAGGTAAGGAACCCGATGATCCAGGATGTGCTCCCCCGATCTATCCTAGTCGGAGGGGCATACGGAATTTTGGAGCTCATCCCTTCTACTGACTATGTCTCAGTGCTTAAGCCACCAACAAATGATAAGGTGGCTTTTATGTGAGGTCAGAGAATAAGGTGTCTTGTCACGGAGTGCTGCTGGACGAAACTGTCACTGTAACGCTGCCCCTCCCGACTAGGATGGATCCTAATCTCGCTAAGTACCCCGTGTTGCCTCTCCACATTCCCTGTCTGAAAAATCTACTGAGCCATGGGCCCGGAGCGCTTCTTTGTGGGGCGATATTTCTGAGAAGTGTGTACTAATCTGCAACCATGTCGGTACTTGTCGGTATGTTGCCCAGGGATGCTTTGGTTCTAAGCTTCGTGTTGGAGAGCACAAATTGAGCTCTGGAAGCAACTTCAGAAGCCTGGATACGGTCAATTTTAGCGCAGGAGCGTAAGATGGGCCACATTTTGGGGTACCTTTCAGCATCTGAATGACTTTGGGCTCAGAATGAGTAGGTACTGAAAAGAAGAAGCCGTTTTGGTACTTGTTGGAATGCTTCCCGGGGAGCGTTTGCTTTACTGAGCAAAATAATGGACTTAGGGCTCCAGAATGTGAGGAATTCTGCCATGGGCGCTTCAGATGTTGTTTCTTAGACGTTCATGGGACATCATTTCGTTAAGCACCCAGTATTCCTCTGTAAAATTGCCAAATGAATAGCATCTGATGGACTTAGTGGCTAAGGAGCACAGAGAGCGCCTTCATATTGATTCAGAAGGAGTAGACACTCGGAAGAAGACATCGGTTTGGTACTTGTCGGAATGTTGCCCGGAAAACTTGGAGTAGGAAAGAGCAGAGTGAGGAACGGAGGGAACCTCGCTAAGTGGGCCGGCAGAGCTTCAAGCATCATCTCGCTAGGCTCCCCGTTCCTTCTCAAATTTCCCATCTGAACGCCTTTAAGGGGCCTACAGGCTGACGACTCCGCAGCGCACCTCCAGATTGGTTCAGAATAGTAAGAAGATGAAGCCGTGAAGGTACTTGTCGTGATGTTGCCCTGGGAGGAGAGGTCATATTGAAGAAGGGAAGGAATTCTAAGATGTGGTCAGTTCTCGAAAGAAGGGCCATATCTCAGAGTTTCTCATACCCTAGCTAAGGATACCGTATTCCTCTTCAAATTCCACGTTAGAGTTGCCTTTGAAGAACCTATTAGGCCAAGAAGGAGTCATTCGTGCGTCTTCAAATCGCCTCTGAAGAGGTATGTAGGTGTCGGGTAGAAGAAACAAACCGCTCTGGTACCTGTCGGGGTGCTGCCCCAAGGAGCTCCTAAGCTCAGAGCAGAAGAGCACCGTCTGAACAACGGAAGGAAGTCCGCTAAGTGGGTCATTTTGGAACAGCTCCGTAAGGTGGTCCACATCTCAGAGATTCTTATATCTTCGTGGAGAGGCCTGTAAAAAGCCTACTGGCTGACGACTCCGCAGCGCACCTCCATATTGATTCAGAATAGTTGGAAGAAGAAGCCGTATACTTGTCGGGATGTTGCCCTGGGTAAAGTGCTTGGTCCTAAGCACGGAGCAGAAGAGCACCGTGGGAGCAACGGAATGAACTCCGCTATATGGGCCATTTCCATAGAATTTCATAAGACGTGGCCCACGCCGCTGAATTTCTCGCAAAGTGCGTATAAAAATTATAGAGCCATTCCTAAATTTGCAAATTTTGCTTTTTTACGACATTTCGAGGTCCACTGAATTCGCCATGGTCGAAGACCATACCTGAAAATGAATCAGAAACCCCCTTGAATACAAAAATTTCAGAGAAATTCATTGGTTCTCCACCCTTTGAGAGGGGATTATTGGCTCAGGAGTCCGCTGAACGTCTTTAGACTGCTTCAGAATAAGTAGGAACTGGTATGGAGAAGCCGTGTTGGTACTTATTAGGATTTTGCCCAGGGATGCTTTGGTCCTAGGCTCAGAGCAGGAGCGATCAGATTGAGCAAAAGAAGGCACTTCAGAGTCAGTGTGTGGCCAATTCCGTCACTGGCTGGGCTATATCACGCCTAGTACCCCGGGTTCGTTCATGATTTCTTCACCTGAATGGCCTTTGATTGGCCCATCTTAGGTGAGGAGTCCGTAGTCTTCAAATGGGTCCAGAAGAGGAGCCATGCCGGTACTTATCGGGGTGTTGCCCGGGGATGCCCTAAATCTCTCTCAGGATCCAGGTTATGGGCCATTTTGACACCAAATGAGTCATGCGCTAGAGCTTCTTAGACGCTCGGCGGCTACTTCTCGCCATGTACACCACATTCCTTCACACTTTCTCCGCCTGAATGGCCTTTAAAGGGAAGTTACGAGTGAATCATCCGCCTTCGCTGCCTTTTGTATCGGCATTCAACGCTCCAGACATCTTTTCAAAGAAATATAAGCGCCGAGGCGGAGAATATCAGGGGAAGGGCGTCGTCACGAGCCTCCTTTTTCCATCCGGTATCATGAAAAGTCTAAATGCTTCAGTAGCTCCTGCATATGAGTATTCTGAGACGGACTTCGCCTGCCTAGCCACTTCAGTAAAAGAGAAAGAATCTAATGTCAGTACATGTCGCGAATATGGGCAGCATTGGGAGGTGGAGCACGCCATCGAATCAGATCGTTTCAATTTGGCATGCCATCCATAGAGAACTTGTACAACCGGCATCCTTATTGGTTAGCGACTAATCGGCTGATATTCTGCTTGGTTATGATTGGATGGCGCGCTATTACTTCCTGACGCTGCCCATCTTCGCGACATGTACGAGAGCCGCTCTTGCTGTTGTTCGTTAAGGAATAAGTAGTACAAAAAGAAGTAGAAGAAGAAGAGAATGAGGATACAGAACGTAAGGCTGAAGCCGGTTTGAATGGAACTCGTTGTAGTATAACGTATCTGACAAATCTGCCGTCTGAATGGCCGCTGAAGGAAATTCACGTCTAAGTCATCCAACGCTGTCAGCTGACAACATTCCAGACGACTTCCCATCGAAACGGAGGCACTGCAGCGGCGAATGTATAGGGAAGGTCTAATCGGACTGGAGTGTAGACCAAAACGCTAGGCAGAGAGATGTAGCCACGTCGTTGTGGGCCTAAAGAACTTCTGACACAGCCTACCATACCTAATCGGCACGGAACAAACTGCCCTATCAGTGGGGTCCAGTTGGGACTCGGACGTAGTCTACCATACCTAATCGGATCCGAACAACCAGGTCCTATCAACGGAAATAGGCCTACTTAGAACTTATAAAGCTTTAGGAACTTCAAACATACCCCACCTTGCCTAATCAGGGCGACACGTCCAGAAGCTTCGCATATTTCTAGGCCTTAGGAATTTCGGACGCAGCCTACCGTACCTAATAGGGACAGAACGAACTGCTCCTATCAGTGGAGGTACAGTTGGAATGGTCCGTCGGAACTTCGGACATAGTCTACCTCACCTAATCAGATCAGAACAACAAGGCCCTGCCAGCTGGGATAAGCTTACTGAGATCCTATTGAGCCTTAGGAACTTCGGACATACTCTACCTTACCTATTTCTGAATGCCCACTGAAGGAAGTTCACCGGCGAGTTATCCGACGCTGCCAGCTGACAGCATTCCACACGACTTCTCAACGAAACGGAGTCAATGCGGCGGAGAACGTATAGGGAAGGTCCAGCCAGACTGGAGTGTAGCCCGAAACGCTAGGCAGAAATCGATGTAGGCACGTCGCTATGGGTCTACAGCGGCCTAAAGAACTTCGAACACAGCCTACCGCACCTAATAAGCACAGAATGAACTGCCACTATCAGTGGCGGTCTAGTTGGTCTGGTCCGTCGGAACTTCGGACATAATCTACCTTGCCTAATCGGACGAAATGGTCAGAAGCTGCGCACAGATCCGGGTCTTATTGTTAGGAACTTTGACCCAGTCTACCTTACCTAATCGGAATCTCTCTACTAATTAATCTAGGCCTGGTTAAGCCCCTCTTGGACATGAATACAGTTTACCTTACCAGAACAATCAGGCCCTGTTAGTACAGTTAGGCGTAGTTAGGCTCCTGCACGCCTTAGAAACTACCCAAGGTAGTCTACGTTACCTAAATCGAAACGCCCGTTAGTGAGCTTTAGAAGTTTCAGGAGTAGCTTACCCTAGCTAATCGGAACGTAGTGACCAAAGTCTGGGCGAAGAGCTAGGGCTGACCAATCTCCAACCGGCCACATAGGAACTTCGGACATAGTCTACCTTACCTTGCCGGAACAGAGCAACCCTGACCAACCAGCTCCTATGGTAAGGCGATCAGAATCACATGTAGGAATTCAGCGAGGAGTAGGACAGCTGCACATAGATCCAGGCCTTTATCGGAACAGAACGAACTGCCCCTTTCAGTGGACATCCAGTTGGTCTGTTCCGTTGGATCTTCGGTCTACCCTACCTAATGGGAACAGAAAACCAGGCCTGCCGGCTGTGATAAGCCTATTGAGGTTCTATTAAGCCTTATGAACTTCGGACATACCCTCCCCTACTTAATCGGAACGAAATGGCCAAAAGCCACAGATCTAGGCCTAAGAAAATTCGGTACTTATGAAGCAGAGGGCCCGTGGTGCCGTGGGGCTGCCGGGAAACATGTCAACGCGGCGGAAACGCGGCAACCCACGGCACCCGAGAACGGGTGCTTCATAAGTCCGTGGTGCCGTGGGTTTGCCGCGTTAACATGTTTCCCGGCAACCCCACGGCACCACGGGCCCTTTGCTTCACAAGTACCGAAAATTCGAACGCAGTCTTCCTTACCAATTCCTGAGTGACCATACAACCACTGAAGGAAGTTCACGTGTGAGCCATCCAACGCTGCCGCCTGTTGCCGGCAGATAACATCCCAGAAGCATCCCAAAAACGGAGGCACTGAGGTGGAGAATGTACAGAGAAGGTCTAGTAAGGGTAGCCCAATACGGTGGGCAGCGGTCGATGTGGCCATGTTATTATGGTCTCAAAGCACTTCCGACACAGCCTTCCGTACCAATTCGGCACGGAACGAAGTCCCCCTATCAGTGGAGGTCCAGTAGGTCTAGCCCGTTGGATCTTCGGACGTAGTCTACCTTAGCTAATCGGAATAGGAACGTCGGACGTACTCTACCTCCCGGAATCTCTCTGCTAAATAATCTAGGTCTGGTCTCTTGGACATGAAAACAGTCTACCTTACCTAGCCGGAGCAGAACAACCAGGTCCAGTCAGGGTGGAATGTGCCTTATACTTCGAACAACGCCACATTAGTTAGGTTAGGCCTGCCAAGACCCCATTGAGCTTTAGGAGTTGCGGAAGTAGCCTATTCCAGCTAACCGGAACGTACATGACCACAGTCTTGGCGAAGAGTTAGGGCCGACCAAGCTCGAATCACATCCTACCTTGCCTAATCGGAACGAAATGGCCAGAAGCTTCCACAGATCTAGTCCTTAGAAACTTCGGAAACAGTCCTATTCCTGAAAGGCCACTGATGGAAATTCATGTGAGTCATTCAGCGCTGCCGCCTGTTGCCGGCCGACAACATTCCAGACGACTTCTCATCGAAACGAAAGCGCTGAGGCGGTGAATGTTATGGAATGACTAGTCAGGCAGGGGTGTAGCCCGAAATGGTAGGAATTGGGGACAGAATGCGGCTTTAGATGCACTCCCTACCGCACCCTCTCGCATCTAGATAAAAACTTCGGCGGCGATTTTTGGTCGGAAGTCCGTCAGGATTTCGGCTTCTAACCGCAAGTCGTAAAGGCTCAAGTGGCTGTGCTCGAGTGCCTTTTCATCGAGTTCACCTCGCGACATTCCTCTTCTATCTCCTATTCATATTGGGAAGGAAATCTAGCGTGGGTATGGAATGCTGCAGTCATTGAGATTAGGGGTGGACACAAAATTCTGGGCGGTAAAGATTTAGCGACTTCTGACGGGAATGTTTCATTAGATTTCGGATAAATTGCGTTGAAACTACAAAAAAATTATTTCAAAAAAGAAAAAATTAGGAAAAGCTGAGGTTAAGTCGATTCTGCCGTTGATTAGTAAATCGTTCACTGTTAAATATGCACCCTGTGCCGGTGCGTGTTCCGAAATATCATCATGAAAAGAAGCGGTACATCTAAGAGTTCAGAGACCCAGCCGTTAGCTGCTAGACCCGGAAGGATTACGCCAGCCCCGACGTCGCTTATTCCCTCGATTGACACCACTCCAGAAGCCCTTCACGCATTCAATTAGCCCCGACACGATTACGCAACGCGAACGCATGGCGCAGTCCGCTGGAGTGGAGTGGGTGGGCCCTTGGTGTGCTCCGTATGCTCGTTCCGTTCGCATAATTGAAGTTGACACTGTGTGTGTGTGTGACCACCGGTGGTGCTCGTTCGGTTCGTGCACGGCCAGCTGAGGCATACATAAGCCTCTTCGAACGAGCAAACAGTGAACAGCGGCCGCCGGAGCAGCCCTGGGTGAGCTTCACTTCGTCAGCCAAGGGACAGCGTTTGCTAGCTGGGAGGAATCGGACGTGAATACGTGGAATGACGTTAGATCTTGGGTGTTCGCCTAGCTGTAGCAAGAGAGGGTGCGTAGGTTCTGATAAGGATAAGGATAAAGTACGGCGTTACTCAATCCCTTTTGGAAGCGCCACGCATTCTACTTCCACGGATGTCGTGGAGGCGATTTGAATGCGTATTTGGCCATACAATTACTTGCGGTGGCCAGCCGATGAAGGAGTAGCCCTTTGTCCTTCCCAGACAAGTCTGGTACCAATTCATCGACCCCGGAGGGATGGAAGGCCTGGTTGGCCTGGGCGGAAAACCCGAACCAGGAACCTGGTATCGGGTGCACGCGACAGTCGCGCCTCCTCCGACTGCGCTACACACCCCCGCGTGTCAAACTGATGGTTTTCAATTCCAGAGCCATATAAGGAAACCGAGAAAGATCATGTGTCCGTAACGCTTTTGAAGTCAAACTGAACTCTTCCAAATCAAATCGAACTCCTCCCACGTTGATCTAAAGACTCTCCAAATACGTTAGAATAATTTTTTGACTAAGGAAAGTCTAGTATAACTCCCTTGAGAATTTCGAAATCAGCTGTCGCCGTGGGCGCATGTAGCACAGTCGGAGAAGGTGCCAGCTGTCGCGTGTACCCGATACCACGCTCATGATTCGGATTTTCCACCCAGACCAGCTAAGCCTTCCATCGCTCCGGGGTCGGTGAATCGGTACCAGACGTGTCTGGGAAGGGTAAAGCGCTGACTTGTTCATTGCCTGGCCGTCGCAACTCATTATATGGCCAGATACGCATTCAAATCGCCTCCATGACATCTCGCAGAAGTAGAATGCGTGGCGCATCCCAAGGGGACTTGGTAGCGTCGTCCTTTACCTTTTTCACCTGTCCCAGTAAGTGAACATAATGTTTGCAATCTTTTGAAATTCTTATTTCGCAACGATAACCTGGTCTGAAGTACATTTTCGAGAGTCACCTATTTTAGTGGTAAAAGAAAAGAATACGCCACGCCCTCATCCAGTACGTCGCGATTTTTACTTGATTGATGAGAAAATTTCTGCTTTGTTGTCGTACCTGCAAACGACACAACAAAGACAATTTTAAAGCACATGCACACACATATCCTCGCTTTGATGCTTTATGCAAGCAGCATTTATGCTGTCAATCAGATAAAAATCGTGACGAGGTTTTCGAGTACATGGCGCGATCTTTGGTTTCACCAAATCAATCAATACTACTTTGTTGCGCTTTAAACGGAAATTGAACTTATTGCCTTTCTCTCAAGATTTTTAAAAATAAACTTATTACACTCGTTTGGACGTTTGGAAAATTTTCAAAAAAAAATCACATCTGGGCTTGACGGATTTTCACAGCTGAATCCGGTCATTACTGTTTTTTCCTCATTTTCTAATTATTTCCAAATTTACTTGCGTTAGAACTCTGACGTATTGCAATAATTTTCAGGCGCATCCTTTACAGTGTATAAATAAATAAATAAATAAATAAATAAATAAATATATAAAAGTACTCAATTTTCCTTGAACAAGACATTATTTAAATCTTGGAGAGAGTGGGTTTAATCTGTTAGAAGCTCGTTTTTGACTTGGAAGATATTCACTTTGACATCAGAAGCACCAAATTTGTTAAGAAGAGTGTCCAACTTGTCGAGAAAAGTAATCAATTTGATCTGAAAAGTGTCCAAATTGACGTGAAAATGGAATATGTAGCTTCTACAGCGAAGCGTTACTTTCTCGCATTTCTTGGATTGCTTTCAGCGGAACAATCTCACCGTGTACAAGAGCGGCGTAAAAACGACAAAGACACCTCAAACTTGGGTAATTAAACCAAAATTTTAATGTACAAATACAGTACACATTAGAGCGTCTTAAAACATAAGCTCTAAGTGTCTAATTGTTTGCAGCTTAAGCGTTACTACTAGTAGGTTTTATTGGCAGCGATACTCCAGCGTCCGGATTCATCAAGCGGAAGGTTTGGGTAGAAGCACCGGAGGATAAGACTACCACTCTCGGGTATAGGGTATGGTTCGTAGGGGTATAGGGTATGGTTCGTACTCTACAAGCGAATCGAGGGTAAGCTAGAAGAACCCCAACAGACGTCAAGAAAAATATTCGGTGCAGTTGCAGAAATAATTTTTTGGACACTAAGGCCAATCGATAATGAGGTGGCCTCTAATGAGGTGAAAAACTTGGCCAAGTTAGGGAGGAAGACGAATAAGGAGTCACATTCGCAGAATTCTCTCACCGATTGCAAAAAAACTGAAAATCCGCTAATTTAGCCGGAAATTCCTCTCGGAGTTTTGGGTTGTTCCTCGCGATTTCGTATATTTCCTTGATGAGTACTTTCAGGAGGCTTCATAAGTCTACTTTCAGGAAAAGAAGCAGCTCACAGGACATCGTGAGAACAACTGATCTCAGTGGAGCGCATTTTTGTAAATGGGGCGCGAAATGGTATCGGGTTTGCAGATATACGATCGATGGGTTTTCTCGACCCACTGATATATTCACGATGTGACGGTTTATCATGAATGCCACATCGTGGGTATGTTCACCGTCTAGACCTAGAATACCGGCCGGTATGCGCGTTGATGATTCCGGCCGCAGATATAGCGGTTTTTACCCTATCTGAAACGGCTAGCAATGAACGATCACTTGAAGTTAGACGCTTACCCTATTCACTGCCATTTACCCTATAAGCTAGATTTTTCGGTGGTTCAGAATATGTCCTTCGGTACACACATACACCAGTTGTTCGCCGCCGTTTACCTCAAACTTGGGTAATTAAACCAAAATTTTAATGTACAAATACAGTACACATTAGAGCGTCCTAAAAAACATCCCACGAAAGAATGAAGAATAGAAAGAAATGGAACATGAGAAAAGCGCCATGTGAATTTTCCCGAGTTTTTTGTTTGCATAGCTGCAGAATCTGAGAAATCTCTAAGCGACATCACTTGAAGTTAGACGCTTACCCTATTCACTGCCATTTACCCTATAAGCTAGATTTTTCGGTGGTTCAGAATATGTCCTTCGGTACACACATACACCAGTTGTTCGACGCCGTTTACCTCAAACTTGGGTAATTAAACCAAAATTTTAATGTACAAATACAGTACACATTAGAGCGTCCTAAAAACATCCCACAAAAGAATGAAGAGTAGAAAGAAATGGAACATGAGAAGAGCGCCATGTGAATTTTCCCATATGACTCTTTTATAGGGAGTTTTTTTGTTGCATAGCTGCAGAATCTGATAAATCTCTAAGCGACATTCCTCACAATGTTCCACGAAATCGTCGTATGATCGCGAGAATGTCGCGATACCCTACAGTTTTCGACGGCATCGAACCTGGACGACCTTACGCGGCGCCATCTTCCACTTGGCTATCGACGCCGCGTCCGATCCATCCCATCATCCGTCAACCTCGCCGGCCAATCTGGTCGAGAATCCACCCACTCGCCTACTCGTACGCCCCATCTCGGACTTGTTCCACCGACGGTCGTCCATTCAATCTCTGTCCAATGCTGTCACTATCGGCCAGCCTGCCCCTCACGGTCGCCCTCCTCGTCGTCGTCCTATTCGACTCCACTTCTGGATGGAAACGTTACGGTAAGGAGACCCACCTCGTTGCCGCTAATGAGCCTCGCACCGCTTCAGAAAACCGTGTGTCGTGCCCATTCAGAGAAACGCGTTCTGGACTGCGCTAATGTGAACGCGACGACGTGTAGCATGGAGACGTCGAGCGGGGAGAAGCGCACTGTGAGGTGTGTGGGTGTTGGGGAGGTCTTCTGGAGCTTGAAGAACGGAGGAATGATCCGGAGAGAGAGAGCAGCCTGGTCAGAGAATGAATGGACCCGGAGCATAGCTAGAGCTGGAACTAGCTAGCATAGCTAGGCTTCTCGAGGAACATTCGCCTTAGGGCTTTGATTTCGATTCATTTGCTTTCTTACAGTATCCTTTCCTACGAGGCATAGTTTCAGCTGTCGTCGGGAGCCTATTCCTTTGGCGGATCACACGAAACTCAACAGTAATGCCACATATCGCCTGGCTTGCCCCGTCGGATGCAAAATCCACGTAAGTTCATTTTTATGCTCGACTTTAATAGCCTTAAATTCTCCTAAACTTTGTGACCTACTTGGTTCCAAGAATTTCAAGTTCACTGTAGATCTGGGCATCTTTCAAAGAGAAAGCTTCAAGAGAAATAGCCTATTTTAATGCTTTTTTACAAACTTCAATGCTGGTGCATTGGAGAACTTCCCACGCTGAACTCTGTAAGGTGAGCTATAATTTGTCGACCCATGTCGCGAGTGTGGGCAGCATTTGGAGTGAGATCGCGTCAGATAGTCGTGATCAATCAGAGCACCGACCCAACATGTGCTTGGCAGTTTGAGCGCCGATCCTCTCTGACTGCTGCGCCCATTTGGTGCTGCCTGGTTGCCTTGCGAGCGTGTGCTAACCTCCCAATGCTGCCCACATTCGCGACTAGTACCAATTTGTCCTACATTCGCATTAACGTGAAAAAGTACAAGGCATGGCGCATCCCGACCCCAATGAGTGCAGCAACTTCAATGTTCAGAGACGCTTTGGCTCAGGTCGGGTTGTCAAAAATTAGGAGGGCCAGTCATATAGTGCGTCTCTTCCGTACATCCGCTACCAATAACCACATAATGCCGAGGAAACGCTAAGATGCCCAAAACGCGCCCAAAAAGCATCTTCGATATAAACTCCGGCGTAACTCGAGTGAGCACGGTCTAGTGGGTCACTTTGGCACGCAACAGGTATGAGTGGATAAATTGTCCTTAGGCTAACTCGATCATGCACTGGAATACAGGCGGGTTCGGATGAATAAGTGGTACAGCTCTTTGATGAAGTTTATGACTGAGTGGGTCATTCTGGCACGCGACAAGGATGAATGGTGAAGCCGCCCCCTAGCAGTTCGGCGATCAGCTAAGGGCTTGTTCACCCTTCGCGACAGCAGCGACTGGAGCGACTAGAGCGACAAGAGCGACTGGAGCGACAGCGCCGGCGCTCGAGTATGAACACTTTTGGTGGCGCGCGATCGATTTGCATGTTTCGCACGGGCGACAGGAGCGACGAGAACGCAGCGCGCAGAAGTATGAACAGGCGACAGCAGCGACTGGAGCGATTGGAGCGACAGCGCCAGTGCTCAAGTATGAACACTTTTCGGCGGCGCGTGCTCGGTCTTAATCGATATGCATGTTTTGCACGAGCGACGAGTCGCTCTTATCGCGAAGTATGAACAGGCCCTAACCGATCATCGATTTAAGGACCGACTGACTCCCGCTCAGACCAAGCAGGTCTTCATTCCCTTCGGGAATTGACTCCAAACGTGTTCCGGAGGGACAACGACGTCTCCAGACGGCTCATCTGGCTTTTAGCCAACGCACGTGCTTGTATAGGCCGCGATATGAAGTAGAGATGGAATGCATGGCGCATTCCAAGAAAACCGCTATCAACTCGCCCGTAATGCTTATCCCCGTAATGCTTATCCCGAGCCAATACCTATGGCTTAATGAGGACTGAATAAACATTTTGGCTTACGCCATGCATTCAACATTTCTGTGGCTTGGTTTACACCATGCATTCAACATTTAGCGCTCCCGTGAGCCATCTTTTTGGGCCGTAGTGATGGTCGCGAAAATGATGGCTGTCGGATTTTTTTCTACGCTTTTATTCCAACCAACGCTGGGCCAGTTCATAGAGAAGGGAGCAAGGCCCAGAAGAGCCTAGTGAAGCTGATCAGACGAAACTGGGAGGCTCTCTACTACCGATGTCTTCCTTAATAGTGGGATTCGCATGTCGACCAACATTGTCGTTAGTCTCTCTGAGCGCTGAGAAATAGACTTCATAACAAGCAAGCGTTATCGATCGATTTTATCGATTTTTGTTCAGAGTTAAATATCTGAGGTATAGCCAAGAAGTGGAGCCAACATTTGGATGACAGCCTAGCCGTGCTGTTGTATCTGCGGGATAACTTTACAAAGGAATGTCGTAGAAACATTGCGTCTTGGGTTAGACTAGTCAAGCCACTTCCACCAAGCGACCTTGTTGCGTGCCAAAATGACCCAGTTGGCATTTCACATTAGAGGGGTATTCCGTGATAGGTTTACATTTCGTTCTCCTGTCCGAATAGGATAACGAACTTTCCAGGACATTTTTTTCCGAAACAGTGCCACTTCGTGATTTCAGATCGTCCAGCAAGCTCACGCCGTGAACCGGAAATGTCTCAGCTTCTCCACCTTTGGAAAGTACTTCGACGTCGAGGCACAGGACTGGTAGGCCTAATTGTAGGCCTTTTAAGGTGTAATCTCTTGTCTAAGCACATTGTTCTTCAGGTACATTTGGTTCTGCGAGCCGTGTCAAGCCGTCTTCTCGACGAATTGTGAATTTGAGAAATAAATGAATGCGTCATTTTCGCCTTAGAAGCACGTTGTATTGGAAGTGGAGGCATGGTGCAGCTGGCAGAAGGGCGGTTCGTACATGTCACGAAGAAGCACCGTAGGGGTGCGGGAACGCGCCGACGCTCGACCGGAGAAAATATTTATTGTGAAATTCTGGCAATAACTGCACAAATATTGTAGTTATAAAGCAAAAAGGGCAAAAAATTAAGATGAAAAAGCAAGTTCAGCCTCCGGTCACTGAATGGACTCGAGCACGTCACGCATTCTGACAAGAAACTTCTGAAAGAGATCTCCGTTTCGGCGGACATTTCCGTGGAACAAACCCACGACGCCTACCGAGTAGAGCCTGATGGCTTCGCCGATGCTCTTCGTGCCCATCATCTCACGCACGGACTTCTTCGCCAGTTGTGCACAGCCAACATCACCGGCGAGCATGCCGAGCTTGGCGGCCACACCAGGCGCAAGCGAACCGCCATCTTGCTTATCTCCGACGGAGAGCGTCTGTAGAAATATAAGAAGTCGTTCGTTGGATTCTGAACGCTCAGAATCCAACGAACGACTCCTGAAATCAACCTGTAGAGGAACATCGGCCTCGGCGGCGATCTGCTTCAGCACAGCATGCGATATACCCGTCGTGGCGTAGGATTGATTCGCGCTGATCGCGACCACAGGCCCACCATGCAGCGAGATGCCTTCCTTGAATTGGTGGTTTTTATTTGCAACGTCGAAACTGGTCGTTAATGTGGCCTACATGGTAGGGCGGGAATGCGCTAGCCAATCACAACCGATAGGAGCACCGACCGAACACGCGCCACAAAATCAGGGCTCCGACTGTATGCGTCATCGTGGGTGAGGCTGTCACTCAGTGTGGTCTGACTTGGTACAACGCCTCAATGTAGGCCACATTAGCGACTAGAGCCAAACCCGCTTTCTTGATGAAAAATGAAAAAGAAAGTGTTCATTTTCCGACCTCGGTACAAGTCGTGAATGTGGCCTACATGGATTGGCGGACCCAAGATAACCAATCATGGCCGATAGGACGTTGACCAAACACGCGCCGGCCAATCGTAGTAGTCAGAGGCTCAGATGTGAAGGATCTTATTGATCTAGTATTTTATAGAATCTTTTCTAAGTAAACAATGGAAGAAACCACCTGGCTGGGCTACATTGGCACGAAACGGAGTGAGACGGAAGCACTGTTGACACTACTAAAGCGACATTTGGGGTAGGATAGATGAGATACGTGCTAGAGAGCAAGGTTATGGCGCACGAGTATATTTCTTATGTTCTTTCGGTACTTGTCGTTAATCTGACCTACATGAGGAGACGAAAATGCACAAGCCCATGCCAACCAATCCGAGAATGGATCGCACCAGCCAATCAGAGCAAAGACCATAGACGCCCGTTTCGATAGGGCACCCATTCAATGCGATTGGTTAGTTGCGTCCCTTCCTCGCCTCTAGGTGTAGGTCAAATTGACGACCAGTGCCGTGACGCTTTCTGCAGTGCTTTTCGAGTCGCTCACGTCGGAATACATATCCAAGGAGGTTTTCTAGAATTGAATTTTTTAAAGGAAATGTTCAGTTCCTGATGTGCTGACGGGTATTCAGATGTAACGGATTGAATTCATTCACAATTCTTCACAATTCGCATTCGTTCTTGAGGAGAAGCCACTGGATCACTTTGGCACGCGATAGGATAGAATGCAAGCGTTTGGGGCCCGCAAAACAGCGAAACAAATTAAATAAACACAAATCGACATAGGCTAACCATGCAGCAGGTGACACACAATCTCTCTTTCACAAAGGTACTGGCTGGATTTTATATTTTTTAACAAATATAATGTCCAGTTAGTAGAAAGACGAGGCGCTTATGCAGTGTAAAAAACTAGGTGTGGATAGGGCATTCTGGATCAATTTGCGGCCAACTGCAAATGATCTTCAAGTGAACTGCTAGCGTAACTAGTTGTAGTATAAATTTGACCGACAGGTGACGCGAATTTCGTCCACTGGGACCAAAATCGCTACCTCAGATTTACCTAACCGGCTACTTGTCAGAAAGGCCTTTGTGATTTCACAAAGGAGGCGGTGAAGGATGCCACGCATGCGTTCGACTACACTTAGGGCCTGTTCATACTTCGCGACAAGAACAACAAGGGCGACAAGAGCGACAAGAGCGACTGGAGCGACTGAGGCAAGGATGTAATGCGGTGTACGTAAATAATTACGCATTTCACACTACATTCGTCGCGGACGGAGTGTGGAGTACGCAATTATTTACGTACACCACACTATGTCCGTCGCCCCAGTCGCTCTTGTTGCTCCAGTCGCTCTTGTCGCACTTGTCGCGAGGTATGAACAGGCCCTTATCAGGGCGCCCAACTCATCGCCACTGGGTCAGACGTTAGCAGTAGAGCATTGACGGTACTTCGCCGCGTCGTTTGCCAGATGTTATAGTCGGGTAACCGTTGCAAAAGTTTCTTCACCGGAAACCTATCACGCTGCGCGTTGAAGAATCGCGGTACGTAGCGGTTTCGCGATAAATTCCATCGTTACTGGCCGGTAAATCGGTGATTAATACGGACCGTGGCAGCCGGCAGTTCAGTGTGAATTGAAACAGGAGCGTTCTTAATTTGCTGCGCCTAATGTGGCGCTTTTGGCGTGCAATAGGAAGAGAAAGTAAAATGTTGTTTGAATAGTCCGTGATTGCTTTTAGACGAGGACGGCGTTATTCACATGTTTTTATTCCGTTTATGTCGTTCAATGTTCATGCTCAGTGTTTGTATGGAGGAATGCACCACCTCCGCTGATATGTTAGTGTTTTTAGATTATTCATGGCCTCTTGACCGCACTGATGGTTTCTTGACGGCTTGGTAATAATTTCTCATCATCAACTGTGGCTGCCACCTATAACATGGTTTCTTCAGGAAGAACATCTTAACTAGGTCGATTGGGGCAAGTTAGAAAAAATCGAAAAAATGGATGACATTCACAAAAACGATTATTTTACCAATATCGATTGATGGCGATCGATATTTCAAAAACGAACTTCAGATTCGTGTTCAGCGACCTCGATTACCCCCAGGGCTGAAGTTTGGTGCCACTTGAACGACATACACAAAAAATCTATAATATCGATCGATATTGATTGGTCGGCTTTAGATTCGTGTTCAGCGACCTCGATTCCCCAAGGGCAGAAGTTTGGCGCCGCTTGAACGACATCCACAAAAAATCTATAATATCGATCGATATCGATTGGTCGGCTTTAGATTTGTGTTTAGCGACCTCGATTACCCCAGGGCTGAAGTTTGGTGCCGCTTGAACGACATTCACAGAAAATCGATGCAATATGGTGCAGTAACCTGCAACGATCCACCTCTGATGTGCCAGAGCGCATCCTCGTGGATCAGGAATAGGAAAGCAAGAAGTGAAAAACAACGAATATGTAAAGCAATTATGGACTAAAACTCACCCAGCCGCCTCCGCAGCTGCCCTGGCTCCGGATTTAAAGGGCTTAGCCGCCCAATCAAGCGGGTTCCCGTCACGTATCTTATTGTATAGGCACGACAGCTCGCCGTTACAATCGCACGAGAGCCCTGCTCGAATTGGATCTGGTCTACTGCAAGTTTGCACGTACGAATAGTCGCGAGCCTACAGTATAACGCGCGAAAACGTAGCTATTGGGCCATTGCGGTGGTGCGCGAAGCAGCCACGCCATTCTTTAAGACCCCCGCAGACTTCTGCGGCCAGCGGCGGGCGGCGGACGGCGAAATCGATGAATCACATCGCTCAACGGCGGCTGCCGTCCGGCCAGCGGCGACGGCGAGGTACTGTAGTCTTTCTAGTCGGGACCAACTGGTGACGCGCCCGTTTCCGCTCTGGATCTCCGCCGCGAAAGGACAGAGCGCAGACAGACTCTCCCGGAGCCGCTGGAGTGGCGCCGTCTCGTATGATTCAAATCATTCTCGCTCCAGCGGCGCCGCTGGCGGCGAGCTCTGCGTCCCTTCTCTATGATGAAGGATAGGGCAGCGGCAACGCCGCAGAAGTCTGCGGGGGCCTTTAGGCGTTTATGGCAAACGTTTGCTTTTACTTTACTTCATTTATTCATTGTGAATGAAGTAGTAACCAGGAAAGAAGAGAAGGGGAAGGTAGGTAGGGAGGAGGGCGGTGAGGCGAACTGGGTATTGCACCCCACCCCTACTCCCGTACTGCATTTCATTTTGTACTGCGCCTTATTTGTACTTGAATGCAAATTCTAACGACAGGTCCACTAACCGGTGATGCTGCGAGATAGTTTGGATGCGTGGCGTTCATCTGATCGACCATCAGCATCATGCTGCGACCAACTGCCAGTTCGAAAGCGGTCGGGTGCTCCGGATGAGACGACAAGCGTCTCAGGACATGTTCGAAGAACGCCGACTTGGCCCCCATCTCGGTGGTGCCGCCAACCTGAACGGTCCTTTGAGCGCTATACTAACCTTTGGAAGCCACCAGCATGCCAAACCATCCGCTTACATTGTCGGAGTCAAAGCAGGCCACCATTCGTATATTCGTCTCGCCCGTAAGGTCACAGTCATCCGCCAAAGAGTCGATGAGGCCTTTTATGGTAGTATAGGTGCCAACGAGGTTGTCCAGACGAGCACCGGTGATGAACTCCTTGTTAATGCCGCCTATTCTCTTAAGTAAAATGGCTTCCAAGCGTAACTTTGACTGCGCAATAGTGAAGCTCGACTTTGTAAATTCTTTATTGACAACGTTTCGGGCTTTAAGCCCTTCTTCAGGTCTAAAAACAGTACCGTTGCACTCTACAACAATACTTTACACACAAATAGCGAACTATCCAGACAGACCTGGGAATCACAGTAAGTTGTATGTGGTATAGTAAGCCGGCATCTCTGCCATCCCACGTATATGAAACAGAATATTGTTCATCATACGATAGCCACGTCTACTGCGCTGACATCTCGAACTCTAGAGAGAAGTCGATAATGAAGTGAGAGAAATTCTGCGGCAAAATCGATATGGCGCAAGAGAATGTAGTTGTTGGCAACCTCAACGATCACCTGGCGGCTCTCCTTTATTCATACCTTTCTCACTGACTCCTTCGCTTTGGACGTGAACCGCATTGTAAAACGCTCTCGGCTCCCTATAAGCTTCATTTTCCAACCGCCTCCGTCTCTACGACGCCTACCTACAGCTTTGCGTCTATATGAGAATCAGTGTGAAAGGACAGATTGTTTCATCTGTGAAGGAGAACACAAAATGTGCAACATTAGTGGTGTGGTTGTCAAAGTGGTCTGCACATCCTGCAAAGAATTCTACATTGGCGTAAAGGAAAGCCACTAGGAAAGAGAATGGATGAACATCGAGAGCTCTGCGTAGCCCTCAGAGCTACCCAGACAATCCATTCTCGAAACACCGCACCCTAAAGCACACACCTGATCCGCTACCGCAACTGCGAGTTACTATACTCCACAGCAATCTGACAGATCCGGTGGAGAGGAAGATTAAGGAAGCGCTAGAGATAAAGCACTGGGAACCACGAATAAATCGGAGAGATGAAATAAGGAATGCAATGAGGCTTATCACCCTATAAGGGTACGCGGCGTGACCGCCTGACAATGATGGCGACATGGAAATATGAGAGAGCCGTCACTGCCCACTAAGATATATAAGTAGCCCTACGACTATTGCGCTTCATTTCCGGCAACACGCGCCACTGAACATCCCTGGCCTCTCCTCCTCGCTGTAATTCCCAGGTCTGTATGGAAAGTTCGCTATTTGTGTGTAAAGTGTAGTTGTATAGATGTGCGACGTTACTGTTTTTAGACCTGAAGAAGGGCTTAAAGCCCGAAATGTTGTCAATAAATAATTGACCAAGTGTAGCTTCACTATTGCAAAGTCAAATTTACACCCATAAAGCTCAGAGAACCAACGATTTTAAAAAACTTCTAAATGTTTCAAGTTATGTACATCCACATCTACCAGCTACTTACTGCTTCCTCAGCGTCGTAGACATATAGGTCCATGTCCACGATCTGATCAGGTGATGTCTGAGCAGCTTCAGCTACGAGCTTCAAGAAGTTTGGATGGTGCTGGGAAAGAATATTGGTAGGATCCGAGTTGTTTCCGCCCTTTAATAATCTCGACGTCTTTCTTTATACGATGGCTATGCTATGCCGTTACTACTCACCATGGCTGGTCTACCCTTTCTGGGGTCGCTGCCGCTGCCTGCAGCCTCGACCGTCTCGAAGATAGCTCTAAAATCGGTCTCCTTGTTGTAGTGGAAAGGATTGACGCCTCTCATTAGATGTATGGCCAAGCTTGGCACATAGAGAATAGGCTTGTTAATGTTTATGAGACGTCGAGAGAAGCCGTCACCCTGAAGAACTTGGTTGAGTTCAGCAAAGGTGTCCTATAGTTAGAAGAGGTAAGATCGTCTGAGTTTGGTGAGACCGTCTTTATAACGACTTCTCCTGCCATCGCCAGGTCTCGGTCAAACCAAGTGTGCCAAAGGCCTCTGGCCCATGTCATCAGTCCAACCTGTAAAGGAAATATTGTACCGAAATCGAATCTGTAAAGGCTTTTGCCTGCTTAGTAACGGTAATCAATCAATCAATCAATCAATCAATTAATCAATCAACCAGGCACTTCTAAGCTACATCAGATCAGTGTACAGATGTAAAAAGCAAATAATGGAGCAGTTCCAGCTCATGAACACCATCAAGATGCCCGGTAGTCACGTAGACGTCGTATCAGAGAGGGCAGCTGACTGCTCCAGGCAACTGACCCGGTCGGCTCCAGCTTAAAAGATTGATGTAGAAATCTCCCTTATTGTTCTGCTTGTCCACTACGGTATTGACACGCTGCCCATGCTGAGTGTTCTTAATAAGCTTGAGACATCTACTAAAAGGGAATAAGGTGATCTAGTAGTTGTTATGAACTACCCAGGGCCCGGCTTCATGAGTGACTTACCAGCTGGTAAGTGTGAAATCTACCGCCACTCCAAAATTACCTGCGATTCATGAACGCGCGGCGAGAAAATCAGCGGTAATTTTCGAGGAAAATGCTACCTCGATAGCGCGTCCTGGAACATTTACCGCCAAAGAAAGGGTTTCGTCTCCCTGCCAACGCGACGACCCTGGCCCGTTGCCAACTCAGGGAAGCAAAACCCTTGCTTTGGCGGTAATGAATCAGAAACATAGGTAAGTTTCCGGTAAGTGTCCAGTAAGTGGTCGCCGTGGATTTACAGCCGGCCGTGTGCATGAATCCGGGCCCAGAAATCCAGGGGCCCAGTCGTTATCACAGATCTACTCAAAAAAGTAGGTCAGGTATAGGGCGTTCAATCAATAGCTGCCCAATGTTTTCTTTTACCAACGGTGATATTTATTTATGTATTTATTTATTTATTTATTACATCGGGCGCATATAGCGCAGTCGGAGGAGGCGCGACTGCCGCGTGCACGCGATACCAGGTTCCTGGTTCGGATTTCCTGCCCAGGCCAACCAAACCTTCCATCCCTCCGGGGTCGGTGAATTGGTACCAGACTTTTCTGGGAAGGATAAAGCGCTGACTTGTTCATCGGCTGGCCACCGCAAGTCATTGTATGGCCAAATACGCATTCATGTCGCCTCCACGACATCCCGTAGAAGTAGAATGCGCTGAAGCATCCCAGAAGGGATTGAGTAACGCCGTCCTTTATCCTTTATTAGCCTTATCTCTTTTATCGAAACGCCACAAACAAGTATCTACGTGCTTCTTTTGAGCAGAGTTGAGCGTTCTTGTTCGGATTCAATCAGAACGGTCCATTTCTCATGACTTCTTTTGTTCTTGTCCCTATGTATCTTACGATGTCGTCCAACCATCTTGTTCTTGGTCTTCCTTTACTTCGCTTTTTATTAGGTGTCCAATCGGAGGCAATGCATGCCCATAAACATTCGGTTCCGGAGAGCTTATTATTTGCGAACACCCACTTTGTTTTTAGAGCATAGCGACTCCTTTTGAGGGAGTGATCGCCCTAGCAAATGATACTCGAGTGTATTTTATCGCCCAAACGAACACCAATCACCAGTATTGTTAACCTCACCTGATTGTAGCCTTCCGAAGTGAGCTTGGATATTGGTTTCACCCGCAAGCAAGGAGAGTCAGTGTTCGCAACGAGAATGTTGAAGCCATTTCCAGGCCTGTACATCCCACCGATGGCGAATGCGATAATTGCGGTGCGATTCCTTTCGTAACAGCATTGTTAGATATAATGACAGTACAGAAATATAATATCTGTAGAATTCAGTTTTTAAATTACTTTGGATACAAATATATAAAACTGCGGCAGGGCATGATAAAAAAGTAATAGGTGAACTATAATGCTGTATATAACGTATGATAATGGTGTATGTGATGATATCTGAAGAAATAGACTGTTACTAACCACGGTTTTGATAAGAAATATATCCTCGGCTATTGACCATAAATGAACGCTACACTTGTAACAAAGGACAAAATCTACCTTGTCACGAAGAATTTGCCGTTTGGTTCTATATCCCATGGTTCTGATTCGTGTAGCTCCTGGAATCCTTCTTGAAGCAATAACTGTTTGCACTCATCCACGGCTAAATTAAACATTAAGTCTTTAGTAGAGCTGACTTTTAGATCATGACAAAAATTCTTCTGTGATCATAAATGAAGAAGCTTACCATGGTAAGGTGTCACGGCTCGATTAAGGAACTCGACAAAGTCCTCTTCTGGATTGCGCTGCTCTCGCTGGTAGGACAACTGGTAACGTGTGGCGTCTAAAATGTTTTGAGAATCAGATTTGATTGGTAGTAGAGCGGTTATGCCGCTTTAAAGCTTTGTCATCGTTAGCTATGGAGTTTGCTTTATGGTTTAGATCAACAAACACGTGAAGAGCTTCTTTTACTTTCACCTTCTTCCTTTTTTGGGAAGAAAGTTTTGTCGAATATACACACCCAAACCGCATTCCTGACGGTAACCTTAATTAATTCAAGTTCTTAACAGAAAAGCAGCAAAAAAGAGCTTTTTGCAGTTTTCTGAAAGAACACACAATAATGACAAAATTTTGCGAGCATATGTATCGCCTTCCTTGAGCTTTTAGTAATATATAAGGCGCGAAAAAAAAAAATCGTCTCGGGAGCCCACCGTTTTCCTGCGGGCCACGTTTTCTAAACAGTCATGGACTGCCCGCGAACCGCCCTAGGTTTGCCATTTAGGATCTTTATTTTATATGCTATCGTGGATTTTGCAGAAACATTCGCCACATCGAGGCTTACACGGCTGTTGGAGCGATGCTATATTCATGAGAACAGGAGGAGACTCAGACTCCCCTACTGAGACCACGCTTGCCATGGGCGATCACGACCTTCCACCACATTATCTACTACTGGAGTAACTGTAATATTCTTGCGCTAGAACGTTAGCCGGAGATTCAATCAACAGGTCTATTTCATAAAATTATGTGCATAGCATGGCACAATTACAAGAAAATCCATATATGATATCCTAACAAAGAAATGGATACCGTTTGCTTGAATGAGAAGGCTAGGACCCCATAAAGGAGCCCCGAGCCATCCGTTAGCCAACCCAATACTGAGACCCTTACAACTACCGCAACCCTTTCGGTACTATAACAGTTATAGGATGTGGGAAATGTAGAGGAAGCCCGAAGCATGAGGGAGTTACAGCTGCTGCCTTCTTGGGAAAGAAGCTCCAGCTCTCTACGCCCAGCCGCTCTCTCCTTGTCTACGTAGGAAGCAGCCGTTTTCTTTATTTGCTCACAATGTTCCTATTTATACGACACTTCAAGGTCTTGATTACATCGCTAAACTTGATAACCAGCAGTGTTCGGGTCGTTGGCTACCGCCAGAACAGCTTATACCCGATACTGCCACCACACAACTGTGGATTCTTCCTTACTCCACATGGTGGTAAGTTACGCAACACTCACATTATCTTGTTTCTTGCTTTTCAGTCCAACTCAAATGTACCCCCCCCCCCTCCCAGTTACCCTTATGAGTAATCATTCTAATGTTTCCGTAAACTGTTTTGAACCGTCATGTTTTATTGTTGGACCAATGTGCTCTACTCTCCAAAAATGACCTGTACTCCAAACGTCACATGGATAAAGGCGGATACCAAATAACAAGAGAACAATTACATGAGTATAAATCACATAAGAACAGTATTGATACCCATAAACTTCGTAAGGTGGAGACCAAAGAAGATGTGAACTCGGAGACATGGTAGAACATGAGCAATGTGAGAACATGCGTAGTTCATGTAAATAATAGCGAACGAACGTAGGAGGACTACTCCAGAACACCGCATTTTAATAAGAAAACGAGGCAAGAGGCACTAATTGTTCCAATACTGCCCCACCCTCAAACAAGTGCTTCGCCAAGAACAGCTGTGAGCAAAAACACAGAACACATCCGTGTTTTAAAACCACGTTTTCCAAAACGTCGGTTAATCTTGACACGGTCGCGTTTGACGAGCGACACGTACGTGAACTTGCGAGTTACCTAAACGGGAGACTCCTTATGATCAACTTAAAACTCCTGCAGGCTGCCCTTCAGGTTAGTTAACCGCGATAAATTACTCGCAGGTACTTTATTTTGGAGGTATACACGATGAAGTAACCTATTTTGGTGCTTGGGCGCAGTGAGGGCGCAAGAAACTTGTTCAAAATGTTCTGAGAAACCACCGTGACAGGGGTGCGTATGGTCTCAGCTAACATCAGCACGACATACCGTTTTGTGTGTTTATGCGAGGCCTATGGGGATCAACTTCGGGAGCAAGACACGTGTTCTTCTTGCATGTACAAACTGAAATAAACAAGCTGAATATTTCATAACTCAACCGTCGTCTGTTGTTGATTTTATACTCAACAGTTTCGTAAGAATGTATAGTTCATGTAAATCAAAGGTCGTAGCCTACAAACTAACCCTTCATGTCGTTCGACTTTCGGCGAAGTTTAATCGTTTTGAGAAAGGAAGAAATCGTTAAGCTGAAATTGGGTTAAATAATCTGATGCTTTTGCCTAGTTGTGAAGCATGAGTGCTGGGACATAGACGACATTCCGTCTGATCTTTGCTTTTATGCATTTCCATAGCATAACATTGGTATTCTGGGAAAGCAACAATTCATCGAAATTCAATCTGTATTCAAATTCGTTGCATGGAATTCTGAAACAACGAGTTTTAAATACAAAGAAACAATGGTGCGGTTGTGAATTAGTATTCGTCATAAGGAAGCGAATTCATTCAATGCAACAACAGAAATTTAGATAGTCTTTTCTTCAGTCGCACAAAAGGTTATTTTTCAAGCATTGTTTTCTATTCGAGGAAACCACTTAAGCTCAGTGTTTTTCAAATTGTATGCTCTACGGCGCTTTTAGAAAAAAACGCACATCGCGATTGTGACAAACTTCGATCGGGCTGCGGAGACAGAAATAATGAAACTAAGCAGAGGATAGCAGGAACATGCTATACTATAGAGCTTGAAAGCTTTAAGAAAACAGACACTACGTATAGAAAAAGAACAGAACGACAATACGAACAGAATGAAATGTAGAGGCAGTCGATGTCTTCTCCATGTGATGCGAGCGGAAGATTGCAACAATAAGGGGCTCTACGCAGGGAGAGACGTAAAACTCGCCAGTTGCATTTAGCACGATGAGAACAAGGTGACAGGAGCAGGTAAGAAACCTTTACCTTTTATAGCGCTATTCCACCAGTGCTGAAGATCTTGCTGATGTGAGTAATCCCTGCTGGTTGTCAAAGTCAGATCACTCTGGTTCAACGTCGTTGCACAAATCACGTGATTACGAAATGTGTACTGGAAAAATCACGTAGTTTATCTTTAATCAAGTGCTGTCATAGAGACGGTCGCGAACGGTTCACCCATATTCCGTCCAGCTAGTGTGATGGCGGACCCTGCTCTCAATATCCGAGGCTTTAAAGAAGGCTACAACGCCGAAACGCCGCAATACTATAAAGACTTATATCAATCTTGGTCACGCTGAAGAAAATACTCTTACAACGTCGAAGATTTTTATTGTAGCTGCTTGTTCCCTTGTTCCCATTTCGTGTCCTCTATCGTGTGCTCGATTTGGTTCGATTTGCCGAAATTATTTTTAGATTCTTTCATGTCGTTATACAGCTTTCTATCCACGCAAAACTGTACCATCCTTATTTATTTTACTTATTTATTATTCAAAGCGTAGACAATGAGTCTTGGCGTTGCAAGCAAACAAGAAAGTGAACAGCACAAAACAAGACAAAAACCGCTGTCATATGTTAGCTGCTCAGCTACAAATCAATTCTTATGCTACTTCTATTGACCGACGTTCCGGCAAAATGACGTTTAAACGGCCTATATGAAGAAGAACCTCATCAAAACTGAATGGTGAAATGCTTCAGTGAATTTTCTCAGTAAATTGTCGTGCAATTCAAGGCATTTGAAAAACTAACCGCAACAGCCAAAAACCACGTTAGGATAGATCGTTATGCTAGTTGTTTGCTGTTCACAGATGTTCAAACTGAACAATTTTTCTGTTTGAAATGGGTTTGTGTAACAGCTAAGTGTGTTTACTTCTTAGATGAGTGATAATATTCAAAATCCCACTCAATTAAACATCCTTGATTCCAATAATTGGAAAAACATCTAGGGCCAAATGCAGTGAAAGAATGGTATTTCTAAGCAATCGTATGGAATGTATCGAACCCGATGTATTCTGTGTGTTGCTCGTTAAGAGTAAGGGCTGGCGGAACATATCCCGCGGAGCATTAGGGACGTGCTCTCAGCGACGGCCCTCAGTCGTTAACCATATTCGGTGGGGAGACAAGGAAGAAACGGTGACCACGCTCGTAGAAATGCCCATAAAAAGCTCTCCCCAGTAGATATTGTACGCTTATTTTCCTGCTCTGACCGCACTACCTTTTTAGTCTATGTAAGTACCATCTGTTGCTCTCTAATAACCTTGTGCTCACACATATTCTTACTCATCCACGTATTATTTTCTTGTGAGTACTAGATATCGGAACCGATATCCGTACAGTAATCGCATCGACGACGCTAGTATACAATCGTACTGTCACTGAATTCTTATAGTTCTCCAAGAAAAAACTTTATCAAACACAATAAGGTTATTAACGATAAGAACACTAGTTGACCGAATCTCCAAGAGGATTCCTAATAGTTTACCGCGTTTTTAGACTTGCTGATTTTTGTGTGCTGTCAGAAGTACTGAATGTTCTGCCATTGTTTACTACACTTCAGCTGGTTTGAAATTGTTTGTTGCTTCTTTATTTGCTTCTTCATATCTGTGTATTAAAAAAATGAATAAGTAGCTTTGAAAATGAGATTGGATGCATGTCAAGTTACAGCTGTCTGATATCTTGTGCTAATATTATTCTAATTATTATGTTTGAGAAACGCAACAGTTTACTAAAATATTCTACCACAGAAAAAAAAAGGGTTTATATAGATATATAATGCGAGTGCTGGTAAAGCGGTATGTTCATCTTTCATTCTTCTCCACCGCGTTTCACTTGAAGGATGAGAGAACAGACTTCATTTGTTCGTAGAATGCCTAGAATCCGAGCAGGCGATTCAAGATCTCTGTAAGAAAGTGATGAATTTTCGGCATTTACCGCGTATAAGCGAATATTTTGACCAATGCCGTTGGTGCACTCCATAGAGCGAACAGAATGTGCAGCTAGCTCAACACATCCGACATCAACGGCAAGCACTGGTAGACCGGCAGACATTGTCCTCGCATAAGTGCTTCCGGCTGACCAGTCATTGCGATCTACTATAATCTTAAAAAGCTGTCTGTTGTCATGAAGCAGTTCATTAGAATAAACTCGTAACTTCAGGCAACCTGTAAAGGGACGTTCACTTGGGCAGCAATTTGCTTCATCACCGAATGTGATGAAGCTGTGGTGGAAAAGCTTTCACCGACACTGATTGTTGGACCTCCATTCATTGCAGGCTTGTGGTTTTTCTGCAATGATATTTCAAGAAAACACATTGAAATGCTCATACTGCAATAAAATAAGAATATCATAGGTTGTAAAAAAAGTACTGTCAGCTTTCGCGTTTCTAATATTGGCGCGCTCTAATTTTGAACGGCTAAACAACTGACCAATACCTCGGGCTTCCTAGGTTAGGAGATACTTATTCTCCCTACTCAATTGCTTTTCTTATAGTTGCTCAACATTCCTGATTCATTAGAGAATTTCAATTACAGCAATGATAAACGATGATCTCGCGAGCGCCACATTGCTATACCTCGAAAAGCTGTTAGAACTGGTCCGCTTCGCACAGCACGACGTGAAATAGCCCGTATCCGGCGTCCCTTGACCACTCTTTTCCGAGACCCAAGAAATTCTCCCACTAGTAGCAGCGACCGACTTGTCGAAACTGTAGAAGCAATTTGATCATTCTACAATGACCTATACCGATCACACCGTGGCCCACAAACCCCTCCCGCTGGTCCCATTGACCTCCACTTCCTTCCCAAAGAAGTTGAGGATGCGCTGAAGAGCAGCAAAGCACGTTCTTCTCCCGGCTCTGATAAAGTACAGTCGACCGCACCACGCCCTCTCTCCAGCATGCTCGCCAATCGTTTGTGCCAGTTCCTCAACTCCATGCTCTCTACAATAAACGTGCTAAGAGAATTAGCCTCCGTTGCCATCCTACTCTATAAAAGGAGACGCGTTAGATGTTATTACCGACCAATCTCACTACTATCAACGATATACAAGGTTCAAGAGTCAGCCAATAAAAGGACTGTTTGAACACCTGATCGATAACTGAATTTTAAAAAATACCTCATAATGGTCCTTAAATACAGGGTGCATTGCGTGTGCTTGGTCAACGCAAGCCAACATGCTACGACTCAGTGCTAGTTCATAGGCATCCGTGGTTTCACACAATGAAAGTCGTTTCAGCACATGATTCAAGAAGGTGGAGTTTGCTCCTCTTTCAGTATCGGAGAAAATCTTAATGCACTTTTATGGAAGACGTCACATACCCTCAGAAAATTCATGCACTCGCCTCTTCACTGTCGAACGTAGCAGCGACACGAATGTTTTCGTCGAGCTTCAATCTATTTTCGTTTTCCAACGACTTTACAAGTGCTTTGAACACTGTGTATGTTCCAGTGATGTTGTCAGTACGTCCTCCAGTTATGAATTCATCGTGCATACCGCCTATTTGCTGAATGGGTTCTGTGTTCTTTTTTGAATAATGGAGGACATTTTGACAGGATAAATAATATTGTTCACATTCTCAATAAATGTTTGATGTGTACTCGAGCAAAAATTTCAAAGTATCGGTTGGAATTTCAAAGTTATACCAAATTTTCCTTGAGCGAAAAATTCTTTAACCGCCTTGGAAAAACCATAGCCTAACCTATAAAAGAAACATTTTGATCTGGAAGAAAGATTTAAAATAGAAAAGAAAAATTATAAAAAAAGGCAAGAAAAAGTAAGAATAAAGATTACCTACCGCTGAGTGAACATCATACACGTACAGATCCATGTCAACGATCTGATCCACGGTCACACGTGCAGCTTCAGCGACAACCTTCATAAAGCTTGGGTGGTATTTGGACAGAAGGTTCACCGCTTTGTCGACACTATCACCCTTAAACAGCGATTTCTTCGGGAAAAACCAAAGGCTGCAAAGAATGATAAAAATTCGAGAACCTTTCTCCTGCTATCCGTTGGTACCATTTCAATGATGGGTCGAAAACTCGTATGTTCGTCGTATTCAAATGAATTGGAGGAAACGCCGTCGCTGAACGCCAAACTGGGAATGTACAGAATAGGTTGCTGCACCCTGACGAGGCGTCTCGAAACGTTGTCGCCCTCAAGCGTTGTTTTAAAAATGTAACTTTTTTTGAAAAGAAGCACCTTATTGTGAAGTGAACGACTTCTCACCGATTTCACAGCAACCTGTCCAGCTACCGACAGATCGCGATCAAACCATAGATAGTAATGTGACTCAGCATAGGTTGACAGCTCCAGCTTAAACAACGAATTTCTAAGAAGAAGCAATGCATGTGCAGATGAATGCGTTGCTCTAATATCTCACCTGATTGTAGAATGCGGTACAAAGATTTGAAGGTTTTACCTTGAAGCCAACGCTGTCAGAATGTGCAGCGGTAATTGCAAAGCCATTTCCCGGTTTATATCTTCCACCGACAACAAATGCAACAATAGCCGTTCCACTCCTTTCAATGTAATGACAATATTCGTTCTGGTTGAAAGTAAAAGTAAAATTTTACTTTTTTTGTAAAGGGATGTATCAGATCTATGAAGGGCAATAAATTGGAAATGAAGTGGAGCAGGAGATGTCGTTTGACAGACCTCGACTTTCCAAGCGATATGGTTACAATATCCGGAAATAACGATGCAGCAGGCCACTTCAAACCTTGCGAACGAAATGATGGTTTGATCACGACTAGACCCGGACAAATCGAAAGTCGCGAGGACAGGGAAGACATATGAACGCAGATGTCAACATCGAGGCATCGCAGCTTCAAACTGTTCACAAGTTCACATATATTGGAAGAACCGTGTCGTGCGAAGGGAATGTAGGATCAGAAATAGTAGCGAGGATCTCTAAGGTGGCATCTGTGTTCCGAAAGCTTGAACCAATCTGAGGCTTTGCAATTACCGCTGCACATTCATTTCATTTCATCCATCACGTTGAATATCAAGGCGCGGCTTTGCCACACAGTTGTCGTCCCTGTGCCTACGCAAGGGGTAATGTCTGTGAAGTGCAGTAAAAAGCTAAATGTCTTCTACGAGAAATGACTTCGACGGATATTGGAGTAGGATACACAAAGCCCGTGACTAACAGCAAAGTCCCAAACCGGAGCAGGCCAAATAGACTCTCTACAGTAGTCGCACAAAGGCGTCTTCGCCTCGCAGGACAGGTCCTGTGAATGTCCGAGCACCGATATCCTCGAGTGGCCATGATTTGGAATTATTTCCTGAAGATGGTAGCAGTGCTCTCAGTCGTCCAAGAAACACATGGAGGTAAACATTCAAAAAAGACATTCGATCACTAAATACAGTGTGCGTAAAAAGTATTGACGCACTAAACGTAAACGTTAGAAATAACAAAACATTATAAAATTTAACAAGTTTATATACAAAATGTCAACAATGATCTAGCGAACAGTATAGCGTCACTTGTATTTTATATGGGCTTCTTTGCTGCGAGTGCAGGGGCGAAGACAACGAGGAAAGGCATCGACGGTGCGCCGCAAGTAGCCCACGTCGATTTCGTTCCATGCTTTGACCAAATCATCCTTTACTGACTTCATACTTTTGTGGGAAGTAACGCAAGTCTTCTTCTCTAAAACTTCCCACATAGAGTAATTCAGCGGATTTAAATCCGGTCTATACAGAGGTCATTCCTCTGCCGAAATGAAGTCCTTCAAGTTGGCGTGGCACCAGTCCTGAACAATTCTCGACTCTGCGCAGGAGTCTAATCCTGCTGGAAGAAATACTGCTTACTCTCGAGGTGGGATTCAAGCCAAGAAATCAGTTGCTTCTTTAGGACATCAATACAGATAGTTCTACTGAATTATTGTCACTCTTGTATCTACAAAAACGAGAGACGCTTGTGATGAATGCACAAACCATGGTACTGACCGGATGTGCCTTCCTTGCAGCGAGCCTTCCGCCAGAATTGGCACTTTGGAGGTCCTTGAAGAGTATGTGACACTTTTACAAGTTGAATGTACAAAAGTATCAAATCATTGAAGGTCAAAGCATAGAACGAAATCGACGTGGACTACTTGCGGCGCACCGTCGATGCCTTTCCTCGGCGCCTTCGCCCCTGCATTCACATCAAAGAACCCCATATAAAATACAAGTGATACTATTCTGTTCGCGAGATCATTGTTGACATTTTGTATATAGACTTATTAAATTTTATGATGTGCTGTTATTTCTAACGTTTACGTTTAGTGCGTCAATACTTTTTACGCACCCTGTATTTCCAGAGACGAAGGTTAAGAATTGGAACAAAACAGGCGGCAAACAAAACAAACAGGAAGTCTCGTTACCCGATCCGCTTAACAGCTGGAAGGGATTAAGAATATGTCTAGTCTTTGTAAACCATAAATTAAGTAATACTTGTAGTCTTCCTTTAAATAACTTTGTCATACGAAGTGATGTACGTCTCGGGTATTGTTTATGAACTGTTTTTAAAGCGCTGAACTATCCTAAGTTGCAGCGCAAGAGGTGTAAGGCTCATAGTCCAATCGCTGCGTTGCGCGACATAATAGCATCACCTATATTGAATAGGGCGCCTTCCAATTTTGAATATTATGCTGCGGCTCACCACTCAATCGTCGTCCCTATTGTTGCCTACGTGCTTGAAACATGGACAATATCTGCGAAGTGTACCAAAAAGCTAAGTGCCTTGCATAAGAGATGTCTTTGAAGTACAGTACACAGATCGCGGGACTAATGGCGAAGTTCTAAACCGTAGCGGGTCAAATAGTCTCTATATATTAATCGTACAAAGACATCTTCACCCCGCATGATACGTCCTTCGGATGTCCGAGCCCCGATTCTTTCGAGCAACCATGTGGCGGATTCCTGAAGGTGGTAGCAAAGCTCGCAATCATCCGAGAAATACGTGCAGACGAATATTCGAAAAATATTAGGTTGTCACATAAATTCTGTCCGATCCCAATAGGCGTTACTTTGTGATTGTTTTTTTCATGTATAGAGAAAGTAATTTTGTATATGTTGTATACTATTTTGTAGCGCTTGTTTCGCTCTATAAAACTTGGTGTGTTGCTTTTAAAAAGTCGTGAGCATTGCTTCGTTTTAGGTGCTGGACAAAACCATGGAAAAAACGCACTTGCGGGTAATAATGCTTCATGAGTTCAAGCTTCGCCGCAGTGTTAGCGAGGCAACTCAAAACATCAAGATGGCATGGGGAGAGGACTCCGCTAACGAACGCACCGTGCGCAGATGGTACCAGAAGTTCCGGGTTGGAGACGTGGACCTCGAAGGCAAGGACCGCTCAGGACGACCAGCCAAATGTGATGACGGACGTTTGAAAGAACGAGTGGAAGCCGATTCACGAGAAACTGTGCGTGAGATGGGGAGAGAACTTCAGGTCAGTCGTACAACCATTTCGAGGCACCTAGAGGCGATAGGAAAGGTGAAAAAGCTGGATAAGTGGGTGCCCCACGAACTCACTGAGGAGCAGCAGAGATGTCGCCTGGAGATCTGTTCTTCCCTTACTATAAGGAACGAAAACGATCCATTTCTTGACCGGATAATTACCTGTGACGAAAAATGGATAGTGTGCGACAATCGAGGAAGATCAGCGCAATGGCTGGATAAGGAAAAACCGCCGAAACACTTTCCCAAACCTAGCCTCCATCCGAGGAAGGTCATGTTCACTGTCTGGTGGGCTGCAACTGGTATTATCCACTACGACTTCTTGAAGCCTGGTGAAATCATCACGGCAGAGAGGTACTGTCGTGAATTAGACGTGGTTCACCAGAAGTTGCTTGAAATGCGTCCTGCACTGGTGAATCGAAGAGGGCCGATCCTTCTTCACGACAGCGCCCGTCCACATGTCTCGCATCTGACCACCCAAAAATGAAACCAGTTGAGATATGAAGTTCTCCCGCATCCCGCTTATTCACCAGACCTAGCTGCAACGAACTTTCATCTTTTCAAGCATCTCGATGGTTTCCTCAAGGATAAAAACTTTACTAATGTAGCAGATATCGAAATTGCCTTCGAGTGTTTCATTGCTTCTAGAAATTCAGATTTCTTCCGAAATAGAATTAACGCTCTTGTATATCGTTGGCAGAAGTGCATTGATTGTAACAATTCTTACTTTGATTAATAAACTTTATTTTCTGCTGAGATACTATACCGCAAAGTTGCCGTTGAAAATCGGACAGAACTTATGTGACAACCTAATAGCTTTAACTACAAAATATTTCCAGAGACTAATGTGGAGAATTGGCACAAAACAAGCATCAATGGAGAAGTCTCGTCGCCCGATATGCTCAACAGCGTGAGAGAAACTAGGTCTAAGTAAGTCTTGGTGAACAATAATTTAAGCCACGTTTGTAGTCTTCATTCGAAGTGAATTTGTTACATGAAGTGATATACGTCTCGGGAATTGTTCATGTACTGTTTTTAGAACGCTAAGCGATCGTGTGTTGCACAGTGGGAGGTATAGAGCACCGCTTATACTCCAACCGCCGCGCGGCGAGTCATTAGGAGAACTAGCAATATTGATTAGGCCACCTTCCAAATCGATATTGGTATTTCCCATTATAACTCACAGCACTCTCGACCGTTGTAGTAAATACAGGCTGTAACATCTTCTTATTATTATTATTCTTCAGCGTTTGTCCCGCATCGTCGCGGGGTCCGCTCTTCTGGTGTTACGACGCCACCTTTCCCGATCCTGCGCTTGATCAGGGTGGACACCAGCTACTTTCATGTCCTTGTGTAACGTATCGGACCAACGCTGCTTCGGGCGTCCTCTAGGCCGCTTTCCAGCTACTTCCAACTCAAGGCCAATCTTGCGGACGCTGTCTTCTTTACCACGCAGAACGTGGCCGTACCATCGCAAGCGAGCTTCGCGCATCTTGTCGGCTATCGGCGCGACACCGAACTTCTGCCGAATAGCATCGTTTCGAATGCGGTCCATGCGCGTGACTCCAGCCGTCCAGCGCAGCATCTTCGTCTCCATGACGCTGAGGCGCGTTTCAACTTCCTTAGTCGCAGGCCAACACTCAGCGCCGTATATTGCTACCGGCCGCACGACTGTTCTGTAGATCTTTGACTTCAGGTGCTCTGGTGTCTTCCTATCGCAGAGCACACCAGTCAGCGAACGCCACTTGGACCAAGCTGCACTCACTCGTGAGTTCACTTCAACCATCAGACCGCCGTCAGACGCTATTGCTGATCCCAGGTATTTAAAGACCGCAGTGCGTGGAAGCTCAGTACCGTTAATCTTAATGGAGCCGGACTCGTTCACGTCAGTCGTTAGGTACTCGGTCTTCTTGACGTTCAATTTGAGTCCGAACATCGCCAGGCGGTCGCACCAAGCTTGCACCTGCCGCTCGAGATCATCTTTCTCTTCGCAAGCGAGCATTACGTCATCAGCATAGAGCAGCGTCCATGGAACAGGCTGCTGAAGATCTCGCGTAATGGCATCCATGACGACAACAAAGAGGACTGGAGAAAGCGCAGAACCTTGGTGCACCCCGACAGAGATGGGAAACTCCATCGAGGTTCCAGCTGCAGCTTGAACTCGACTCTTTGGACAAGAGTAGAGCATCCGCACCCACTCTATGAGTTCCTCAGGTACGTTGTGTTGTCGCAAGGCGTACCATATAACCTCACGCGGTACGCGGTCGAAGGCCTTCTCCAAGTCGAGAAAGGCTATATGCACCGGCTTCTGTTTCTCACGATGCTTCTCCACCAGGAGGCGGGCGGCGTGTATAGCATCGATGGTCCCACAACCAGACACAAAGCCGCACTGGTTGTCGGAGAGCTTGACGATTTCACGGATTCGTCTATCGAGGATTCGCTCGAAGATCTTCATGCTGTGCGAAAGCAAGCGAATCGGACGGTAATTGGAGCAGTCTGCAGGACTGCCCTTCTTCTTCCAAATCGGAATCGTCGTACTGTTGTGCCAACACTCCGGTACTTTCTTCTCCTTTACTACCTGGTTGAAGAACTCAGCCAACCACTCAGCAGGATACCAGAGCTTCGACTTCCAAACATCGGCTGCCAGATCATCCGGTCCTGTCGCCTTGCATGGCTTCATCTTCTTTAGAGCCGCTTCTGTTTCCTCCACGGTGATCTTGTGAACGGGACCGTGAACAGAACCCACAGAAGGGATGGCCGGGTGAGGAAATTCCATAGTGGAAATTTCCTCAAAGTAATCACGCCATCGCTTCAGCGCCTTTTTGCGGTCTGTCAGAAGATGGCCGCTCCCATCATTGATGCCAACAAACTTTTCAATGTCCTCGGTTTGGCGATGGCGGGTCTTAGCAAGTCGGTACAAATACCGCTCACCATCGCGCGATTCGAGCTTTCGGTAGACATCACCATAATGAGTGGCTTTCGCAACAGCCACGGCTTTCTTTGCAGCCTTCTTCGCCTTCTGATACTCTTGCCAGTTGTCGGCTGTTTTATCACCGAGAAACACATGATACAGCGACTTCTTCTCTCGAACTTTCGCTTTCACATCGTCTGTCCACAGCCATGCCTGCTTGTCGACTTTGCGTCGTCCAGGCTTCGTAGTGCCGAGTTCCAACCTTGCAGCTTGGCGTATCGCGTCGGTTGCTTTCTTCCAAGTTTCGTCGACAGTCGTGACTGTCGGTAACCGCACGCGAGAAATCACAGCTGCTTCCTTCTCTTTCATTCGCCACCACTTGATTCTTGCAGCACCGCATCGCTCGACCTGCTTCAGCCTCGGAGAGGCGATCTTCAGAGTACAGATCAGCGGACGATGCTGTGGGGCGACCGTTTCATACGGCACGACCTTCGCGTCTGTGACGAGATTTCGGTCACGATCCTTCACAAGCACAAAATCTATCTGAGACTTGGAGCTCCCATATAGTATGAGATGAGGTGGGAGTCGCGTTTTCGGAAAACGGTGTTCACAATGGTGAGATTATGCGATTCCGCATACTCAAGAATGCGCTCACCATCGGCGTTACGAGACCCGTATCCGAAACCACCATGACAGCTGTACCCGTCCTTCGCAGCACCTACGTGCCCATTAAGGTCACCAGCGACTATGATGACATCTTTCGGCGGTACCTCTGCTGTCTTCTCATCAAGCAGGCTCCAAAACTCTTCCTTGGCTTGATCGGAGCAGCCACTCTGCGGAGCATACGCAGAGAAGATGTGATAGAGTCGCTCCTTCGCGGCGACAACGATCTTCATCAACCGATCGTCATAGCGTTCGACGCTTACAATCGAGTCACGAAATCGTTCGGAGACGATTATTCCGACACCACTGGTGGTCCTGGGACTTCCACATAGAACGGCCTTGAAGCCACGTCCTATGTCCCTTGACTTGCTGCAGGACCACCTCGTCTCCTGCACCGCACAGAAATCAACTCTTCTACGCTCCAGTGCTTCAACCAACTCGCACGAGCGGCCCGTTAACGTACCCACATTCAGCGTTGCTACGCGGGTCCTGCCTACGTTACGGGACTTTCGGACTAGCTCAGTTGCCCCCCGATGCCGTCCTCGCATCAGGGACCCTCGCATACTTTCCACACTCGCCGGGCTCTGCGAGTGCGCGTCGGCTCCCGCGGACGCCGTAGCACAATCTCGAAAAACATGACTATTCATACACCATGTGATGTGACATGGGTCTTCGTAGGCCGGCCTGTCACAAGGGCCTGTCGCCTGCATTCGAGTGTCCGTGCTTAGCTTAGCTCACAAAGCGAGCAGTTTCCAGTGGCACCACGTGGAGGAACGGACATCGCCACCAAATACAGGCTGTAACATGTGGAAGATTATTGGTTAATATAATAACTAAGACTAATTATAATATCCTATAATAGAATGAAACAGAACTTTACGACAAAATATCTTCCAAGAGGCGAGATATTCCAGGGTTCGGCTTCCAACAATTCTTTGAAGTCGTGTTCAGCCAACATCTTCTTGCATTCATGCACCGCTGAAAACATACAACTTTTATAACGTTCTTCATTTAAACGAGTAAACTGAATCGGGGTGTATCAAAGCAGCTCTTTGTATAAAATTAAGATCGGAATTGAGCGATAAATTAAACTGGCTGGGTGAAGACTTCAGAAGTGACAACTCACCATGGTATGGAGATACGGCGTTGTTCAAAAACTCAACAAAATCCTCTGCTTCTTTTCGGTCATCATCTTGAAGAACAAGAACATGAACGAAGTATTGATTATGTTCAATGTTCACATTTGTGTTTACCTATTAGTTTTTGAGTCGCATAGCGACTGACGAACTTGACGGCCATTTCCAGCGACCAGCAATGAGATCAATGAGCTTCTCAAAGAAAGTGAGACTTGAAAATTTGGAATGGTAAATATCTCACAACAAGATTAGGAAAACTGTGTTAGTATTTCAGCTAAGCGTTCTTATTTATTTGTTTCAGGCACGAATTTACAATCAATCACATAAAGAGAAAACATAAAAAGAAAAATATAAAATATACAGCTAAGCTTTTTTTACGTTTTTAGTGCCAAAGGATGCATAAGCTGTTAACAAAGCCTGACTTGCGGATGGTCTTGCTGCGCTCTCTAACACAATCACGGCGAGAGCGTTTTAGCGCCCAATGCGCGCGACGGCAGGCTGCTTTTTTGGCGCGCGCATGAGTGGCCTCTCGGGTGAATTGTGTGGACATCTTTCCTCGCGAGGTGTTACTATCAGTAAGTACATTTTAAACGATTTTTAAAACGAACATTGAATTTGTATTATAACTTACGAATTTGAAATAAAATCGAACAAAGGCATCAATAAGGAAAGTTGTCCCCAAAAATTCCCCCGTCCGCTCAAATGAGTGGACATCGTTACGAATGTGTTACAGCTCCGGTAAATGAGGCAATTACAGCCGTCTTGTGACCATGGAACTCTGAGATACAACTTTAGCCTTCCACCTCTGGTTCTTGTTAGTGGTACAGCATAAAACTTCATGATTCCGGCAGAAAATCTTTTTGTACAAATTTCAAGAAGTATAACCTTGTTGACTACTTTTCTACTACTATTTCATAGACTGGATAATTCAATTTGCTTCGACCACTCGACTCCGATTACTGCGCATGCGTATCCTAGTTTAAACCATCTTTGCAAGTACAACATTCGATGTCACTTGGCCGCTATTAGAATGAGCAGTTTCGAAGAAAGATTTTCAAATATCACGGCTGCAGGATATATAAAGCGCATATGAGACCTTTTATTTTTACAGGTCCGAGAGTACAAGCATTTTAAAAGCGCAGTAGTGGAGAATATGAGACGAGAAGCAAAGGTCTTCACGCAGTCAGTGATATGTGATTGGTATTCATCACGCCGAATATCGTTTTTGCTACAAATATAGAAACATTTCATGTAACACTCGGTTTGTTTCTGGGATCTGTATTCGTTGTAAAGAATTTCAATGAGCAGTATCGTTTGTATATGCGCAACGTGTTTCGAATACTATGAGAATGCAAGAACGGGGCAGTGGGAACGAAAAAATTGAAACTCCCACATTTGCAGAAATGATGGATTAATAAAATATTGCGAAAATAGAGGGCAACTGAAAAACCAGTAACAATTTTTGTTCGTGTATCTGCCTCGATGACGGTCACTAGCCATTATTAAAGTTTCGGCCTCAAGCTGTGCAGTAAAATTCCCTTGTCTTCCAAGGTCATACTGCTCACCAAATTTGCTAATTTGCTCGCCAATAAGGATAGGTAATGTCTTCATACTTAATGTTAAGCATACTTGATAGAGAGTATAATGAGAAGACGATTGTAGATACTATGCAATAAAGAGAAATATTCTAGTAATGAAAAAACTCGAATTAGTTAGAGTTTTAATGTCAAGACGTCAAGCCTAGAATATTTTATTATATTATTATTACTATATTAAAACCCTACGATTTTGCTTTAGAATAATTGGATCTATCCTAGTCCGGGGGGGGGGGCACATAACTAAAAAGTATTATATGTAACAAATTCACTTGAGACTTACCGAGCTACTCCTACAGGATAATAAAGGACCCTAAACAAGAAAAACTCACCAAGAGAAAGACGAAAAATTACATTTGTTGCGGTTGTAAGCCGGCAAAGTTGTGTGCCCTCCTCACCATGTTGGATCCTGGTTATAACATGTCAGGCGGCGGTCAGCACGTGGCATGCGTCCTTATGCGCCCTCCTCACTATGTTAGATCCTGGTTACAACATGTCAGGCGGTGGTCAGTACGCGGCAGGCCTCTATTGCCTTACTCTTCGCCCGCCGAGACGGTTGTAAGAACCGCGGCGGTTTAATTTTTTTGTTCGCTCCTTGGTTTTTGATTCCTTTTAGGTCCTCTCGAGTCCTTCAGGAGCCGCTCGGTAAGTCCCATGTCGATTTGTTAGATAATTTTTAGATATGTGGCCCCCCCGGACTAGGATAGATCCGAATAATTTATTAAACATATAGACTTGAACGGCATATTCCTTTTTCTTAACTGCATCTCCCTATTCCAAATTGATGTACAAACTAGTATCTACATGCTGTAGGATATCGTGTAAAGCTGTTGAGACAAGATTGGTATACCCTTTTATTCGGCTTACGGTTCGGCGCAACCGCCTTATTCAAAGCCTGGAAAAGACAAAGGGAGTGGGGAAGTGGGGAAATTACTCGCCTAAGGATCATTTCAAGTTACAGAAGCTCCAGGAGCAAGTGATAGAATTAGACGAAAAGGAGAGTGAGGCAAACCGAAGACCTTATTAGACAGCCGAGAGACTGCTAAGTCACTCTCGGATGGAGAAAGGCGTGGATGAATGAAGACTCTCCCTTCGGGCCACTTCCTCGGCGACCTTCTGGTTGACGTCCTCCTGCGTGAAGCCCACAGAGATCGGCAAATGGAGCCGGCTCCTGGAAAACGGCCACCCGCTCCTCTTTTCTGCTGATTGCGGGGTTCTTGAACGCAATCCACAACGCCTCCAGGGTCTTCCGCGTTGCGATATCGGACTTGCGTGCTAAGATTTACATGTTTTTGAGAAGAGGTCAGTGTTCCTGTTATAATTTTCTTCAAACAGTATCATTTTTATATATCTGCTCGATATTCTACCCCAAAAGCTAGCGATATCATATAAACCTTTTGTTTGACGTCCTCCTTAAACAAAATCGATTTTTATTGTTGGATTCTCAGTTGCATGATTCTTATATCGTTACATAATTTTAATATCTGGTTGATATGGAGCAAGAATTGGTATTGTCGGTTCAATAATTATCGGATATGTAATATTTACATTTTTCGCTATTGTCCATTGTACCTCTTCCAAACTTCGTTGCTCGTGATATGCGATTTGTTCGCGATATGTGATTGTTTTGATTTGTAAAAGCGGTGTCAAACTTTAAACGGCAACCTCTTCGCTAATCAGAGCCTTATAAGAAGTCGTTTAGCGTGCACGCAACGAGCGACGAGAAGGGTGACAGAAGCGATGTGGCCATCATCAGTGCATCACTATCGTTTGGGCGTACTTCCATCACCGAATTAGTTTTATAGGTTCGCGCGGCCGAATATTCAAAGGAAACTTCACCGCGGCCGCACCAATATCGTGGGCGGCATGTGCAATGGCTTCCCGCGTTCATCGCGGGCATAGCATAGTTATTCTCGCCGCGCGCGGTGTTTAGTGTTGGTCCTGGGCGGATCGCCCTCGCGCCCCTTGCAGAGCGATGAGCGATGCGACGAGCACTGAGAACTCCACATCCTTTCGCGTCTGCAAAAGTCATCGTGTGGGTCGCGTCACACGGTTGACGCGTTCCGTACTAAGGCCTTTGGTATACTCCCGCTATGACGTCGTCGGCGACAGAGGAACCAACTGGCACTGATGCAGGCGAGCGTACGGTGATTTCCACACGTTATCCCATTTTCGCTGCAGTCGTGGATGGCGCAGCGAATTCCGCGGAGAGGACTTCCGTTGCGGGGAATGTTATATCAGCCTCAATTCGTGTCTTCTCCTCGCAAACTGCGTCGCTGTCGTCGTGCTATTAAACGACTCTGGCGCGGACGGGTGTGTAGCATACGCTTAAACAACGCGCAGTGCGAGTTCGCAAAGCGAGTTCTTGATTTTTCATACTTTGCACATCGCGCATCGCATGCACGCTGACTGCGATATTTCTGACAACTTCCTGATATCGGTAACCACATCGTTGCTTAATTCAACTATCAAACCAAAGCTGTTTTCCCATTTTTAAACGTGACCACGAAAAGAAGTGTTAGTCGAAGGCAACGCATATTTTACTCTATATTGTTTATTACAGGTGAGCGAGAAAATGCGTGAGAAATTATTTAGTAAGCGTATAGCAAATATTTAGCACTGCATAACGACCGTAAAGCGACCAAAAGGAATCAGCGTGGAATAAATAATTGGCTGTAGTCTCTTTATGGTTGCGCCAGAAACGATGATAGTGCAAAGCGCATCCTGTTGAAGAACACCTGAAAGGAACCCTGTAAAAACTCTGTGACATTTTGTATGCTTGGTTAATTTTCTTTTCTCACTTCTAGATAAATTTATTTATTTATTTATTTATAACTGCACCTTAGTGCTATCATAAAACAGGCAAGTGACAAACAAAGCAATCCTGCACAACACTGGTAACCTAACGAGGAAACAACAATGTAAAACAAGGGTAGTTTCACTATGTCCTGTAATTGCGTTATTTTTCAGTGTTCTGCAGCATTCAGAAGCTCAGATACAGGAAGCCCGACACAAAGAATAGTAATAACATGAGAATGACAGTAATAAGTAATTTAGTTTAATATAGTTTACGCAGTTAACTTGATCGTGGTATAACGGTGCAGAAGTAGGTTAGGCACTCAGTAGCTATGGCGTGAAACCAGTTGGATGAGAAAAATCATTTTCGAGCAACATATAAGAAGGAAGCACTTAGGAGTGCGGTCTTAGATCCGGTCATACCTAGGCCTTCATTACGCTTCGATTAGATGCTGCTTCCATAGGAACTGAGTTAGCCTAACCGACTAGATTGTTCAGCGCAGCGCTACTCAACGTCATTGCTGCCTGGCAGAACCTGTTCTGTTTTCTAGTTTCTTAATTACTGGTGTTCTTTTACCTTGTCCGAGAAGTTTTTAGACAAAAGCCGTGATGAGGTGAATATCATATATCTTTGCCAACTGAAGTAATAAGCCGAGAGGGCTTTAAATGTTTGTTTTCATGTCCTGAATATGTTATCTGTCAACAACAAGTAGAGCTGTTGTCAGTGGTACTCTCACGATGAACTGGAAGCACATGCTCTTCAGGCTAGCTTCCAGCCTAACGCTCTTTACAACGTGCACTATCGATTGAAGCATGACGAACCTACTGTGCGACGTGCTTCAACCGGTACCATAAGTTCGACAATGGTGACGAATTGCTTGAAGAATCTCCTTGAAGCAGACGATTACGCACGCAGTAGAGACAGCTCGTAGTCGCCGTCTGTGACGACTAAGGCAGTCTGCCAGAAAATTGTAGCATTTACACTCTCTTCAGTATCCTCCGTACACGAGGTTCTCCGCAGTACAGGGAAAGCTGTCTCAAGTTCTTTCTCGTGCGTTAACGAGTCCTGTAAAGCTGAAGCGTGGTGATGTGTGGACATTTTTCCTCAAGGCTGCTCGGACCCAATTTTGCGAATGGTTCTACTCTGCTCTGCTGTGTACTCGAACATGAATCGTTTCATTGTTGTGTATAGCTTCTAAGTAGTAATTGCTCATTTATTTTTTCAAATGATTGAGACACGTAATCATTATTGTTTCAGTACATTGGCGAAATAACACACAAGCTAAGAAGCCCTGAGTTTATTGCCGCGACACTGATATATCAGTGAAGCTTGGATCTAGGGACATCCCATTAAACTGACTCACTTAAGAGTATCAAAAAGTCAAATCCCGGTTGAGCTGGTCACATACTTCGAGAGTTAGTCAACTCGTAGACCTGCACGCTATGCAGGAACTGTTTAGACCTATGTATAACCTATACCTATGGACCTCATTTGTCCGATCCGGCTAGAGTTTAAAAATTATCAAAGCATTTGTATTATATACATAAGGAACCTAGAAAACCCAACTTTTGTCGTTGTTAACATTATAATAGGAAGAAAGGCAAGCTAATTTTCCTTTTTCAGGTATCTTTCTCATTGTCGAAAATATTATAATATATTGTTCTGTACTTTACTAACAACTAAGTTAAATAAGCTAGTTAGTTGCCTTCTTCACTGATGAGCCTTTAGGTAATTAATTTTAAACATGTTCTGAATGAAGATGGAGGCGAAATAAAACATCCCAAACAACAAAACCAGTCCCGGTGAAATATGTCGGGACCGGCATATTCTGTAAGTGCTCGTTAAGAGCTTGAGGTGGTGGAACGTATCCAGGAGAGGTTTACGACCTGCTATTGCGGACATGCCAGTGATGGGCCCAGAGGCATAAAATCGTACCGGACGGAGAGTCCTAGGAGCTTACGGTAGACACGCCTACAGGAGAGTCCATAAAAGCCACCAGATCTAAGCAACTAGGTTCAGCCTTGACTTAGCCCTCATCTAGTCTCCTCTTTGCTCCCTGTTCTACATTTGTTTGTAACCTTCCAACTTTGCCTAAAATAAAATTTCTTCCTTGTTCGTTCTTCGTGCATCGGTACCATAGTAGCGCTGGATATCGGACCCGATTCCATCTACAGTAATCGGAAAGATTACTACAATGACAGAAAAACACTAGGCCTGTCCAACTATTGTCCTACTATGTATATGTAAAGGCGTTGTGTGTATGTATGTGTGTGTGTGCGTGTGTGTGCTTCCGTCCTTCCGTCCGTCTGTCACAACTGGAGTGGGGGCACAGTGTACTGACGATACTCAACTATTGATGGCGACCCGAAACTTTAGCCTGGGGGTAGTCGAGGACGCTGAACACGAATCTTAAATTCGTTGTTGAAGTATCGATCACCATCAATCGATATTGATCAAATTATTCATTTTTTTTGTAAATGTCGTTCATTTTTTCTGTTTCTCTCAAGCTTGCCGCAATCGACGCAGTTAAGGCCTTCTTCCTGCGGAAACCATGACATAGATTGCAGCTAAAATTGGGAATGAGGGACTATTACTACGGTGAAGCCGTCGAAAAGCCGTCAGTGCGCACTAACGGCTGGTAATAGTACTTTGTAGAAATCAGAGGAATGTTTGTTTATAGACTTGTACCTAATTTTACCAAGATTCAATTAAGGGAACTAACCGAAAAAAGACGAACTCCCATGATCACACCGTACGAGTAGGTTAATGAGCGAGCTGAATGCATCGCCAACTCGCTACAACCGCTGGCATCAACTGTCAGAATGCCAAGGCCATGTGCCATTGCCGCACTCATCGTTCCGCCAACGCCGAGATTATTCCGAGGAATAAGTATCTCAAGGAGCAGTTCATATAATCTACGTGTACATGGCGAGGGACAACATTGCGCTCACCTGTAAAGGAACCTTCGCTTCTGCGGCTAATTTCTTGAGTATGGCAATCGACGTCGCCGTGGTGCCGAATCCTACCCCAATAGATGAAACAGGCCCGCCATTTATTTTCACATGGTGATTTACCTGCAATTCACCATGCGCAAGGAAGTTCCAACAGCCGTAACCATGACAAGCACGAAAGAACAGGGGGATCAGCTAAGTATGTCCGTAATTAGTTCTGTAAGAAGCTACCTCATGCTTGTCCGGAAAGTTTGGATGAACCGCATGGGTTTGGTCGACGGTGATCAGCATACTACGACTGATTGCCAGCTCATACGCATTTTGAGGTCCTCCAACCGTCAAACGCTTTAGCACATGTTTTATGAACGAAGACGCTGCTCCCATCTCGCTCACATTTCCAATCTTAAAGGGAACATCTTTGAGACAAAACTTCCGATATTTTCAGTGACAGTACTGTTTCTAAAGTCAATTTTGCAGAAAGACTCGCCTCCTCGCTGTCACAACAGACCAGCACTCGAACATTTTCGTCGTTTTTCAGTTCATCTTCGTTCTCCAACGAATCCAGAAGAGCTTTCATGCAGAGGTACGTTCCGACTTTGTTGTCGGTACCTCCCCCGGTTATGAACTCATTATGGACGCCACCAATCCTCTGAAAGCTGTGTACGTAAACTTTAGTGATACACATTATCATATTTTCCAACGTCACCGACAATGACGACGGAAAGAATTACTAGCCATTTAAATAAGAAGAAAATCTTCACCGCTTGATTGGTGTCATAGAGGAATAAATCCATGTCAACAATATTTTCTGGTGTAGTGTTTGCAGCATCGGCGATAAGTTCTATGAAACGTCTGGGTTGACCAAGAATCCTGCTTCCGAATTCATTTGGTGCACCCTGTAACATCAAAAGAGCAAGTCAGCTGGCGGGCTGCGGCCCAATTCCCTTTCACTTGCCTTTCAAGTCTCTGATTTGTGCCAAGCAGTATTGCAGAAATTACCTTCATAAATCTCCTCGAGCTCCGCTCTTCCATCGCTCTTGACTCGAAAATCGGATCATATTGCCTTTCACTCTTGACATCAGAGGAATCTTTTGGATACACGGAACCCTCATGAATGCTAGGAATGTAGAGGATAGGGTGCTCAATTCTTACAAGTCTTCGCGACATTGTTTGTCCCTGGAAAATATTCCTTAAACGACTGCCAAACAACGCTGGCATTCGTGATTAACATAAATCTTACAGAATAGGCTTGAACTCTTGTACTCTCTCTTGTCCCAGTATCATCTGTAACCTTTTTTGCTATATGATCATTACGTGTACAGTTTCTTTCCACTGTGCTGCAGTAGCTCTGCCGTGACTCTCGCCAATACACCACTTTTCAAGGATCACTTTGGAGTAAGTGGGGTGGATCCCAGCTTCGAAGCTCGGCCTGCTACTCGAAAAATTTTGAACACGTTATTTGCTCCTTATAAGCCTCAAAATATGTTACTTTCGCGTGTATATCTCCAAAATAAGGTACCTACGAGAAGTATTGAACAAACGGTGCTCTATCGCTCACCGCTAATGTATTGCAGATATGTACATAGATGATTGCTGTATTGTAACATCGACACAATCCAAGATGGATGAGTGTTTCAGGTTACTGAGAGAGCAATACAGTATATTAAGCTGGCACGAGAAACTTCAAATAATATCTAAATATCTAAATATCTATCTAAACACGCAAATGATAGTGTCCGGTGAGGGAGTAGTTAGCATGAAATGGTATCGTAAACTATGCTTTAAGAACATCCTGATTCATACAAGGTTAGCACACTCCATTGGTATGAAACGTGCTGTAGGTCAGCAACATGTTCCGAACGGCAGTTGTATGTGTACGGGCCCCAATGAACATCACGAGTTTTTACGATTAGCTTTAGATTTTAGCTAGTTTTTTTTGGAACTACTCCTATGCTATGGGGGCGTGTAGCGCAGTCGTAGGAGGCGCGACTGTCGCGTGCACCCGATACCAGGTTCCTGGTTCGGATTTCCCGCACAGGCCAACCAAGCCTTCCATCCCTCCGGGGTCGGTGAATTGGTACCAGACTTGTCTGGGAAGGATAGAGCGCTGACTTGTTCATCGGCTGGCCACCGCAAGTCATTGTATGGCCAAATACGCATTCATGTGGCCTCCACGACATCCCGTAGAAGTAGAATGCGCTGGCGCATCCCAGAAGGGATTGAGTAACGCCGTCCTTTATCCTTTATCCTTTATCCTACTCCTATGCTATTTCAACTCATGTTATTTGTTCGCTTATTATTTGGTCTCTGCCTTACTTTACCCATGTGTCATTTGCAGTTCAGGCCATTTTTTGGCGAGTCAGCGCACTGCTCAAGTTATATCACAGAAAAACATCGTTACGATAGATTACATCCTCATTACCAGCCACTTGAAGTTGAAAGAAAATGAATTGGTCAGAGTAAGTATTGTGGGTTATGTTATGGGATACCAATGGGTGAATTGCCTACATGAACTGGTATGCTTATCTAATATCTATATCTATATCTATATCTATATCTATATCTATATCTATATCTATATCTATATCTATCTGCACATAGTTGCGTTGATTCTTAACTGCGTACCGTTTTAACAATGACTTGTCCGGCCACTGAAAAATCGCGATCGAACCACTTGAACATTTCATCTCCTCCACCATATCTCAACACGGCGAGCTTGAACGAACAACGCTGCCTCTTACAACATAATCTTCGTTAGCATTAACTGAGATCACTCCACCTGATTGTACATCCCTGAATGTAGGCGAGAAGTCGGCTTCACTCGAGGAGCTAGAGAGTCAGTGTGGCTGCCGATGATTGCGAAACCATTTCCTGGCTTATACTTCCCACCGACGGCGAATGCCATGATGGTTGTGTTGTTCCTGTAATTTTAGGGAAAACCTTGCATGGATCTCTTTGGAGAATTATAGCCGCAATTAAATTAGGAGATAGCAGTCGATTTTGTACGTTGCTTGGCTAAGCCGATCAACCCCTACGTATTCTCTTTTCGAAAATCGAGCAAAAAAATTGAACGACCCTCTCTTGTTTTCATCAAAGTTTTGAATTATTCGCAAAGTGAATTTTGAAAACATAGGAAAAAATCGCACTTAGTGACGAAGTATCTTCCGAGAGGACTTATTCTCCATGGATTTGCATCAGACAATTCCTCAAAGTTCTCATCAAATAGCCGTCCTGCGATCTCTTCCACAACTGAATTCATGCATATCATCAGAATCAGTGAGGATATGTCAACAGATTCTTCTTCCTAATGCGTCGATCTAAGTGAATCTTGTATACTCACCGTGGAATGGAGAAACAGCTTTGTGGAGAAAACTCACACAATCCTCAGCCACATCCAAAGCTGCCGCTGCAATAACTTCTACAGTGCGTTTCAAAAGTATAAGGCCACCCCTAATTTTGTAAATTCCGCCTTTTTACGACATTTTGCGGTAAGCGGCTGCTTCCACTGAATTCGCTGTGGTCGAAAACCATACCCGAAAATGAATCAGAATCCTCCCTTGGATACAAAACTTTTTAAAAAGAAGTCATTGGTTTTGCACTGCTTCAAAAGTATAAGGCCACTAACGATGCTGGTTTGCTATACCTGTAATTTTTCGCCCTGTCAAACCAACACTGCTCTAAATTGACTTTACTATTATCTACTATCCTAATACCAACATATCGCGTTGTACCCGGCTGTCCGTCGAGGAACAAGCTCAATTTCGAGCTCTATATCAGGCAGAGCCCTCCAGTCGTGAAATCGCTGCCCAACCAAGATCGAAGTGCGCTGTGTCCAACTATCTGAAAGATCCTATTAGCTATGGAAGAAAGTCAGCGTCTGGAATACCTACTGTATTCTCTGGACAATATGTTCGACACATTCAGCGACTCTTATCGAACTCGACGGCTTCGATCAGCCAATTAAGGAGGACTTATCCTTGAATGCATTGAGGACGACCACCTGAAGAGCAGCCAGACAGAGCGGCAACATTGTCCATGAGTCGATGGAGAGGGCTCCGGTGCTGACTGACCGCCACAAGGCCGAACGACGTTATCAATTTGGCGTAGAAATATCAGGAATGATTGGAGCTCGGTTCGCCATTTTTAACTATGAAATTCCTCCCACTTGAACGAGTTCGATGCTTTCAGGTAGTCTTCTCCGACGAAAATAAGTTCAATTTGGACGGCTCCGATGGATATAGCTGTTACTGGCGGGATTTGCGAAAGGATCCACTCATTTTCAGCAGACGTAATTTCGGTGGTGGCTCCCAGATTGTCTGAGGAGCCTTCCGTAGCTCTGTTGCTCTTAGGCTTGCATTTACCACGAGTCGAATGAACTCACAGTACTATCAGAATATTCTTCAAGATCATCTACTAGCATTTTTTCGCGAATATCGTGCACAGGAACTCACTTTTATGCAGGACAATGTTTCGGTACATGCCAGAAGATTAAAAGTCCTGTTGTTGAACTTCAAAAATACCCGCGTGCTAGACTGGCCAGGTTGTTCACCGGACCTGAACCCGATTGAGACCATCTGGGAAATCATTGTGCAACAGATATATGCCAATGGAAAGCAATTCAACAACGTCGAGGAACTGCGCAGAGCGATCGAAGAGGCGTGGACCCTTATATTCTGAAGAACCTGCCTGAAACTATGCTAGACAGAATTTTTAAACTTATTTCCAATCACGGTAGACTGGTCAATTATTAATTTGTATTTGTAACTGTTGATTATTGATTGTAATAAAATTGAAGTGTCTCTGTGATGGCCTAATACTTTTCAAACAGTGAAAACCAATAATTTCTTCTTAAAAAGATTGGTATCAAAGAGAGGTTTCTGATTCATTTTCAGGTATGGTTTTCGACCATGGCGAATTCAGTGGAAGAAGCCCCTTACCGCAAAATTCGTAAAAAGGCAAAATTTCCAAAATTAGAGGTGGCCTTATACTTTTGAAACGCACTGTATTATGCTCAAGACTAAGACCTTTATGGAGTAACAAAACCTTCTATTAGACAAAATTTCAAACTGTGAATTATGCTGGCAGATCTACGGAGATAGAGTTGTCGTTTCGTCATTTCCAATTTGTCTCACGAACGCCTAAAGATTTGACCATGCCCTCAGGGCTACGTTCGCAGGAGCACCTGACTGCTTCTTCTTGATAGATATCTGTCAATCGTCATCTGCTGTGGCGCCGACTTCGGCAAGATCTCTCTTGATGACGTCCTTCCACCTTTTCCTTGGGCTCCTCTCGGACGCTTTCCGGATGTCTCGAGATCTAGGGCCAACCTTATGGAGTGATTCTCCGGTCTTCTGAGGACGTGTACGTACCACCTCAGGCGCTGCTTCCTCATCTTCAGCTGGATCGAAGCTGTCTTCATCACTGCCGTAACATCCTCGTTTCGCACCCTGTCCCGACGGGTCCATCCACATGCCCACCTCAGCATCCTCATTTCCGCAGCGTGCAGTTGTCGCTCCTGCGCCCTACCCAGAGCCCAGCACTCACTGCCGTAGAGGACGGCAGGCCTCACAACTGGCCTCTATAAAGCTTGTCTTTGAGCTCAGCAGAGGATCCCTGCGGATTCCCTCCACTTGAGCCAGGCTGCATTTATCCGTCTCCTGACTGCCTTTTCCACACTTCTTCCCTCGGATAGGTCACTTCCGAGGTGTCGGAATTGTTCCACCTTCTCGATCGCTTCTCCTCGGTAATAGGTAGCGGTCTAATTGCGTAATAGAGGAACTGACTTCACTTCTCGTCACGGCCACATGTCCCCTTACCGTCTATCCCGGCTACCTTGTATCCCAGCTCATATTTTCTCCGCTGTGCAGCGATAACGGTGCTTCTGGCGCCAAATAGCTTATGCTTGCTCACGTTACCTGCATTAGCCGTACATTTGTTGTGGCTCGCGGACAATGATTAATAATCCATTCCGTGTGCACAGCAAACTGAAGGGCACGGACATGAAACCAGGGGCCAGATTCATTTACCGCCTACCGCCCTCTAACGGTGAAAATACCCTAACATGACATTCATCCAGCATCAGGTCCAGCTGGCACATGTATTTTACGAAGAATGGGCTCAGTAGTATAAGAGCAAGACGAAAACAGTACTCACAATTCATTTCTTTTCACGAGAATTTCGCTTGGAGGCGATAGGTAGAGAATCACAACTTCTAAAGCTTAGTGCTTCATTGTTATCTCACGTTAAACAAAAATTATGCATAGTAATTAATAACGATATATAAGCAGAAGGTATATCCAACTACAATTAAAAGATAAAGGAAAGAAGCACGATGTCTGACGCGACGAAGCTTAGCCGATAATTATCTGAAAAAAAAACTTCGTGTGGAGCTCAATCAAAACGCTGCTGAAAGGTAAAGGTTAGCGCTACTCTATGGATATTCTGCTACGGCAATATATCGCAAAGGCCTTTCGAGTTCGTATTTCGCCTATACAAAAGCCCGCGTTAGGAAGCACATAGACAAACTAAGGCGGTAAAAACACATGGACAAGTCAGTATTTCATCGTTCAAAGCTGTCTTATCCGAGATTTCAGACCCAGAAACATTGAAGGTTTCATCACCCGCCAAAGCCGAAAATTTCAATCCAACTAGGGTGCAAGTGACAGCCTACGACGGTGCTGCATGTTCTCACTAGATATAAAACGGTAAAAGCATAGTTTAATAGTATATCGGGAGCAATTTCAGGAAAATTATGGTTCTTTCTTTAAAAAATCGATGGCTATTGTAAGACAATGCGAGCTTTGAAGCCAAAACTCACAGACCACACTGCTCTCAATGTTACCGCAATGCTCAACATCTATTAGGTGGCTTACAGCCCAGAATATAACTTGTGGAACGATAAATGAGTAAAGCCATATAATTGTGATAGTTTAATTATTAAAGTATGGAAAACAAAGAATTAGTTTGGTTTTCGTTTCGCACGGGCCCTTAGACGAAAACCAAACAGACAGAGTATCCTTCCCCTTGTGCTTATCAGTAAGGGAGGGGAAGGAAGAAGGAGTTGCTGCTGTAAACTAACCTGAGCTAAACAAGCAAGTTTAAGATGTTATAGAAAATTAATGCTATAAAAATACCACCAGAAATGAATGAACCTTGAACGAGTGGCATTAGCGAGATGAAGGAAGGGTAGCAGTAAATTAGAATAGATAGAACAACTCGCAGCAGTGGCACGAAGAGCGCAACGTGGCTAAACGAGAAGATCCACCAGGGGGAAGGGTGGATTAGTAGAACAGAGGGAATGATTAGTGCATTGTTCTTGTTGTAGCTAACCAAAATTGTTACGATCTTCTTTATTGGTTATTGGCATCCCTCCTACCACCTTAAAAATGCAACTTGTTCGAAATCGAATCTACGATAGGATGTGTCTCATACCATCCTGCGTTGTGTGCCCTAGCGGGAAAGAAGGTGACTGTATGACATCGGGTGTGATCAGTCAGATGTCATGTAATGAATGGGGAAGAATTACATAGGGGAGACAGGAAGACCCCTCTGTGTCAGAATAAAAGAGCATTTGGATGGCCTTAGAAAAGGTAAGGTCCATACTCCTTGGGGGAAACACGGGGTTCGATGCCATGCTGGCGCGTTGATAGAGTTCTCGGTGTCGATCTTAGCGCGAGAGAGTGACATATCGGCGAGCAGGACATTAGAAGCGCTTTGGATCGCAGCTACGAGTCCTTGGGTCAACCGGAAGGAGGAATGCCTGGCGGTAACACATAGCTGGCACCCTTTACACAGCTCTGTGGGTTTCGATCTTCTACAGGCTGATTAAGTCGGTTTGTCTCAGGGCCAAAGCTCATTCACCCACGTCTACGTCCATCTGCGGGTGGTAGTCCGCTTCTGCATCCACCTCTAAGGTTAGTCGTTGGAAACTGTGGTGTCGGATCACGTTCCTGTTTTCTTCAAAACTAGTACCCTGCAGTATGAAATGATGTTTGGGCTGGTAGGCTTGCAGATGTTATCGGCTATTCCAGGCTCTCAAGAAGGCGAAACTCGCCGGAACGTAAGCAGAATAAAGAAGATCGTAACAATCTTGGTTAACGGCTACAACAAGAACAATACACTAACAGAGGGAATGATTGTTAGGGAAAGGGTTAGTTAAGGAGAAGGAGGAAATAATGAAGAGGTAGACCTCCAAACCGAACCACCGAATGCCTTTCAATCCACCACCACGAGCACAATAAGCTAGGGAGTACGTTTTTATAGTTTATGCACCAGGATTTAAAACGTAACAAAATTGTTCTATGTTTATTCACATCGCAGGTAATTTGCATCTAGATGACTGCGGAAAAATCAAAGAAAATGATTGGCGCTACACTATTCTCTGATCAGTTATGTAGCGCTTTTATACGAAACATTTCTTTCCCTTCGTATTCCACGCTATGGAATGCGTAATGGATGCTCAGTTCTAGAATTTTAGTGTTTAATTCATACTGGTTTCATACGAACAAATTCGGTAGCGTGTGGAATTCCAAAAACAGCGTGGAGTCAAAGAAGAAGTCAACTTGTGTTACTACAAGGTAGGGATAAGAACAATATCGTTGGCGAAACGAAGGTTGCCGATCCATTTACCGTCCACAACGTATCGTACCAGTTCAAGTCCTTCATGGTATCCTGGAGTGCCGCTGTGAACAGCACAGGAGAAATCGTATCTCCTTGCCGCACTCCTTTCCCGACAGGAATTTTAAGCTTCCGGTCGAACAACTCGATGGTAGTCGATGTGTTCGAAAAGCATTCGTCAAGAAATCGGATGTAGGGCGACGGTATACCAGCATGCACAAGCGCGTTTAGGATGGCATTGATTTCCACAGAGTCGAACCTTTCCGATAATCCAAGAAGACAAGGACAAGTGGGATGTGGTATTCGCGACTCCTTTCGATGACTTGTAAGACAGCCTGAATATGGTCCAGGAGAAAGAGGAGGAGAAATCCTTGCGAAACCCTGCATACCTGATAGGGAAAGAAAGGAAGGTTCATTGTTCCTCCAGACCGTGATACATGCCCGCAAAAGATTTTAGGCAGGTGAAATGTATAATGGCGATACTCAAGTCATATCCAGACAAAATTCTGCTGCGCAGGAGGAATTACCTCTCGGACATAGTCAACAAGGAGCTTTTCATCCCGCTATTCATATGGCAAAACCCAACGTCTACCCAATGCTTCCGATTCTGTAGAATGAAGCTGCTGCAGCAAGATGAAATAAGGGACGGCACTAGGGATCATCATTCTTATACCTAATTATTGTGGATCTGTGAAGGGCCGCAGTATCACCACTGTCATGCACGCCGACGTGCCCCGTAGAAGTCCGCTGCAACAGTGGAACTCTATGCGACGAGGCCATTTCCCTGCAAATCAACACGTAGCACGAACGGAACCGGGTCCACCTGCACGATAGTGATCTGTCTGCCTCTGTGAAATAAAGAATAGGCTCTTTCCTCGAACAAGTCACACATTACATCAGTGCGAACGCTCTTCAGCAATCTTCCCGGGATTGCCCCTGCAATCCCCACCCCCTCCCGCTCCCCGTCTACCTTCACGTTGTGTGCCTGTTGGTGAACTTCACTCGTGACACTCAATGAGCCTAACTTGTTCCGACACTGCACTACATAATGGTTCTTATACGAGATCTCACAATTTGAGTTTTAAGTAGGATGACAGCTCTACTTTCACAACCACTATAAGCTCCTAATTGCTAGCGCATTCAGTCCTATTTTTAACCTGTTTAAGGCTCTACGTACACGCAAGTCCAGGGTACTTCTCAAAGCTTACAAAACGTATGTAAGGCCTATATTGGAAACAGATACTACTGTATTCTCCTCATATATGGAGAAGGACATTGATCTCTTGTTAAGTGCCCAACACAACTTCACGCGTAAACTGGCTATGTGGTGTTCTGGACTAAGCTGTGAGTTCATTCCAAACGAAGCTAGAATACGTCGGTTGTATGGATTACGCAGCTTGTACCTCAGAAGAAAACGAAATGATCTCATTATGGCACTCAAAATCCTTACTGGTAGAGCTTCTGTTAACTCCTCTAATTTTTTCACAGTTGTTGATTCCTTTACTAGAGGGGGTAGGAAGAAAGTCAAGGTTCCGTCTTGTAAGAAACAGGTCAGTGCACAATTCCTTTTTAATAGAGTTGCTGTGCTATAAACTAAGGCGTTCAAAAATTACTTTCTGCACGTGACTGTTGGCTCTTTTAAAGCTAAGGCCAGTAAGGCTGTGGCAAAGGTTCCTGATTTTCTTTTGATTCACCGGCTATCAGCTATAGCGGCTATCAGCCACCGTAACAGGGCAACAGGACGACCGGTCGAAAGTGACATTTCATTTCATTTCGGACCAATTGACTGCAGCAATACGTAGCTGCATTCAAAAAGCAGACCTTCAAGACGAAGTAGGAATCATAGCAGTATCTCCTACAAATCTGAAAGGGCAGCTGGTCCGAAATCGTCTGTACGACCGACTGTGCACAACACCATCGTGCGTTATTTGCCCTTTCAGAAGGGAAGGAGACTGCCTTATATCTGGGGTAGTATACCTCATTACATGCTTGGAATGGAGGGAAGAGTGTGTGGGGGAAACAGGTAGACCCTTGTGTGTAAGGGTCAAGGAACACTTGGATGGGTTGCGCAGGTCCCACTCTCCACTCCCTTGGGCGAGCACCGGGCGCGGCGGCATGCGAACAGCTGTTTTGGGGTGGAGGTCAAGATCCTTGCACATGAAGATGAGATTTCGGCGCGCCAAACTCTCGAGGCACTGTACATTGCGGCGAGGTCCTCCCAAATCAATAGGAAGGACGAATGCTTGGCTGTGACTCAGGAGCTGGCGCCGTGCGTTGCCCTGGGATGTGGTCTCAAGGGCTCTATGCCATTCACCCATTTTCCGTTCAGCTAGGGTGTCAGTGGGCTCATTTGTGCACTTATAAAGGTTAGCCTTTTACACTTTCTACGTTGTCATTCTCTTGGTCTGTTTGCCTTTTGGATGGGCTCCTGCAGAATGAAATGGCATTTGGGAGGGTAGTTTCTCAAATGACTTCGACTTTTCCAGGAACTGAAGAAAGCGTTCTCTGGTTCTCTTATGCTGATGTTTGCGTTTGTGTTTTTTTGTTGTTGTTTAATATGTAGTCTTCGGGCTAAGTCCAGAATAAAGTAAAGTAGGAACAGAACACCAACAAAGAACAGGACAAGTGCTACGGGCTAAGGCTGAGCTCGTTCCAGTGACCTACGGATGTCCTAGCGCCACCTGCAGTACCTACCTGGTTCTCTCCGACTTGGTAGTAAGGTACAGCACAGTCGATAGCGACATACAAAGATATTATTAGGTTGGCCCATAAGTCCCCGCCGTTTTTTCAACAATTCATTGCGGGTTCCGCCCGCGATCTTATGCATAGCGCTATACAGCTTTCGAAAGAGAATGATTTTCTCTATCAGAGCGTGTATTGCATTTCTTTTTTCATCTTTAATTTTATCAATTTTTAGGTCGTTAAATTGAAAAGTGAAAGGAGCCATCTGCGCAGTCGCTTCTCTCCGCTTAGGTTTGGAATTTTTGCGCAGCTTTTCATAGCATTTGGAAGACAATGTTCTGTGCTACAAGAGTGTGTGTTTGCACTATTTGCTCAGTTGTCCTTTACTGATTTTTAGGCCATCAAATTGGGACGTCCTAAGGAGAAGATTTATTTTTACCGACAGCTCCTGCTCTGTGATTGGACTTTTTTGCTCGGTGTTATATGTCGTTCCGAAGAGAATGCCTTGCTTTATAGAATTTGTGTCGCTTTGGCTAGCTCATGCTGACTTCTGTCGAATAATAACAAAGTGCGAAAAAGAGAAAAACCATCTTCACCAACAACTCCTTCTCCTTGTTCAGACTGTCTTGCTCAGTTTTATACGGCACTCGAAAGTCGATGTCTTGTTCTATCTGAACATATGATCTGTTCTTCGGCCATTTAAATTTTCGCTAATTCTCAGGTCATCAAAATGGAGTGCCATGTCGACTAGGATGAGCATATTCAGCACCTTCTTCTCTTTGTATGTCGCTTGCTGACCAGTGCTGAACCATTCTTTACGGTGCTTCATGTCCATGTGATGAATGACCACGAGCAAGCAGGCCCACAGCAATCGTTACTCGCTCGTTTCTGACATATTCCTGACATATTCAACGATTTTTACAAAGAAATGTAACTGGCGATGAGAAATGGTGTTTGTATGTCAACATGAAGCACCGTCTCACTTGCAGCCTTAGCAGCACTAAAACCATGGTTGAAAGCAAAGTGAAGAAAGTGCCGGAAGTGCTCCTCTTTGTCGACCTGGTGCTCCAATGTGATGAACTGAAAACTAGCAAAATATTAAATGGTCGATAAACAAATTATATATTCTGTTAGAACAAGACATCGACTTTCGAGTGCCGTATAAAACTGAGCAAGACAGTCTGAACAGGGAGAAGGAGTTGTTGGTGAAGATGATTTTTCTCTTTTTCGCACTTCGTTATTATTCGACAGAAGTCAGCATGAGCCAGCCAAAGCGACACAAATTCTATAAAGCAAGGCATTCTCTTCGGAACGACATATAACACCAAGAAAAAAGTGCTACCACAGAATAGGAGCTGTCGGTAAAAATAAATCGGATCTATCCTAGTCCGGGGGACACATAACTAAAAAAATAGGCAACAAAATTAATTGAAACTTACCGAGCGGCTCCTAGAGGATGAGCTGGAACCTAAAAGAAACCGAAAACGAGCGAATAAACGAAAAAATAAAAAATCGCCGCGGTTTGCAACCGTCTCGGCGGACAAAGAGCGACGGAATGGAGGCATGCCGTGTGCTAGCCGCCGTCTGACATGTTATAGCCAGGATCTAACATGGTGAGGAGGGCACATAACTTCGCCTGCTTACAACCGCAAGAAATGTAATTTTTTTCGTTTTTTTCTTCATGGCTTTTCTTGTTTAGGTCTCAGATTGTTCTGTAGGAGCCGCTCGGTAAGTATCAAGTGGATTTGTTACATATAATACTTTTAACTCATGTGGCCCCCCGGACTAGGATAGATCCAATAAATCTTCTCCTTAGGACGTCCCAATTTGATGGCCTAAAAATCAGTAAAGGACAAGTGAACAAATAGTGCAAACACGTATTCTTGTAGTACAGAACATTATCTTCCAAATGCTATGAAAAACTGCGCAAAAATTCCAAACCTAAGCGGAGAGAAGCGACTGCGCAGATGGCTCCTTTCACTTTTCCATTTAACGACCTAAAAATTGATAAAATTAAAGATGAAAAAAGAAATGCAATACACGCTCTGATAGAGAAAATCATTCTCTTTCGAAAGCTGTATAGCGCTATGCAAGAGACAGCCAGCGAAATCCGCAATGAATCGTTCAAAAAAACGGCGAGGACTTGGGCCAACCTATAGAGTAGAACAGCAGGCAGGTGACCGATGACGGCCACTTGAGGCTTGCGCGCGGAAAGGCGTTGGTCTTGTTTAGTGTGCGCGCGACGCGCGACGCGATGCCATGTGTAGTGGCCGAATTGATCCATCGCGTCGCTCGATCAATTTGGCCACTGCACATGCATCGCGTCGCGCGCACACTAAACAAGGCCTTCAGAGTGCAACGCGCGTTCGCGCAAGTCGGTTAGCCCTAGTTTGCACTTCCGCCGCTGGGCGGCGCGACACGATGGTCGGGATGGATATCGACCGGGCGGCGCGAAAAATCGATATCTATGGCGATCGTGGTGCCGCGCCGCGTAGCGGCGCAAGTATAAACTAGGGTTTAGGGATCGTTTAAGGCCCATGCACACTTTTGCGACACCGCGGCGCGGCAACTGGGGAACGGCTACCTCCGCGAAATCCGGCGGTCGCGGCGCGGGCGCGTTAGAGCACCGTTTTAGGCAACGGGACCGACGTCCCCGTGGATGCCGCGTCCCGAGGAATGGTTTGAACCATTCCAGCCTGCGGCACTCAGCGCGGCGTCGCCTGCGGTAGCCGCCGCGACAGTCGCAAGAGTGTGCATGCCCCCTCCCCGCGGCACGTGTCGCAGTGTTGCGCCGTGGCCGTCGCGGCCCTATGCTTCATCATGGCCGCGCCGCGCTGTCGCAGAAGTGTGCATGGGCCTTTAGTGGGCGCGCGACGCGCGAGGCGATGCATGCGTAGTGGCTGAATTGATCGAACGACGCGATTGATCAATTCGGCCACTACATATTGCATCGCATCGCGGGTCGCGCGCGCGCTAAACGACCCCTTACGTCGAAGCCAAACGGCCGTGCGCCAATTGTGTCAGGACCAGTGAGCCGCGCGCACCGGCGCGTCCTTGAAAGAGGCTTGGCGAGAGCCACAACACATGCCGTTCCACTTCTTCTTGAGCGACATAGTAGAGAAAAAGGAAGCCGAAGTAAAACCTGGTTCTGAAAACGTTTTTTAAAAGCAGGGTATGGTTCTTATCAGCTCCTACCAGTTACAACTAGCATATTACCACCAAGAACTACAGTACCGTCGGTAAACGTTCGCCAAAACGCGGCCGGCGGCGGATTAGTCCGCCGTTTCCGCCGCCTTGCCATAACTCTCTTCAAAGTCGCTTTTATTCAATGGATGACACATTGTTGGAATCAGAACAACATGATCCACCCAATGGCGTAAAAATCTTAACAAGGTTTCAAAATTTTTGAGTTCGAAATGAACTAGATTAGTCGAGCCCGTAATTGTCTTGACCTGATCCACATTCGCCCCTGAGTCTCCCCTAATTGTGCCCCGTGGCAAGGATCGACTTGCCCAGTGGAATTTTAAAAATTTTAAACGCTGTCGCAAATCTATTTCATGCTAATTTTAGGTTTTGTCTCATCACGGCGATCTGTTTGATATCAAATTTGCCTTGTTTGCCCCATGCACATCATTCCATGCGTTCTCAACTGCCGGTTTTTCCACTTTCGCTAACTATTTACGACCGCATCACTTTTGCTCTAGGGCTGAGTTTTGCTGAAGTTTTCGACTTTGAGGTGTGGATTACAACTGTGGGTTTCATGCTTAGTTTGATCAAAAGTAAGACAGTAGTCAGCCGCCAAATTGGCAGTGCATGGGTTCCAAGGAGACACGTCCTGCAAAGGCTACTGCACATCTGTAGATCTGTGTCTCCACGAGGCGGATCAGTATAGAAGCTGAATATGTGGTCTGACACCACGCAGAGATGCTGTCCCACAAAAACCATGGAGTTGGCAGCTTACGTCTCGGAGTTTCGCTTCCATGGAAAGGCAGTTTCCTTCAAATTCAACATTGAGATTTGACACTGACGTCTGTCCAACCCTCACAGAAGAGCTCCTACCACTTAGCAAACCCCATATTTGCGATATCTTTCGAAATTTTTTCACTCGACTTTAATCGAATTTATTACTTGAGATAGGTCCGATACTGGAGCCCACACTGTTGCCGTAATTGCAGTGACCTGACCTGCCCCTGCAAACATGTGTCCTTTGGACATGCAATCGCTGCTTCTTTTCTCTCACTACTCACACTAACCCAACGCAGGGTCAGGATTGAGGTTCCAGAATCAAGGGGGTCGTACTGTGACGTCGTCTTTTTCTGGGAGGGGGGGGGGGGGGCGTCGTACTCTTCCTCGTTTTAACTGAGGACTTTATAGTATTTTTTCGTATTTCTTGTACACCTCAAAGATTCCAATTCTTTTAATTTTGGCAGTTATCAAATCAGTGTGGTCCGCTTCAATTTCGCAGATTCCACCTGGACGTTATAGACACGATAGTTTTTTTTAAACCTAAAAGAGCGACATTTGCATGCAAAATTGCACTCTATAAAATATCGAGTGTTAGTTGCTAGTTATCACTCAAGTGCTTCCCTTACAAATGTTATCTGATTTTCTGTCTTTTGTTCATCTCTTCACACAGTAAAAAATAAGCTTCGAGCTTCGACATAATTTGGGGCCATCTACAAAATTGTCATTTGTATGAAAATAAAATTATTTTCTACCTAAAGCAGACAACAATATAGCCAAAATTTTGCCTCAAATAGACTCACGTTTTGCTCGATACAGATTTCTGAAGCAAACTTCAATACGATCTGGGGACTCCATTTTTCCTATACTAAAAGTGTCTGAATAGTGGAACCCCACTGATCGCACAGAATATTGCTGCATAACAAATTGATTTTTAATGGTCAAGCCTTTAAGGTTTTTCATTCGCACAGGAGAAAACTATTTCCGTGACAAGTTAATCCTTCGAATAGGTCCATTGGTGCCAGAGATCGCTGTTGCCTACACTTAGGATAAGGATGAAGGATAAAGGACGGCGTTACTCAATCCCTTCTGGGATGCGCCAGCGCATTCTATTCCCACGTGATGTCGTGGAGGCGACATGAATGCGTATTTGGCCATACAATGACTTGCGGTGGCCAGCCGATGAACAAGTCAGCGCTTTATCCTTCCCAGACATGTCTGGTACCAATTCACCGACCCCGGAGGGATGGAAGGCTTGGTTGGCCTGGGCGGGAAATCCGAACCAGGAACCTGGTATCGGGTGCACGCGACAGTCGCGCCTCCTCCGACTGCGCCACACGCGCCCTAGCGCTGCCTACACTTAAACTGTCATAAATCGGAGAGCTTTTGAAAAGGCTCGACTTTCGGTCGATTTTTACGGAAAATCGACCTAATCATATCGAAGATCGTAGCGGAGAGCCATGTTTTTTATCTTACGATACCTACGGCTTGAATTTTAGTGAGGGACTTTTTATGAGGCATTCCGTTTTCTGGTGTTGTTTCCTAGAGATGGAAGACATATATTTCCATGACAAGTCATCCCTTCGGTTTCGACTCGGTCATAGATTCAAACAGGAGTTCAGAAAAAAATTTCTAAGGAAACCACTTAAGTCATGATTAATCGGTATTTTAAGGAGTGCACATGGTTAGTGTGAGTAGTGAGAGGAGAGAAGCAGCGATTGCATGTCCAAAGGACACATGTTTGCAGGGGCAGGTCAGGTCACTGCAATTACGGCAACAGTGTGGGCTCCAGTATCGGACCTATCTCAAGTAATAAATTCGATTAAAGTCGAGTGAAATAATTTCGAAACATATCGCAAATATGGGCTTTGCTAAGTGGTAGGAACTCTTCTGCGAGGGTTGGGCAGACGTCAGCGTCAAATCTCAATGTTGAATTCGAAGGAAACTGCCTTTCCATGGAAGCGAAACTCCGAGACGTAAGCTGCCAGCTCCATGGTTTTTGTGGGACAGCATCTCTGCTTGGTATCTGACCACATATCCAGCTTCCATACTGATCCGCCTCGTGGAGACACAGATCTACAGACGTGCAGTAGCCTTTGCAGGATGTGTCTCCTTGGAACCCATGCACTGCCAATTTGGCGGCTGACTACTGTCTTACTTTTGATCAAACTAAGCCTGAAACCCACAGTTGTAATCCACACCTCAAAGTCGAAAACTTCAGCAAAACTCAGCCCTATAGCAAAAGTGATGCGGTCGTAAATAATTAACGAAAATGGGAGAAAATCGGCAGATGAGGATGCATGGAACGCTGAACTTGGTGGCAAACCAGGCGAATTTGATATCAAAGAGATCGCCGTGATGAGACAAAACTTAAAATTAGCATGAAATAGATTTTCGACAGCGTTTAAAATTTTTAAAATTCCACTGGGCAAGTCGATCCTTGCCAGGGGCACAATTAGGGGAGACTCAGGGGCGAATGTGGATCAGGTCAAGACAATTACGGGCTCGACCAATCTAGGTCATCTCGAACTCAAAAATTTTGAAATCTTGTTATGATTTTTACGCCATTGGGTAGATCACGTTGTTCTGATTCCAACAATGTGCCTTTCGTTGAATATAAGCGACTTTGAAGAGCGTTATGGCAAGACGGCGGAAACGGCGGATTAATATGCCGCCGGCCGCGTTTTGGCGAACGTTTACCGACGGTACTGTACATCGTTTTACAACTACCTCGTTTTTTCGTGTATACTGTAATAGGGGTCTACAGAGTCTCGCGGAAGCACCCGGAAAACTCGTCCATATCGCTCCCGCCGCAGTTGGACCCACGCTGCCACGCTGTGGTGGAAGCCGCGACGCGGACGAGTTGTCGCGAAGTCCGCAGGGTCGCGAGTGGTCGCAAAGGTCCCGAGGGCTGCCGCGGCTCACGGCGGCTCTCACCTGCAGTGCCAGGCTGCGGGTGAGATCAGCCGGGGTGTGATAGATGGGTGTTGATTATGGTCCGTCTATTTAGAAATATTTTTTAACGAATCTACTTGCTGGGAATATAATAGGTTGGTGCACAATTTCTGTCCATAAAGGAGCTTGACAACCAACAATAAACAACGCCGCTAGTGTCGACAAATGGTGCCCTGCACTCAAAACATAACGCAAAAAACCTTAGCACGACGATATTATCTAACCTTAGTTGCACTGCAAGTCTTCGCGGCCTTCCAGCTACAAGTTAGCTGTGTGAGGTTTAGGGAAAACTTGCACAGAAATGCAACAACAAAGCAGACCGTTCTTTTTAGAATGAGATAAAACTGCACCGGACAGACCTCCCGGACTCAACAAGGCTGTCATCACAAGGGATAAGTAAGAGGTGGCATGTCCCCTAGCAAAACTGCATAAATATCGCTTCACCAGGACCGTTCCTCTGTCTCTCGTGAGTATCATATTGACAATTTTCCTTTTCCTATTTTCGAAGCCACGGTTAGCGTCAAAGATCTTGGTTTCCACTATGACGATAAACTGGTTTCCTCTGAGCACGTGTCCAATTGTTGCAGGCGCGTCCAGCATGGAACCTATCAGATTTTCAAAGGTTTGACAACCGGGAATAAGGCTGTTTTGATAAGGACTTACAAGTCGTATGTGCGTCTGTTAGTGGAGTTCTCCACTACGGTCTTTTCACCAGTAGGAAAAACCTGATTAATGCGCGGGAAAAGGTACAGAATAGCTTTACTCGCAAAGTACTCATTCGTATTGGGCATTGGTACCTTTTTTATTCCAGGATACCTAAAGCCTCGATAAGGAATAAATACCTAGGTCCCCATTCCTTGGCATCTCGTAGAAGAATCTTTGATATTTGCATGGTCTATAAGTTACTCCACCAACTGCGTTATAGGGAATCCAAGTTTTTTACAATGCGAGCTTCTCACACTAAGGGAGAGCATGAAAAGATTTTCCTTAAACCTGCCCTATGAGCAGGTTTAAGGTAGGCCTCTTCCCTCGCAGGGCAGCAAGCGCTTACCTTAGGGAGACGAAATGCATGCAATCCTCCTTTTCTCTGGAGCAGCTTAAGCGAACTGTTCAAAAATCGTTGCTGAGTTATGAGGTTTAGGACTGAGGTGTCTTTTTTATTTCTTTGACTCTGGGTCGCGCGTTAAGTAAGCGGTGTTGTGCTATTTTTTATTGCAGATCTGACATCATTTCATTTGATTTGTTGTCATGTTTTTACGGATTTTCACTGAGTGTTTTTCATGTTGCGCTTCGGTTGTAACTGTTCTATTGGCAAGTCTATGTTTCTACGCTTATCGCGTTCGTATTGAATAAACAAATAAATAAATAAATAAATAAATAAATAAATAAATAAATAAATAAATAAATAAGGGCTACCACATTATCTACGAGCTGCTTATCAACCGAGGAACTTTTAGTGAAGATAGAACACAAAAGTGAGAGCAAGCGTAAAATTGAACAGAACTGTTGAGTGATAAGGAGTGTTCTTTTAGATTTCGGGGCTTACATTCAAGAACTCCTAACTTGGTTTAGTGAACGCTTCTTCACAAAACAAAAAGCGTTTTGCTTACTATTATGTTGTAACGAATTAAATGGCACTGGCTCGCGCCATTTTTTGGCGCGTCTTTACGCGTTTGATCAAGAACTAACCGTAACATGTAGCATATCGTTTAGAAGCGCAAACTTTGCTCTACCGGAGAGTACCAAATTTTCTATGTAAAAGTGGGAAAAATTTAGAGTTTTATTGACTTTTTTGCAGATGGACAAAAGGGTAATCCGAGGCATTTACTTGTATGAATTCAAGCTGGGCACTACAGCTAAGGAGGCGGACGAGAAGATCAACGCCGCTTTCGGTCAAGGATGTTCCACAATTCGGACGGCGTATCGTTGGTATCCGAAGTTCCGGAATGGAGGTGAGAGCTTGGAAGAACATGAAGGTCGTGGGAGGCATAGTGATGTTGATGAGGACAAGCTGAGAGATGTGGTAGAGGAGGATCCACACAAAGGTACCAGGGAGATAGCGAAGGTTCTGGGCGTCAGTCACAACACAGCTGCCCGGCATCTGAAGGAAATTGGAAAGACCAAAAAGCTGGAAAGCTGGGTGCCTCACGAGCTGTTTGAGGAGCAAAGAAACCGACGATATGAGATCTCGTACGCACTGCTTCTACGGAACGAAACGGACCCATTCCTTGATCGCATCGTAACCTGTGGCGAGAAATGGATAATGTACGACAACAGGCGACGATCGGCACAGTGGGTGGACAGCGATGAGAGCCCCAAGGTTTTTGCGAAGCCGGGATTGCACCGAAAGAAAGTAATGGTGACAGTATGGTGGTGTTCGCTGGGAATTATTCACCACAGCTTCCTCCTTCCCGGTGAATCCATCACGGCAGAGAAGTACTGCATTGAAATTGAAGAAATGATGAAAAAGTTGAAGGATATCCGGCCGGCCTTGGTAGACCGAAGGCGAGTTCTCCTTCTGCACGACAATGCTCGCCCCCATGTAGCACGAATGACGTTGCAGAAATTGAATGAGCTGAGCATTGAAACTCTACCACATCCTCCGTTTTCTCCCGACCTCTCCCCAACAGACCACCATTTCTTCAAGCATCTTGGCGACTTCTTGGTAGTGAAAATATTCAAATACCAACAGGATGCCGAAAGTGCCTTCGAAGATTTCGTCAATTCCAGAACTTCTGATTTTTATGCTACTGGGATAAAAAAGCTTACGTCACGTTGGCAAAGATGTGTAGAAGCAGTTTTTATTTCGTTTAATAAACTTGCCTACAAGCCGAGATATTAACTGTTTAAATTTACAGTGGTTCAGTGCCATTTATTTCGTTACAACCTAATAGATCTCTGACATTCTTAGAGGTCGCAATTGCGGGCAAAAGTACGCAGTATTGCGAACAGTAATCTTCGCGGCGGTGCACCACCCTCCGTTGTCATGGCGGGTCTGCGGCACCCGCAAGACTCTGCTGCCGGCCTTACGGTAAAGAAGGTTGAATTTGTTGGCTGTTAGTACGAACCTTACCAGAAGACCGCTGCTCAATTTTTTGCGATCATTTGCAGTCGGGACCAGGAGAGAGTAATTCGGCCTTGTTCCACTTCGTGCTGCTTCAGCCTGTTCGATATTCGATACTGAACCAGTAGCCAACATACGAAACCAATTCTGACCTGAAACCTTACTCTCGTTAATCTCGTTCGCGATAAGCGCTTAACCCTTAGGGCTCGTTTATAGTTCGACGTCGAGCGACGCGACGCCGCGTGTTGTGGTCACATTGATCGAGCAACGCGACCGATCAATTTGGCCGCTATACGTGGCGTCGCGTCGCTCGGCGTCGGAAGTATAAACAGGGCCTTACACCCTCTTGGGGGGTGTATAAAAAGCCGCACTGCAATTCGAAATTTCAAATATTCGGGAGGATAGCAGCAGACTCTCGGATATACTGCTGTGTAGCATGAGATTCGAAAACACAATATTTATTTACACAAAAGGAGATTATAACGAAAGAACAAAACACATTTTAGGCACACTTCAGCCAACGATCAACACTGTATACCCAGATGCAAAATGAATGACGTCACAACTCTCACACCACTAGTACTGGAACCGAAATACTCTTCTTCAAACAGAGAACGGCTAAGGAGATTTATCTCGAAACACATGGAAATCTGGGACACAAGAACAAGTATGCATTTGTAAGACGGACATAATCGGTCCGCTTTTGTACAAATTGAATATGCCAAATGGTGAAGAGACGCCGGACACGATGATGATTCAGATAGGAACTCTAGAAAAAAATCCGCTTGAAAATCGTCTACCAAAGTTCTCCACGGCTGCGCTGCCTTACAGTTTACCAATGTGGTGTGAAGGTTCGCTCGGCTCGCTCGAACTGTGAGATGATCTGGCCGAGTTTTCTGCGGATCTTCTTCTGATCGTCAGCGGTGCACTCAATCAGCTGAATTTAGAAAAAATCAGCTGTCAACAATGGGAATTGTCTAGTGACCAAATAGGTGTCACTGGCGGGTACACTCACTTGTGCCTGGAATCTCTGATCGATCGGGCCGTCAGGTTGGTCGGGATTGCAGGCATTTAGGTAGCGCCGAACGGCCTAAATCACGTGGATGTGTCTGGATATTGGATGGTATGAAAACCTATCTATAACCATCTACACTACTGACACGTCAAATGACAAAAAATAACGTCACTTTTGTGTCATGTATCCACTGATCACGGTCGACCTAAAAATGCGCTGTTCCATTTTCTGAGAGCGTGAACTCGCTACATTAGGGTAGAGTCTTCAAGGCTCTATGCTCTCACCTAATCCTATATGGAAGAAAGTAGCGACTTCTCAAATCTGTTGAATCTATTGAAGCATAAACCTTGTCCTTGAATGCTACACAAGTTCTACGGTTGACGAGGTGAGGGCTCGTTTATACTTCGACGCCGAGCGACGCGACACCACGTATTTAGGCCGGGGCATACCTCCATCGCAGCGATGCCGTCGCGGCGCAGTTCACAACCATTCCGCCGCACGCGGTCGAATAGTCAAAGGAAACTTCGCCGTGGCCGCCGCAACAGTGACGCTCGGCATGCGTGATGGCGTCCCCCCGCGCCCATCGCGGGCATGGCACACTTTTTCGCGCCGCGCGCGGTGTTTAGCGTTGGTCCTGGACAGATCGCCGTCGCACTCCCTTGCAGAGCGATGGGCGATGTGGCGAGCACTAAGGAGTTCAAATTCTTCCGCGTCGCTCTGCAAAACTCATCGCCGCGATGGAATCGCATCGAGCGACGCGATCAATAAATTCGGCCACTATGAATGCCATCGCGTCGCTCGGCGTCGGAAGTATAAACGGGGCCTAAGACAGGCAATCTCTTTCACGCGTGACGTACACCATCCGGTCATCTAAATCTGGTCATCTAGAGTTAGCTGACCTCTTTTCCAGCGTTCATGTCCTCTTGCATCTTCTCCACTACTGTTTCGATGAGATTGTTCACAGATGACAAAGCGCGTTCTTGCTCGGCACTTCGTGGAGTATTCACGCTCACCTAAATCATCAATCAACTGTGAGTGCTAGCATCAATAGTAGAAAAGCAAATAAAGTAGTATTCTTTAAAAAAATATAGAATAACTGAAGCTTTCCACGTCAAGTGCTGATGTGGAAGGTGTGTCTAAATAACTCACATCGACCGTCTTTGTTCTAGCAGCCAGACGATTGGTAATGGCGGTGATATCTTCACGATCTCCTGAAATTATACACTCCGACTCCTTCTTGCTATTCGTAAACTGACTCAAGGAGAAAGAAGCTAATGGTTGGCGTATAAGGCCCCGTCTATAAGGCCCATCCACACTTCTGCGACACCGCGGCGCGGCAAGTGGGGCGACGGCTACCTCCACGAAATCCGGCGGTCGCGGTGCGGTCGCGTTAGAGCACCGTTTTAGGCAACGGCACCGACGTCCCCGTGGATGTCGCGCCAGAAGGAATGGCTTGAACCATTCCAGCCTGCGGCACTCAGCGCGGCGTCGCCTGCGATAGCCGCCGCGATAGCCGCAAGAGTGTGCATGCCCCCTCCCTGCGGCACGTGTCGCAGTGTCGCGCCGCGGCCGTTGCCGCCCTATGCTTCATCATGGCCGCGCCGCGCTGTCGCGAAAGTGTGCATGAGCCTATACTTCGACGCCGAGCGACGCGACGCCACGTATTGTGGTCACCTTAATCGGGCGACGCGATCGATCAATTTGGCCACTACCATGCCGTCGCCTCGTTCGGCGTCGGAAGTATAAGCGGGGCCTAACTGTTCGCGCCCAAACGAGTTTGAATCTAAACATGCCGCGAAATGGCGCGCGCGCAAAATGCGGCAGAGGGTGAGGGGAAAGGGAGGGAGGGGGGAGGTAGTCTCAGTCCCGGGTCCAACCGCTGCCCAGCCCTCATGTGGTCAACGTCTTCCTGTCAATAAACGTCTCAACTTCACAATTCATGATGACGATCTTGCTTTTCCCGTTTATGCTTTCATCACCGGATGAGGCTATTCGAGCGGAGCGATGCGTTCTATAACGTCGCACTGTTTCGAATGACGATGAGCACTCCGAACAGCCGGGAACGCTGTCACGCGATCACGCACAATTGCACACTTGTACTCACGCAATTTTGCAAACATTTCTGAGTCCTAGTTGCGATCAAAACTCTTGCACCAGGCGGGACTCGAACCCGCATCTTCTGCTTTCCGGGCAGCGATGTTCGCCTTACACCACCGGCGCTGTTTGGTCGAACTGAACATCCACGATATCTTCCTAGCAAGTACTCACCTATCAGCACTCACCCGTTATCGGGATGAGCCGGCCGCTGATATCAGCATGAAACCGGTCAATCTGAAGGCACTCGAAGAAATGGTTTTTAACTTTGCTTGAGCCTAGAGCGGCTGATATAGAAGATACAAGTTGTTAGATGGATGTCTAGTTGCGATCAAAACTCTTGCGCCAGGCGGAACTCGAACCCGCATCTTCTGCTTTCCGGGCAGCGATGTTCGCCTTACACCACCGGCGCTGTTTGGTCGAACTGAACATTCACGTACTTGCTAGGAAGATATCGTGGATGTTCAGTTCGACCAAACAGCGCCGGTGGTGTAAGGCGAACATCGCTGCCCGGAGAGCAGAAGATGCGGGTTCGAGTCCCGCCTGGCGCAAGAGTTTTGATCGCAACTAGACATCCATCTAACAACTTGTATCTTCTATATCAGCCGCTCTAGGCTCAAGCAAAGTTAAAAACCATTTCTGAATCCACTGCAAAGGACAAGCAGCAATAGTCTCCAGTCTGCCGCGATCAATCACATCGCGCCGATTTCGAAAGCGGCGCGTTCTAATGCTCAGCGGTGCGATTGGCTACGGATTTACGCAATTCGACCCAGCCGGCCGGCATCGACGGCGCGCCCCTCGCCCCGCCCCTTTCTGAGGGCGGTATATCCAACGACTCTCCGCCATTTGACTTCAATGCGTCGCCATTGCGTCGCTCGGCGTTGAAGTATAAACGAGACTTTATGGACCCGAAAAGTGGGTACTTCTGAAAGCTGACTTCCAGAGACTGGAATAAAGACTTCCAAATGTGCTCTAACCATGAATTAATCTTAAAATCAGTTGAGAGATAAAACTTTATTGCACCAAAACCTCTACCATTTCCTCAAAGCCGAGAAACAACGCCAGTTCTACCGGTAAAGACCGTTTGGAGGGTTAAAAATAAGAGCAAATGCAACAGCTTGATGCTAGTCAGGACTAGAGACACGCCATACATTCCCCTCTTCACCTTTAAGGACGTGCCTGTCCAAAATAGCGCACCGTGAATATGGTCAAGATTCCCACACACTTTTGCGGCCCTATCCTTAACCATGAAAGGCGCGTGTAGCGCAGTCGGAGGAGGCGCGACTGTTGCGTGCACCCGATACCAGGTTCCTGGTTCGGATTTCCCGCCCAGGCCAACCAAGCCTTCCATCCCTCCGGGGTCGGTGAATTGGTGCCAGACTTGTCTGGCAAAGATAGAGCGCTGACTTGTTCATCGGCTGGCCACCGCAAGTCATTGTATGGCCAAATACGCATTCATGTCGCCTCCACGACATCCCGTAGAAGTAGAATGCGCTGGCGCATCCCAGAAGGGATTGAGTAACGCCGTCCTTTATCCTTTATCCTTTTATCCTTAACCATGGGGCAGGGATCTGCGTGCTTTGCTTGGTGATGATTCACATCATTATTGCGCCGCCGCTGATTTCCCGCCAATTTCCTGTCGTCAGAGACTGCGCCCAAGCCTTTCGCGGTCGGGAACGGCCGGAGTACGAACAGAAGACGGGAAAACGAATAGCAGCACTAGGTCCCGACTAGAAATACAGTACCTCGCCGCTCCGTGCCGCCTCCGCTTGCCGCCAGCAAGATTCGAGTGCGGGCGAGCACCGCGCTTCACGAGTTTTGTCGCACGCCGCCCGCTTTAAAAGTGTGCGGAGGCCTTCAGTCGATGGATAAATCAGTATTCTTAGCGTTCTGCCCTCCTATCTACGAATTCATCGATAACGGAGTAATAAAAGGCTTTTGTCACTTGGCTTCAAGCTAAACCTAAGGAAATAGGGTAGAAATCCTTAATGGGGCTTAAGTGATGGAGGCGACATCAGGCTGCATCGAACGGGCCTGTCACGTGTACAGGCGGTGCTCTGATTGCCTGGAGCGTTGCGCCTCCCCTTGCAGGCCACATTAACGACATATACCGTAGGGCATTATGGGTGGTAAATCCAGTTCAAGGGTTGGTCACTATGTTACAGGGAGCATGACGTCTTTGGCTTATGCCTCTTACGCTATGGTATCTGTGGTACTTGTGTGTACATCTTAGGCCGAGTAAATCCGGGAGCAAATGTCCAAAATAAGCCAGCTCTTCTGGAAAGCATTCTACCTTGTTGATACTAGCTCGTATCTTTGAACGAACCTTGTCCGAGACGAAGAAGCTCGGTGTTCACACTGACGCTGTTGAGCATGTCCAGAATCTGCTCCTTCTCCTGCTCCAGCATGGAGGCTGCTTCTCTGAAAAAAAAGGAAATTCAAAAAGGAAAAAGCTCTTTAGAAGAGGTTCACCCGGACCAGGCGTACCTGAGCTGTTCGACGCGCTTCTCCACCTCGTCAAGCATGTTGACGACCTGCTCGTTAAAGTCGTCAATGCTTCTGTTTCGCATCAACGACAACGAAGCTGTACGTGGATTTGCCGCCATCTGAAACCGACCTCATCAGGTTCTGAGTGGAACTATCGATCAATACGACCCGATGATGTGCGACAAATCGATAATAATCGATCGCATACGAGAGCGTATAGTCGCGAGCAACACCTCATGCATGCATGCAATGCGACAACATCATCAGCTGAAGCTTGTTAGAGCGTTAGTACGGTTAGAAGAAGCTGCAGAAACGTTCAAACCTCGTCGACGCTGTTCGTGGTGGAGGTGTTCGACGGCGGCGGCGGCGACGGCGACACTGCCGAGGACGGCGGTGGCGCCGGAGACGCCTTCTCGCTGCTGACACTCGGAGCCGCTGATGCTTCCGTTGTTCGTTGAATGGTGATGGGGATGATTCTGGCCGCCATCTAGAGCACGCCTGATGAGTAGTGGACGACGACGACGAGCAGTAGGACGACGTGGACGACGTGAAAGCGCGAGGAATGCACTCGTGTGAATGGCACAAGCGGATGATGTGGAAGTGAAGCGCCGGCCGCAACGGACGGACGGATGGGCAGAGTGTGACGACCGACCGACGGGCTTCTGGGGGACGGGACCGAGGAGGCCTATTCATAAAACGGCCGCGTTTTTACGATGAACGACATCGAACAATTACTGGATGAATCACTGGGGCAGCAAACAGAAAAAATCGTGCCCTGATAAGGTGTAGTAGCCAGCGCCGGCGCGCTATCATCAGATTTTCCGAATTCCAGAATTAATTGATCAGACATCAGACAACAGCTTATTCAGCTAGAAGAATTCCAGCGTTCCGTAGCAAAATTTCTGAGCATGTCATGAGGAATTTGAGAATAGATCCTTTGGTTAGACAGTGACGTAACTAGTGGTGCTCGCTTACCATACATTTACTGCACTACCATATTATTTTCTAATCATTTTCAGTTATTTATCGATTTTTTCAACCGAAAAGGGTGTCACTAGGGCATCTGTTCGTATCAGGGATAGAAAATGACTGTTTGAACATCCCGCTTCCCTATGAGGATCCTTCGGGTTCGGATTCATCAAGCAAGGGTACAGGTAGAGATACTGTAAGGGACTACCCGCAGTGGGTAGCGGGTACGACTCGTATTCATGAAAGGAACCTAGGGTAAGGTAGAAGTCTTTCGCAAGAACAGACCGGATTCATCAACGCGCATACCCACGGGTATGCTGGGTAGAGATACCCACGATGAAATCTGCGTCTCTGACTCTTGCCTTATCTCTCGTGGACATACCCACGATGTGGACATACCCACGATTCATGATAAACCTTATCCGCCAAATCGTTGGTATATCAACGGGTAGAGAAAACCCTCCGATCATCGTGGGTACATCCGTCTATCCGCGGGCCGGATTCATCAACGACTAACCCGCGGGTATAGAGGGTAGAGATACCCACGATTAAAACTGCGTCTCTGACTCTTGCTATATCTCTACCTGACTCTTATCTTATCTCTACCCCTTATACCCCGCATACCCATGGGTTTAATTGCTGATGGATCCGGCCCCGCGACTCGATCGCCTCCCATTGACAAAATGGCGCTCCAGTGAGATCAGGGCCCGGATTCATCAAAGCGCATACCCATGGGTATGCTGGGTATAGGGGGTAGACATACCCACGATGTGGACATACTCACGATTTATGATAAACCTTGCGTGCCAAATCGTGGCTATATCAGCGGGTAGAGAAAACCCTCCGATCGTCGTGGGTACATCCGTATATCCGCGAGTCGTTCGCCCCATTGACAAAGTGGCGCTCCAATGAGACCAGCTCTTCTCGCGAGAGGCCTAGTTGTACCTTTCCCTTGATTCCTTTCATAAATACGAATCGTACCCATTACCCATTGCTGGTTGTGGGTATGATTCCCTTACGGTATCTCTACCTATACCCATTGCTTGATGAATCCGGGCCCTGGATTTCCCGGAGGGTAAGGTACAACTAGGCCTTTTGCGAAAACAGATGATCTTACTGGAGCGCCATTTTGTCAATGGGGCGCGAATGAGTCGCGGGTATACGGATGTACCCACAACGATCGGCGGGTTTTCTCTATCCACTGATATACACACTATTTGGCGGGTAAGGATTATCATGAATCGTGGGTATATCCACATCGTGGGTATGTCTACCCCTATACCCAGCATACCCATGGGTATGTGTGTTGATGAATCCGGGCCCAGCTGCTCTCGCGAGAGGCCTAGTTGTACGTAGCCCTTGATTCCTTCCATGAATAAGAATCGCACCCACTACCCACTATTGGTACTCCCTTACGGTATCTCTACCTATACCCCTTACTTGATGAATACGGGCCCTGATCTCACTGGAGCGCCATTTTGTCAATGGGGCGCGAATGAGTCGCGGGTATACGGATGTACCCACAACGACCGGCGGGTTTTCTCTACCCACTGATATAGCCACGATTTGGCGGGTAAGGCTTATCATGAATCGTGGGCATATCCACATCGTGGGTATGTCTACCCCTATACCCAGCATACCCATGGGTATGTGTGTTGAGGAATCCGAGCCCAGCTGCTCTGGCGAGAGGCGTAGTTGTACCTAGCCCTTGATTCCTTCCATGAATAAGAATCGCACCCACTACCCAATGTTGGTACTCCCTTACGGTATCTCTACCTCTACCCATTGCTTGACGAATCCGGGCCCTGATCTCACTGGAGCGCCATTTCGTCAATGGGTGCGCGAGTACGTGGATATACTCACGACGATCGTCGAGTACTCTCTACCCGCTGATATACCTACGATGTGGTTGGTAAGATTCATAATGAATGCTCCATCGTGGGTATGTCCACCCCTTATACCTCGCATACCCGCAGGTATAAGCGTTGATGAATCCGGCCCCAGAATGATTTGGGAGTCTGGGCCTAAATTTTGGGGAGTTTTGCAGATTTCATCAACCAGAAAGGGCTGGTGTCCGCCTTCTCTTTAATCTGGAGAGATTTTCATCGTTTGACCCCAGGTGGTGCCATCCAAGCCTCAGTATCATACCCTGCATAGTATAGGAGTGTTCACTCTCTACTCCTTTGCCTTCTATTGCCCTTAACTGTGAATTTTGCTTAAAACGTGATGTCTTACTGTAGTTTGCAGCTGTAAGGATAGCTGAGACATCTGGCTACTTTATTCTCAGGTATTCTCAGGACGGGCGCGTGTAGCGCAGTCGGAGGAGGCGCGACTGTCGCGTGCACCCGATACCAGGTTCCTGGTTCGAATTTCCCGCCCAGGCCAACAAGCCTTCCATCCCTCCGGGGTCGCTGAATTGGTACCATCACTGCTGGCCACCGCAAGTCATTGTATGGACAAATACGCATTCATATCGCCTCCACGACATCCCAGAGAAGTAGAATGCGTGGCGCATCCCACAAGGGATTGAGTAACGCCGTCCTTTATCCTTTTATTTTAAGGATAAATTACTCATTCGCAAGAGAATCAACAGTAAACCAAGAAAGTCGATGAGGAAGATGAGAAATGGTACAGGAATGAGTAAAGGTATCAGAAAACGAGCCATAGATTTCAGAAATGCCAGAAATGCCACCCCTCATCAGAGACAAACAAGCGAGCAATGGTAGGAAGACGTCAGATGCCACTTGCTCACGCGACTGATGGACGCCACTCATCGTTCGCCTTCTCTGAATCCACCGTAGATGACGCCTACAATCGCCAAAACGATAGAATCCCTGCCTTTGGTCCTAGCAGTACCAATGAGAGTGGTCGACTTGCCTCCTGGAAGTCAGCAGACAGCCAACGTCATGGTTTTCGCCTTCATCATGAGCGACGGTAAGGGGTACCACTGGTTCTCGAAGATTCAGGAGCTAAGATTATCCAGAAAATAAACCATTTTCACGTCAAATTGTCACTCTTCTAAGTCTAATCCTACAACTTTTGAAATCAAAGCGAACTCTTCCAAATTGAAATGACCTTCATAAAGGCTAAACTATACTCTCAAAGATGGTTTAATTTTTGTTCAAGAAAATTTGGTATAACCTTATTTAAAATTTTTAGTTCAGCCGCCCAAATGGTGAATTCTTAAACAAAACCTATTCTAACCTTTTTGGAGAGTCCCTAGATTAATGCGGAAGGAGCTCGTCTCAGTTTGGAAAAAAAACAAGGGCTTGCTTAGAAGAGTGTTCAATTTGACGTGAAGTGTTCAGTTCGATTTGAAAATCGTTCATTTCGACGTGGGAATGGTAGATGTTTGGGAGAATGTTCTGAAGAACCATCTTGTTCCTCAACGCAGTTCCCACTTCGAAGAAAATCCTTACATTTTCCAGCAGGGTGAAGCACCTACTGAAAAGGCAACGCTTTTCTAGGAGTGCTTCTGAAGACCGTGGTCGACTTCATCGTTGCAGAAGGCTGGCCACCAAACTCTCCTGACTTCAACCCTTTGGATTACTGCTCGGGAGGAAAAGACATGCTCCTCCTCTGAAATTCGGACCATTTGAAGATTGCTCTTCTCAAGGCCTGGGTCGAAATCGACAGTGACTACCTGCCTCGCCTTCCAGAAACATCTTCGGATGCCCACTCGTTTAAAGGGCGGACAAATCGAGCGACTTTGAGCTGAGCCGATATGTCTTTCACGTAGTTGATTACTAAGCAATAAATATTTCATTTGTTTCGCATCAAGGTGATCTGCTTCGGGAGTTACACGTCCGTTCGAAGCGTCAATATTTACCTCGCATCGTGTCTAAAACCCTAAACCGTATCTGAAAGCAAAGTAGCTAGTAGACCCAACTCGCATTCAAATAATTCAAATAAATCGGGAAAACGGAATGCATGGCGCATTCTGAAGAAATCCACGACTTTTGCTTCTGCTCGATTTTCGAAGGGAGTTACAGCATAGGTACCTTAGCAGCCGCAGCCTTCAGAACAACTGGGAGCAACGGTTGCTACCTGGAATGCGCCATGCACCCGCCTTATCAGCTATATTTTGGAGACTACTAGCTCACTATATACCTTCTCTATGAAATCGACAATGAAGCTAGCTGATAGAGCTGTGCCGTGCGCTGAACTCAAACAGCGAAATTCCCTTTGAACGCGCCAGAAAAGGCATATTTCTTCCAGAGCGCAAAGCATTCGAACCGACGAAACGGGAAAGAGTACAAGGCGCGGCGCAACCATGAAGATATGTCGTGCTTAGGTCACCATTTATAGGTTTCAGTTCGGCTTAAATTTTCACATCTATTAGCTAAAGAGTACGAAAAGGAAAAAGGTTAATCAATACGACCTGAACATAAATCGATCAAAAAATCGATATAGGATAGAGCCGAGATTGGCGCCTTTAACCGACTGCGCTACCTTTGTTGGTAATCGACGTAGTCTACATCATAACGTTCAATGAACTATTCTTCAAGAAAAAAGGACAAATTGCGGCTTAATGACCCTTCGTGGTGTACGCCATGCATTCGACTTCTATGCGATATCGTGGAGGCAATGAGGCGTATTTGGTTCATAAAGTGCATTATGTGGCCAGCCGATGAATACGTCATGGCCTTATATTGCTTAGACAAATTACCATTCCAAATTAACAAAGTTAATTTTAAAAAAATAATATTTATTCATTATTTATTGTTTAAATTTAAAAAATTAGTTGATAAATATTGGCACAATAGCACAAACATTTGATAAACAGAGAACAACTGATTAAAATCATTCAATAGAGCACCGTGTGTGGCGTTAATTAATCATCTTTGGGATGCGCCATGTATTCTACTTCTTCTACGTTTGGCCCATACAATGAGGAGGGTACAGGTCGTTAATATGGCCTGCATATGAGGTGGAAACGCCAGCTAAGGCAGCCGCATTGAACTAGCTTGCTACCAGAAGGGGGGTGTGCGGTCAACGTCTTGATTGGCTGACCCGCGTTCGGTCAGTGCCCTGTTTGGCTGGCTTCTTATATGCCACACCATTGAATTGCACAATTTCTAGCCATTTTAGAGATGCGCCGTGTATTCTACTTCTACGACGTCGTGTAGGCGAGCTGAGTGCGTATTTGACCTATAAAATGAGCGGGCTGTGTGCCGTCAACGCCCTGATTGGCTGGCCCGTGTTCGGTCACTACTCTGATTGGCTGGCGCGTTCATTGTCCCCGTGTATGCCACAACAAGAGATTGCACAGCTTTCGGGGATGCGCCATGTATTCTACTCGTCTGTGGTTTATCCCTGAGGCACTTTTTTCTAGAAGTTCATGGAATTCTGTGCCCTTCTGCAGCTAACCTCGTCGGTTAAGCATGACACATAAATGGCGTATAATATAATGGACGGCGTTAATCAATAACCTTAGTAATGCCCTATACATTCTACTTTCGCAAGAGATCGTGGAGGCAATTTGAAAGCAGATTCACTTATTTATCTATATTTATTTATTATTTGGCATATACAATGACACATGGTGACCAGCCGATGAAGAAGTTAGTGTGTTGTCTTTCCCAGGCAAGTCCGGCACCCATTCCCCATCCCCGTAGGGATGGTTTGCTTGCTTGGCTCGGGCGGAAAACCCGAACCAGGAACCTGGAATCGGGTGCATGTGACAGTCAACGCCACCTCCGACTGCGCTACCATGCGCCCAAGGAAGACAAAACTTCACAAGAACTGACGAAGAAGCTGCTCTACAACGAACTGCCAATGCGGCATAGCACCATGGCACCACTAGACGTCTTATTCTGCTGGAAGAAGCGAAAGGAAACCGACCGGAACAGCAATTTGTTCTCTCGCGAAACGACCTCTTGCGCTCATATACCCCGCCCACGAGTTTGCTGGATGTTTTTCAAGTGCCACCCACCCACAAGCGTTTCGACAAACATCGCTGATAGCCGTCGCGGTAGGCGGTTCCGGTTACACGACAGGGCGAAAGACACTTCTAGTGAGGTATGGGAGGGGTTCGACGGCATGCGGTGGCAGACAGAAGCTCGCGAAGAAGCTCCAGGAGGTGGTAAGATGCATAGCAAGGGCCTAAGTGGTCCAAAAATGACAAGGGCAGGAAGCAGCTGAATCTGAAGCACCTCTCCTTCAGGTACAGAACGTCGAGAACCTCCGAAGTGAGCCAAGAAGGCAATGTCGGCAAGAAGTCGTCACAACGACGTGAAAAACCCGCAACTGCAGCAGCAGCAGCCCCGTGTGCAACAAATGGCGCCTCCAACCCCGCCCATTGACGGCGACGGAGACGCGTGGGACTCGTCGTGGGAATTCCCGAGATTCCAGGCCGCCGACCGGATCTGCTGCTGGATCAGGACGAAAAGGGCGGGGCGGGGCCGGGACGAACACGCATTCTCCGACGGAGACCACCTTCCTCCTTAATCAGATGACGACGATGATGACTAGAGGACGTGGCTGTTTCACACGGGAGATTAGTCATCGCACAGCGAACACTTGGACTGAATGGTCAGACGGATGAGTAAGACGATGTTCGTGGGCTAGTACAGTAGCCTATGGATGTATGTCGCGAATACGGGCAGCATTGAGAGATGGGAACTCCCATCCAATCAGATCGCCTTGAATCGGCTGCCATATGTTCTGTCTGTGTTCTGCTTGGTTATTATTGGCTGGCACTCCCCCGCCTACCAATGCTGCTTGTCTTCGCGACATGTACCTTTACAATTATACTTGCCCATACTTTTGTATTTATTTCAATTTTTATTAAATTGAATTCCAATTATTTAAATAATATTTTTGTTGAAATGTTAAAGCCACTTTCTTTAGGCCCCAAGCGGCTGCTTCTAACGTTTTAAGCCGTCACGACGATGTTTTGTTGCGGACAAAACTCTAGCGCCAGGCGGGACTCGAACCCGCACCTACTGCTGATGGAGTGGAATCCTCTACGCCATTACACCACCCGGACGCAATTTGAAATTTGAATGCGTTTTTGGTCGGTAGGTTCAGTAACTGAAGGACTGGCCCTTTGCATCCTGTTCTCCAAACGACAACGGGGTGGTAGGCATGGCGGCCGTTGGCTGGAATCGAACTCCGATCGATTTGAGCTCGTGTATACAGCGCCGCTACCAACTGCACCACACGTAAACCCTTCCCTATAAGGTTTTATTGCTCTGGAAATAGCATGATACATGCTCTGATACATGGCTGACTTCCGTAGCTCATTCTGAAGGCCAAAGTAAATAAAATGAGAAATAAAATTTTAAAAAATCTTTAAAAATGTAATGCTGGAAATTAAGCATATTACCGTCATAGAGGCGGCGACAATAAAGGGACCTATAAAGTCAAATAAGTAAAACTGGTGGATACCTAGAATAGAGGACAATGGCAGGCATTTAACAACCCCTTCCTGGGATACGCCACGCATCCAACTTCTACTCGTGGATGTAATTTGAATGCCTACTTGGCCTACACAATCTCATTTGAAAATTAAAAAAAATCTAAAAATTCTAAAAATTAATTTGAAATTAATCTAAGCTAATCTTAATGTGAATGAACGTTCATTTGTTCAGTGGTCCATTATCGATTATTTTGGGAACACTTTTAATAACGATTTCTTTTAGGAGGACAAACATGTAGGTTATTTCTTTCTGCAAAGTGTTTCTGTCGAAATCTCCTTCTCTTATCTATTCAAACAGTCTGTGGGTCTAAGATCTACATACGAAAAATCGATAAAATCGATCGATAATAGTAATCCAATCAATACTGTTCATACAATGTGAAGCCCACCTACCAGCCAACATATGATTAACCCTGAGCAAGACTCGATCACATCGACCGAGAAATCATGAAACCCGCCCAGAAGTCTTTGGACTTGGTCGGACACACGGACAGACGGTCAGACGCTAGCTCACAGCTTTATGGAGCCGCAGCCCTATACCAATCGGCTTAAAGGAGCTAGCATCCGTCCGTCTGTCCGTGTGTCCGACCACGTCTAACGACTTCTGAGCGGGCTTCATGACATATCGATCGACATTATCGATTGTTGTTGACGGTTTATCATATGTTGATTCGTAGGAAGGCTTCATGAGTAGTGTTGATTTGATGATTATTATCGATAGTTTTTATCGATTTTTTGTGCGTTGACTATCAAACCCACAAACGGATAAGGGAAGGAGATTTCGCCATAAACACTTTGCAAAGAGAGATTACCGATGGTTTGTCCTCCCGAATGAAATAGTTATCAGAAATGTTTACGTTCAGTTCCAAAGACAGTTTTATACATTCCTAATCTTGTATCGATCGATTTACAAAACAATGCTTGCGATGGCCCGCCGATGGACATGACAATAATTTATCATTTTCAGACAACTCCGACACCAAGTCACCGATCCGAAAAGGAGGAAGGCTCGAATGACCTAAGCGGGCCCGAACCATGGGCCAATTCGGGGATCACATAAGAGCCGACGCCGTTCCGCGCACTGCGCTATAATCGCTCAAGTGAAAAACTGGTAGAGTTGACTCTATTTTGTACTTTCAGCTGTTCCTCAACCCAGCCGTTACCAACCAACCTTTCATCGGTCGACTTTTCTCATAAACGGCGCGTGGTAGCGCAGTCGGAGGAGGCGCTAAGAGTCGCGTGCACAGGATCCTAGGTTCTTGGTTCGGGTCCCGCCCAGGTCAAAGAAAAACTTTCTTCCCTCCTTAGTATGGGAAGAATAAATGGGAGATTTGGCCATCGTCTGAGCACTGTAGATCACTGCATAGGTAAGATACGCATTCAGTCGCCTCCACGACATCCCGCAGAAGCAGAACGCATGGCGCATCCCAGACTGGACCGTCCGATGCCGTTCTTCATTCTCCCATGAGAGATCGCATTCCCACGAGCAGCAGCCCGGTATAAATCGAGAGTTCGCGTCCAGGAATTCTTGATGAAGCGCTGATGAAACAGCAAATTTTTTCAAATAATTTCCAAATATTTATTCTGCAGAAACGGAAAAAATGGTGCAACTAGTAGGTCGTCAGTGTACCATGACATCCAGTAAAAAAGAAGAATGCATGGCGCATCCCAAAAGCATTCTTCTTTTACGGGATGTCGTGGAGGCAAATTGAAGCGACCTTCTAATTGCATCATTTTGTCCGTTTTTTTTTTCAAAATAAATAATCGATAATTATTTGAAGAACTTTACATCAGCGCTTCATAGGGAAAAGTGGTTTTTTGCATTTTATAAAAATAAAAATTTATTCGAACAGCCACGTTATGAGCTCGAGGCCTTCTCCGCTTCCCCAGATTTGAAGTAGATAGTTCTAAGTATTCTCTTCTACGTTAAGTAGGTAGAACACCGCTTGAAGCTGGCGCGGTCGAATGCGTGCCGTATTCCATACAAGGATGGTTATTCGTGTAGTATGAGAGGGCTCGACGGCTAATGGACATCAGGAGAGCGTGGAAAAGAAGGAGAAGAGCTATGATTCCATACGTCTACACACACAGAAGAGGCAACGACATGACGTTTGACAACGACGACGCTGTAAATTCGCTGAAAAACAGTTTCGTCGTGACAACTACAACAGGCCATGCGAGGTGTTGAGGAGTGAGGCACGACGTGATGACGGTGGTGGAGGTGTTGGCGACCGTGGCGGCATTATCAGCGAGTCGTTTGCTCTCTCCCTCTCTCTCCCTTTCGTCTAATCATCGCGGAATCAATCTCGGCCCGCCGGACGGCGACGACAGACAGCGGCGTCGACGGGCACCACGCCCGACGTCGACGCGACGACGGGCGTCGGTCGGGAGCGCGTATTGATCCGACGCATGGATTATCGACAGCTTAGCGGACCGTATCCGCATCAGCGGAGGATCTGGACGTCCGGGAACGACCGGGCCACAGATGATTGACAAAGGTGAAGCTCTTCTGAAGCAGTGGACGCCAGAAGGATCATGGAAGCCTCGTCCATGATCCTTCTGGGGAAGGCGAGTTTAAAGTGATGGTTTGTCTAGTACGGTATTTTTGTCAAAAAGTCGAATATCGTAGAGCAAAGTCCAATGCGCAGCTCTTTCGGCCCATGTCGTTAACGTGGCCTGCACGTTGAGGGTGGTAACGCACCTGCCCAATCAGAGTGCACTGAACGGGCCTGCCACCGGAGGACCGGGCCCTGATTGGCTGACCCCCTGTTCAGTCCGTGCTCTGATTGGCTAGCGCGTTTCTGTGTCCTGTCCATGCCGCACATAAGGCTTGTGGCGTTTTGGGGGATGCGCCATGTATCCTAACTTCTCCGATTTCTCGCTGGGGCACTTTTTGCTAGAACTTTATGAAAGTCTCCATTCTTCGTTCCGCTAACCATGCCGGTAGAGCATGAGGCGTAAATGAGGGTAAAAAATAAACGCGATGTTAGATACAAGCCGCTAATATGGCCTACATGAGGAGGAGAATACGCAACTGGCGAATCAAGCCGCATAAACGGGCTTACCACCCATAAGGGGGGGGGGTGTAGGGTCAATGGTCGGATTGGCTGACTTGTGTTAGGTCCGTGCTCTGATTGGCTGGTGCGTTCCTACCTCCCTTGTATGCCACACCAAGGATCTGCACCTCTTTTGGGGATGTGCCGTGTATTCTACTCCTCTATGGTTTATCCCTAAAGCACTTCTTGCCAGAATTAGGAAAATGGAAGTCTCCACCGTTCCGTAGCTAACACTGTCGGTCAAGCATGAGGCATAAATATTCGCCATAATCAAAGGCACTGGTGTGCGCCATGCACTCAATCACAGGGTGATATGAGCGATTCTTGGCCAGAATTAAGGTTACGAAGGATAAAGGCCGGTCTTGGTCAATCTACCTGGAATGCGCCACGCATTTCACTTTCACAGGATGTCGTGGAAGCAGATCGAATGCGTCTCCCAGACAGCCAACGAAAGGTGGAGTGCTTTGTTTCGCTGTGCAGGACACGAACCATGAGGATAACGCTTAAGCTACCAACTGCAGGATGCCGGCGCTGGCTGTGGCATTTCCTCTTCCAAGAAGGGCTTAGAGATGAACCAGCTGGACCTCGCAAGAGAACCCCAATGCCATACGGTAGGCCAAAAAACCTACATAACTCCTAACGTGGCCCAAGGTTCTAAGAAAGCCGTCCAACTCTGTAAAGCCCGACATTTCCGGTCTAACCTCTGATCTCGGCTGCTGCTCCGTTGCTCCGCTCCCCTCGGCTTAGCACCTGGGTGTACACAATCGAGACGTGAGCGTGTGATGGAGGAGGGAGGCGGTGTCAAATTTCAGACAAAGCGCTGACAACGAGGAAAAATCCATGGAAATCAGCCCGTTTCTAGGAAACGTTGCTTTTGCTAGGGAACAGGACGTGTCCGAGTCGCTGTAAACTCCTGGAAGAATCTCATTGTGTACTTTGCTGAGCTCGACTCCAAACCTTAGCCAGGTAAGCCTTCGATACCTTCTAGAAGAATGGATAGGCATCAAACTGTTAAAAGGAGGAGAGAATACCGACTTCATTACCAGTTAAGCTCTCTACGGCACAGCACCCCACGAAAAGCCGCATATGTAGAGAGCATGGCGCATTCCAGAAAAGGCGGTCAAAAGATCTACACTTGGCATACAATACCCAATTTGGCTATAGGGAGCGTTAATACTACATCGATCGATTTAAATGAGCAAGCGTCTGCCCGTCTGTATGTCTGACCGTGCGTCCGACCCAGTCTAAGCGGCTTCTCCACATCACGATCGATATTGTCGCTCGATGTTGAGGGATCACCATTTAAGCGGGAATCACAATAATATGTTGACGGGAGGTAGGCTTCACATCCATGACCAATATCGATTGGATGACTATTATCGATCGATTTTATCGATTTTTGTGTGATAGCCGCCAAACCCATTGGCTGCTGAAACGGATTAAGGAGGGATATTTGGCAAACCACATCCTACAGAGAGAAAGCGCCTAAAGGTTTGCCCCTCAAAAAAAATGATTTTTAAAAATATTCAGAAAATAATCGATAATGAACTACTAACAGTAAAGCGGCTAGAGAGAGGAAGACCTAGGAGCAGAATGTCCGAAGCTCCGTTATGAAGGCCGTGTAAACAGACAGCATGGCGTAATCCAAACAGACTGGTCAACAACTACTCTTGGCGTTCAATTCCTAAGACAGTTTTGTGGAGCCGTAACCCTATATCGATCGACTTAAAGGAGCAGGCGTCTGCTGTCTGTTCGTGCGTCCGACCAAGTCTAACGACTTCTGAGCCGGATTCGTGACATATCGATCGACATTATCGATTATTGTTGAGGGTTCACCATATCTTGGCTAGTAGGTAGGCTTCACGTTGTATGAGCAGTATCGATTGGATTACCATTATCGATCGATTTTATCAATTTTCCGCATATGATTTCAGACCTGCGGGGGTTGGAACAGGTAAGGGAGGGAAATTTCGCCAGAAACGCTTTGCAAATAGAAATAACCTGTAGGTTATTTCTCCCGAAAGAAATTGTCTAATAAAAATGTTTACATAACGATCGATAATGGACGACCTACAATGAAAGGCCGATAAAGGAAGACCTAGATAACAGCAGGTCCAAAGCTCATCTATGAAAAGCCGTGAAAGCAGATAGCATGGCGCATACCAGAAAAGCTGGTCAACAGCAACCCTTGCCGTTCTATTGTTAAGACAGTTTTATACAGCTATGATTCTATATCGATCGATTTGAAGGGTCTAGCGTCTGTCCGTCTGTCCGTGCGTCCGACCAAGTCTAACGACTTCTGAGCCGGCTTCATGGCATCTCGATTTTTCATAGGAATGCTACACACTGTATGAACAGTATCGATTGGATTACTATTATCGATCGATTTTATCGATTTTCAGCGTTTGATTTCAGAGCCACGGGGGGTTGGAACAGGTAAAGGAGGAAAATTTCGCCAGAAACACTTTGCAAATAGACAATTTCTTTCGGGAGAAATAACCTTAGGTTATTTCTCCCGAAAGAAATTGTCACTAAAAATGTTCACAAAACGATCGGTAATGGACGACCTACAATGAAAGGCCGATAAAGGAAGACCTAGAAAACAGCAGGTCCGAAGCTCCCCTATGAAAAGCCGTGAAAGCAGATAGCATGGCGCATACCAGAAAAGGTGGTCAACAGCTACCCTTGGCGTTCAATTGTTAAGACAGTTTTATACAGCCATGATTCTATATCGATCGATTTGAAGGGTCTAGCGTCTGTCCGTCTGTCCGTGCGTCCGACCAAGTCTAACGACTTCTGAGCCGGCTTCATGACATTCGATCGACATCGTCGATTGTTTGATAGGAAGGCTACACACTGTATATCGATTGGATTCTATTATCGATTGAAGTTATCGATTTTCGTTCCGAGATCAACACACGAAAAATCGATAAAATCAATCGACAATTGTAATCCAATCGGGAACAGATAAGGGAGGACATTTCGCCTCGCACTGCTTGGAAACTAAAGTTTTATTCTCCCAAAAGAAATAATTATTAAAAAATATTCAGAAAATAATCGATAATGGACCACCAAATGTGAAAGTGCGATACGGGAAGAGCTGTCAAACAGAACCTCGGCGACAATAGTTGCACAGCTGCCCCGAGAGCCGAACGATACGAGTTCTCGAGCACACAACGAACAGAACCGCCCCGTAGTTCGTACCAAGCGTGATAGTACGAGGGGCAAAGGAGGGAACGATGGAGGTAGGAGCAGGCAGTCGTTGTCGGTGGTGGTGTAAAACCAAGGGAAACGCCCTAGCGGTTTGCACTCTGATTTTATGGCCACGACGGCGTTTTCTGCCTCCTCCTCGTTTCGACCAGTGAACGACAAGGGCTCGTTTCGGAGATTCAGAGAGGTATTCTGGTTCACGTGGTTTGTGCTGCCTTCTAGTCGAATAGAAGAGCTGCGAGGTCGCGGGAAAATGTGAACAATGCGCTCCATTCGGTCAACAACAACGGTCCGCATGGTGCTAATCCTCGAAACATCGACGCAAACAAAGGGATTAAAATCGGTGTTCCAGTTGGTATTCAGAATTCGTTTCGGGTTGTTCTGACCCCGTAGGCAGCAAGCGACTAGAAAAAGGTCCTAAAGACCGTCGCAGAAGCAGCTCGGAAGCTCCCAAAAGGGGCGTGTCCTGACTTTCGACTCTTTGAAGGACGCAGCGCCTCCGCGACCATGTGGGTCCCGCCGCGCACCAGTCGACGCGCACGATCGATACACCGCAAGCGACTATGAACGCGGGCGCGCGCGCGTTCTTCAATCTCCTGTCTGCCGTCGCTGAAGACGATCGTGTCCATTCGCCATCTAGCGGACATCGCCGTCCGCTAGAGCGACCTTCGGATGGATTCGATGGAGTTGTTCGTTGTCTTGGCACAGCTGGAGATACTTCAGAGGCAGCCTGAGTGCTTACTTGACCTATACGATGCCTTGCGGCCAGTAGACACTTTATCCTATTTTCTAGTTTTATTTTTATTCTTTATTTTATTTTTATTTATTTTTTATTTATTTATTTTATATTTTATTATATTTTCTCGTGGTCAGAATAAAAAACCGTCGTTATGGCCGATTATTGGTCAGCATGCGTCGCGCTTCTGTAAATGCACCAACTTTTTTTCTGGTATAATCCTGGGTAACTATACCTATGAATCAGCAAGGTAGGTGTAGATGAATGTCAAATCATCTCTTTGGCCCCGTTTATGCTTCCGACGCCAAGCGACGCGACGACATGTAAAGTGGCCAAATTGATCGATCGGATCGCTTAATCAATGTGGTCACTATACGTGGCGTCGCGTCGCTCAGCGTCGAAGTATAAACGGGGCTAAAGAGATGGTTTGACATTCAATTACACCTACCTTGCTGATTCATAGGTATAGTTGCCCAGGATTACACCAGAAGTATAAACGGGGCCTTTACCCTACATTCACTTTGGGTACTTTAAGTACCTTAGGGTGTAGAAGAGTAAGGGAAGTCGTTGACTAACCGACTTTATCCTTATCCTAACCTATTACTGTGGTAGCAATGCCTTTTAAATAGAAAACGTTAACAACGATCAGTTTAACTTTCCAATTCTTAGAGGCTTCGGTTCATGTCGCGAATTCGGGAGCAATGGGGGCGGGTGACGTGGTACCAGCCAATCGTAACCAATCAGGGCACGGGCCGAATACCAGCCAAGAGACAAGAGCACCGATGGTACATGTCTCGTTTGCTGGTACGGAATGATTAGTTGGCCCGCTTCCACCTCCCTGTGCTGCCCACATTCGCGACATGAACTGCGAGACCTCCAAGAATTGGAGAGTTGAAGTCATCGTTGTTAACGTTTGCTATTTAGCAGACATTGTTACCGTATTAATAGGTTGGGACAAGGGTAGAAGTCGACCTTAGTCAATCACTTTGCGGGATGCGCCACGCATTCCACTTGTAAGATATGTCGTGGAGGCGATTTGAATGCGTATTTGGCCCGATTTGGACTGACTGGCACCTACCTCTATCCTTCTCTTTAAGCATGCGAACGTTCCGAAAGTTCGGAATTCCCAGACTTTTCAGCTGTTTTTCTGTTCATCAAATCCAGACTCGCCTCTCGAGGGTATTCCGGGATCGCTATAGGCGTTTGTTGTTGCTCTGCCCCGCTGTTTCCGTCGATTCACATCCTCATAACAAATGGAAGTGGGGGCAGATGCCACCGAAAGGCACCACCACAACACGCAGGGTCGATAAAAACAAAATTAGCTGCTGATACGCCTGATGAATGAGCGTGCACAAGGCGGGCGGGGAAAAAGTGAGAGGAGTAGTCGTGTGGCATGCGGTGGAAAGCACTCATAGGACAAAAAAGAGACGAACGGCCAGGAATTGCGTGGAGCAGTGGGAAGAAGCGCCTGTAGGGAGCGTACGAAATGATCGAGCACGTTATCTTACGATTATTCGATCCCAATGGGCCTAGGGATCTTCAGAAGAGGCGGTGCTCTTGAATGGACCTCGGGTTCTGGTCCCACCCAGGCCAACCAAGCTGTCTACCCTTTCGGATGGCGGTAAATTGGTGCCAGACTTGCCTTTCGGCCTATCCAGACAAAACACGCCTTCAAATTGCCTCGACGATATCCCTTAGGAGTAGAATGCGTGGCGCATCCCACGAAGAAGTCAAGTAACGCTCACTTTTCTCCTTATTTCATCCCTTTAAGGCACACTACGCTTGGGCGAGAATGCCACGCTGTCAGAAGGCACTGTTCGCACTTGGGGAAGAACGCTACGCAGCCTGAGACCACGGCATCTACTTGGGGAAGCATCCAACGCAGTCTAAAGATACTGTAAGTAGTAGGTGGAGAACGCTACACGGCCTCAAGACACTGTACTTGCTTGGAGGTGAATGTCTCGCAATCAGAAGACACAGTACTCACTTGGGGAAGAACGCTACGCAGGCAGAAGAAACTGTAGGTGGTCGGGGAGAACGGAGCGCAATCTGAAGATACTGTACAATGCTAGGCAGGCAGAAGAAACTGAACGTGGTAGGGAGAGAACGCTACGCAGGCTGAAGGAACAGTACTAGTTTCGGGAGAACGTAAAGCAGTCTGAAGATACAGTATTCACTTGGGGAAGAACGCTATGCAGGCTGCAGACGCTATACGTGCTTGACAGAGAGCGCAACGCAGCCTGAGGATACTGTGTCTACTTGGGGAAGAACGCTACGCAGCCTGAAGGCAGTGTACTTGCTCCGGGGAGAGCGTAACGCAGTCTGAAGATACTGTACGCAGTAGGTGGAGAACGGTACACGGCATGAAGACACTGAACTTGTTTGGAGGTGAATGCCACGCAACCGGAAGACAGTACACGCTTGGGAAGAATGGTGCGCAGACAGAAGAAACTTTACATGGTCGGGGGAGAGCACAGCGCAGCCTGAGGATACTGTATCCACTTGAATGAGAACGCTACAAAACTGAAGAAACGGTACTTGTTTCGGGTGTAGCGTAACGCAGCCTGGGGGTACTGTACGTATGTAGTAGGGAAGGAACGCAGCGCAGCCTGAGGATACTGTATCCACTTGGGGAAGGACGCCACACAGGCTGAAAAATCTGTAGTTGTTTTGGGTAGAACGTAACGCAGTTCGGAGAAAGTGTACCTGCTTCGAGGAGAACGTAATGCGGTCTGAAAATACTGTACGTAGTAGGGGGAGAACGCTACGCAGTCTAGAGATACTGTGCATGCTTGGTGGAGAAAACAACGCAGTCTGAAGATACGGTGCATAGTAGGGGGAGAACGCAGTGCAGCTTGAGGATACTGTATCTACTTGGTGAAGAACGTTACGCAGTCTGAAGATACTGGACATGCTCGGTGGAAAACGCAGCGCAGTCTGAGGATACCGTATCTACTTGGGGGAGAACGCAGCGCAGCCCGAGGATACTGTATCTACTTGGTGAAGAACGTTACGCAGTCTGAAGATACTGTACTTGTTCGGTAGAAAACACAACGCAGTCTAAGGATACCGTATCTACTCGGGGGAGAGCGCTACGCAGCCTGAAGGCACTGTATTTGTTTCGAGGAGAAAGAAACGTTGTCTTAAGATACTGTACTTAGTAGAGGAGAACGCAGCGCAGCCTGAGGATACTGTATCTACTTTGGAAACGCTACACAGGCTGAAGAAACTGTACTTGGTTCGGGAAGAATGTAACGCGGTCTGAAGATACCGTATGTGTTTGGGGGAGAAAGCAGTGCGGCTTGAGAATACCGTATCGACTTGGGTAGAGCGCTACGCTGTCAGAAGAAACTGTAGTGGTTTCGGGGAGAATGCAACGCAGTCTAAAGATGCGGCACGTAGTAGGTGTAGAACGGTGCGCGTCCCGAGGACACAGTCCTTGCTTGAGGAAGAATGCCGCGCAGTCAGAAGACACTGTACACACTTGGAGAAGAAGCTGAAGAAACTGTGCTTGTTTCGGAGAGAACGTAACGCAGTATGAAGATACTTGTACGTAGTAGGTGTAGAACGCAACGCAACCTGAGCATGCTGTATTCAGTTGGGGGAGAACGCAACGCAGGTTGAAAGAAACTGCACGTTTTGGAGAGAGCGTAACAGCCTGAAGATACTGTACATGCTCAGTGAAGAACGCGACGCAGCCTGAGGATACCGTATCTGTTTGGGGAAGAACGCTACGCAGGCTGAAGATACTGGACATGCTCGGTGGAGAACGGAACGCAGTCTGACGATACTGTATGTAGAAACAGGGAAGAACGCTACGCAGGCTGAGGATAATGGATCTACTGGGGGAGAACGGTATGCATGTAGAACACTAACGTTCTTAAGTAAACCATTCTATTCCTAGGGTAATTCCTATGGCGCAATAGAGAGGGTAATCGTTCTAACCACGTCGGAGCCCTTTCTGCGAACAGTGAACGTCATCAGAAGAACCCAGCGGTGCTGATACGGCAAACTGCGAAGAGCTTGGGAAATACGGTGCCCAGTTGACTTCGAGAGGTTCTGATGGTCTATGACGTAGATAGTACTAAGCAGCTGTAGATCACCGGAGTGGGTTAACGCCCCTGAAAATCACAACGAGGAGGATGTGAGGTCTTTACAAGAGGAATCAAAGACAGAAGTCGACTTATTCCGGGGGTTGGGAGTTCTTGCGCTTCTTCAAGTCACGGACGTCGTGGACGACATCTGGAAGAACGACGTCAGATATTGGAACTTTATTCTGCGGCTCTAAGCATTCAGCCATCCGGCTAGAGAATGCATATTGTAAATGTTTCTTTGTAGAAGAAAAATCCGGCAAAAAGAAAAACTTCTGATGGCTACAATGGGTAGAAGCTAGGCAAGGATGGGTTAAATAGGCACGACGAGGTTAGTAACGCACTCAGAGTAAGCACCACCGCCACCACGACGTGGTTAGAAGCATTAGGAGGTGCCAATGAACACGGTGAGGAGTAGGCGTGGAACGTTCGAGAATTGCTTGCGAAACAACGACGGGCTGACTAAGAACAATACGTTCCGACGTCGAGTGAAACATCAGCGGGTTTCCGGAGACTCAGACACGCTTCCGCACGACGATTGGTGTTTGAAGATGGGATTTCACTCGAACCGGTTGCCGAGCACACGCCTTCGTGACTCTTGGCCTCCGCGCGTGACACACCCCAGAAGTGGCGCGTAAGGAGCTTCCAGCCAGACTCCTTCGCATGCGCAACTTCTGGCGCAATGACAGTGGGACTCGTAGGGCATAAAGTGGTGAACGAATCCCATTTTCGCTCCGTCCGTCCGTCCGTCGTCGCGTTCACAAAGCTTTCTATGACGCCCGTCGGCGCGACACGTCGGGAGAACCGGTCCAACGACCACCACGCTCGACCGCAGAAGGAAGGCGCTGCGCTGCAGCAGTGTCTCGCCGTGCAAGAAACGAGGCGCGAAAATAATTGCCGCTATCGATTTGATAGAAATCAGGCGAATCACCTTGAAGTCAGTCGTCCTCTACCGAAGAAAAGTGGTTAGTGCTTACACCTAGAACAGGACCTTTTTCTTCCAGGCCACAAACATCGGCTTAGTGAGGCCTAACGTCTCCTCACGTGGATGCTTATTAAGGCAGCATTGCTTCTTGTTTCCTCCACACAGGAAGTTCTCCCCAGGAATTACCTAATAAAGTTCAGCGAGCGTGAGAGAAGTCCACTGGCTAACCTCACAGGAAAATGGCTGAGTTCTTGAGCTGTCCGTGAAGATGCGAAAATAATGGCCGTTATCGACTGATCAATAATGGCCTTGGAATCAGTAGAATCACGTTGAAGTCAGCCATTCCGTAACGAAGATAAGAATTCATCATTTACGTCGAGGAAACTTGTTTCTTCCAGGAGCATAAAATTCGTCTTATTCAATCCGATGTCTTCTCAGGACTCAGGACGCGTATCGAGTCAATACGGGATTCCTAGGAAGGTTTCCCCAGGAATTATCTGAGGATGTTCAGCGGGCGCGAGGGACTGACTTTTTGACCTCTTCAGAAAGACGCGAAAATAATAGCCGTCATTGACTCCTTGTCTCGGATCTCATCGAATCACCTTGCCGTCAACCAATCCATTCCGAAGACAAGTAATCAACGTGTACACCGAGAAAAATAGCTATTTCTTCTAAGAGCATCGACTTCGGCTTACTGAGGCCGCCGACGTCTTCTAAGGACGTGAATCGAGTCAGAACTGCTTCTGAATTCCTTTCCACAGAAAGTTTTCCACATGAAGGAAGTTCAGAGGTTGCGAAAGAAGTCCATTAACCATGACCCTGCTTCAGGAAGGTTCAGCGTTGGCTCAGCTCACAGGAAAATCGCTGACTTTTTCACCTCTCCAGAAGGACGCGAAAGTCATGATCGTTATTGATTTATCGATTCACTGCCATGGAATGGGTAGAACCGCCACGACGTCAGCCATTTTGTATGGAAGACAAAAAGTCATCGTTACATCGAGGAAAATAACTGCTTCTTCCAGGAGCATAAACGTCGCCGTATTGAGGTCAATGTCTTCTCAGGACGCGTATCGAGTCAGAATTGCTCCTGGATTCTTATTCATGGGAACTTTTCCCCAAAAATTACCCAGAAAAATTCAGCGGTTAGAAGAGAAGTCTGTTGACTACGGCCCTGCTTTAGTAAGATTCAATTTATTGATTGATTTGATGAGGTGGTTATCCTACCTCGCAAGAAAATCGATGAGTTTTTGATATTTGCAGAAAGACGCGGAAATAATGGCCGTTATCGATTCCATGCCTCGCAAGTCATCGAATCACTATAACGTCAACCATTCCGTTCTGAAGATAAGAATTCATCGTCAACACCGAGAAAAAGAGCTGTTTCTTCTAAGAGCATAGCACTTCGGCTAATTGAGGCCGACGACTTCTCAGGCAGGATGCGTATCGAGTCAGAATTTGTTCTGGATTCCTACCAACGGGAAGTTTTCCCCACTAATTAATTGTCCTGGAGGACCCAGCGTGTGAAAGAGTTCTACTGACCAACTTTAGGTGTATTCAACGTCGTCTCACGTCGACTGGCCGTTGGAAGACGCGAAAACAATGGCCGTTGTGGATCTATAGCTCTAGAAACTTCCACATAAGCCTTCCACCTCAGCTATTTATAATAAGAGATAAAGGTTGCCAATAATCAATCACTTTGTGGAGTGCGCCACGCATTCTGTTTCTACGAAACATTGTGGATACACTTAGAATGCGGTTTTGGCCTAGGAAATGACCTTCGACGCGTAACCAGACGGACAAAACGATTTTACTACCAAATCGTCGACCTTGAAGAGATGGGGAGGATTGGTTTGAGCCCCCGGCGTGACTCGAACCAGGAATCTATTCGGGATGCACACCACAGCCAGCGCCTACTTCAACTCCACAATACGCGCGGGAATCAGCAGCTTCTATGGGATTTCTACCACAGAATCCCTCGATGCAACCGTCGATAAAGTGGTTGGCAATGTGACAGAAATCCACTGCGTTGCTGCTGTGCATAACGGTCAGAAGAATACAGAGGATTCGTAACAGAGGTGAATTATCAGCGCCTGGATCTGTCCTATTCGGGAGGGGCAAACACGACGTGGTAACTGTGTCGCGGTTTCTAGCAATTTACGCAAAGCCGTCGTTTACATGAGTTTTCCGGATCCGAGAGGCTTCACCTCATCAACCTCCTGGACTCTCCTACAAATCCAAGAGAGACAGAGATGCGGAAAGTACCGTATGTCCCTCTCAACTAGGATAGCTCTCAAAGTCCAGAGTCAATACAAATACATCCGCGCCCATATGTTAGCGTATTAGAGATTGGAGGGCGCGTGTAGCGCAGTCGGAGGAGGCGCCAACTGTCGCCTGCACCCGATACCAGGTTACTGGTTCGGATTTCCCGCCCAGGCCAACTTAGCCTTCCATCCCCCCAGAGTCGGTGAATTGGTGGCAAATTTGTCTGGAAAGGATAAGGCACTGACTTGGCTGGCCACCGCAAGTCATTGTATGGCTAAATACGCATTCAAAGCGTTGAATGCGTGGCGAATCCCAAAAGGGGTTGAATAACACCGTCCTTTTTTCTCATTTTTAAAACTGTAAACGTTCCCAAGGCCCTGAACGCCACCACGCCAAATAAACACTGAACAATCACCACTACTCTCGAGAAGATTCGGTTTAATTACCAAAGTTTGAGGCTCTGAAGTCTTTGTCTGGGAGGATAAAGCGCTGTCTTGTTCATCGGTTGGCCACGGCAATCATTGTATGGCCAAATACGCATTCAAATCGCCTCCACGACATCTCGTTGAAGTAGAATGCGTGGCGCATCCCAAAAGGGATTGAGTAACGCCGTCCTTCATCCTTTATCGTTTATTAGAGAATAAAAATTCAACCTGGATGAAATCGAACAGCTACTAGCAGAGTAGGTGATACGCTGTCTAGAGCTCGAAGAGGCGATCGGGAATTCCTATCCCTCTTTTTATAGGAGAAGACTGACTGGCAACCTTCAACCGTGTCAAGTACGGCCACCACTTTTTGGAGTACTTCCGTCGGTGACTGAACAAGTGCTAACGAACAGCTATTGCTGCTACAAGATGGAACGAAAAAGACCATCAAAATATGTCGCTCCTTTCGCTAAATGTCTGGAGTCGTGCAAAAGCGCGTTTTTAAGCCAGTATGAGGTACAGAAGGGACACATATGCTGCTTAGAAGAAGCGGAGGTAGCTTACATCCAGAATTCGGTTATGTCTGGATTCTGTCCCGGTGTCTAAGAGTATACATATGCTGTATAAAACATCGTGAAACCTCCAGCAACACAGCTTCGCGTTCATGTAGAATGCGTGGCGCATCCTGGAAAGACAGGGATCTCTTGTGACCGAGCCTAATAACATGTATCTGCTTACCTTCTACTGCCAACGTTGCTTTCAGGGCACACTAAACGATTGGTGTGGAATAAAGTCGTTAGGAAGAAGGGATGGAGGTGTAGCGAAAGTGGACAGCATTGGGAGGTGGGAACGCGTTAGCCAATCAGGCCGCATTAAATAGACATAACCATTCAGACAGGGCTCTTACGGTCAGTATCCGAACATTGGCTATTTGCTGGCGATGAGATCGGTCAGTGGCCTGCTTGGCCATGACTGGCCAACGCGATTCCGTCTCCCGATGCTGCTCACATTCACGACATGGACCAAGCAAATTTCATTAATAATATTTATGTTTATATTCGTTTCATTATTCTTATTTATGTATTTGATATCGAATATTTTTCATTCTATACCTTATTTTCCCATTGTGTTTCACACTTCAATCCGACATTTCCCTTTATTCATGAAAAATTATGAAAAACAGATCATAGTTAGTTTATTTACTTTTAAAAAAATCTGGAAAAATGGAATATGTACCATGTACATCAGTTAGTTCACCAAAAAAATTACCGTAATCACTGAGGTAATCGGCGGCAGTATAATTACTAGCATAGAAACACGATACGCAGTGCTAATTAACGACCATATGGGCTCCACGATGGTAATTGAGTTGAATACCAGTAGCCATTTGGGCATTTGGGGACCACTTTGGTAAAAACAACGGCTCTGAATGGGTTCTTAAAAGGAAAAGGGAAGCGAGGGAGACTGAGAGAAGATCTAATCTTCGGAATTAAAATACAACGAAATTATATTAAACGACCACAAAAATCGCCTTCCCTTGTGATCTACTTTTGCAGAGGCAAAAATTTTTGAACTTAAGCCGACGGTAGTTCAAGTTGCACTTTCTACCTAATATATCTCATTTTGATTTTAATTTATTTTATGTGCATTCATTAGATTTATTTGTTAGTTTATATATTTATTGTTTACTTATTTACTTAATCATTACTCGATTTATTTTTATTGATTTATTTTCGCTTTGTACTTATTATTATCATCATTCTCATATTTTGTATTTATTCAAAAGATTTATTTGTTATTTTATATAATTATTGTTTACTTATTTACTTATTCATTACTCAATTAATTTTTGTTGATTTATTTTCGTTTTGTACTTATTATTATCATTATTATCATTATTATCATAATTATTATTATTATATTAACATCATTATCATTATTATTATACAATTATTGTTATCATTATTATCACCATTACCATCATTATCATTATCATTATCGTTGTCTATCTATTTTATTTATTTTGTTACTTTTTTAAATTTCGACTTCTTTTAATTTTGATTTCTTTAATTTAATTTAATTTTAATTTTAGTTTCAAGTTCCACTTTCTGCCTAATATACCTGATTTTGAATTTTAATTAATTTATTTGTTTATTTATTTAGAGACGTAAAATGCGATAACACGTGTAAAATTAAGAAACCAAATAAAAATAAACATAAACAAATAACAACACAGTAATGCCTGAAACAAATAACTACAAAGTTATTTTATATTTATTCATTATTTTTATTTGTTATTTTAAGTGTTGATTGTTTACCTATCTACCTATTCATTATTCATTTTATTTTTATCAACTTATTTTCCTTCCGTAGTTTTTACAAACATTATTCTCATTATTGCCATCATTGTTTAATTTTTGATTTCTTTAATTTAATTTAAATTTGAATTTGATGTTGCACTTTCTACCTAAAACACTTCATTTTGAATTTCAATTAATTAATTTGTTTATTTATTTAAAGACGCAGAATGTGATCACACGTGCAAAATTAAGAAACCAAATAAAAATAAACGTAAACAGATAACTACACAGTAATATCTAGACGAATAATGAACAAATAACTACAAACTCATTATATGTTTAGTCATTATTTTTATTTGTCATTTTATATATTTATTGTTTACTTATTTATTTATTCATTACTCAATTTATTTTTGTTGATTTATTTTCGTTTTGCACTTGTTATTGTGATTA